>VXBW01008263.1:214665-466526 GCA_013400375.1 Thinocorus orbignyianus | reverse complement strand
AGGGGCGTGACATGGCGGCCGGCCCTGAGGGGAGCGGCCCCGGCCCGGCCCCTGGCTGCCGCTCCGGAGCGCTCTGGGTGCCCGCTTTCCCGTGGCGGTTTGCCTGGACTTTGCCACCTGTGTTCATAAAGCCACTAGTTTAAAAAAAAAAAAAAGGCAACCATAAAATATTGCCGCCCCTGGGTGCTGGCTCGCAGCCCCTCTGGGCCCTCGCTCCCCTCAGGCTCCCAGGGCCGGGCCTGTGGAACGGGGCTGGAAATCTTTTGGGATGGGGCTGTAAGTCCTTTGGGTCGTGGGGAGAACACGCTGAGGTGGTGTTTTGAGTGGGAGAGTGGTGTGCGTGGGGTTGGACGGGCTGGTAAATGTGCTAAAAGGACGGATAAGGAATCTTGTGGTTAAAGAACTTGTGGGACTGCTGGCCTGGAGCCAGGGCTGTCAGGGTCCTTCAGTGATGGGCTCTTAATAACAGTGGATAAGGCAGCCTTCCTTGTTGTTCCTCGTTGGCACTCTTCGCAAGGAAGATCTCTCTTATAAAGCTTCGTGCTGTCCAGGTTACCAGCAGCCCACTGTTTGGTCCTCAGTTGGCCAAGAGGAAAAGGCTGAGAAGTGTCTACTTGGCTTCCTTTTTAGGTCTCCTTTCTTTTGTCTCTTGCTTCCTGTCCATCGCTCTTCTGTCTGTGCCTTTCCTTGAAAGTACTGTCTTTGTCAAGAGAGTCTTGAGGCTGTTTAGCAATGTGAACCACTTCTCTGTTTTAGGTTTGTTGTTTGGTTTTGTTTTGGGGTGTCTTTTTTTTTTTTTAATTAGTAGGGAGGTTATCTTTTTAATTTACTTTCTATGGTAACATCAAACAACTGCTCTGAGAATGGTGGCAGATGTGACATTCTTCACAGAGGGTTCCCTTGGAGGAATTTCAAGGAAGTGGTCCTGAGGACAAAAGAGTAATTTTTATTTTAGCTCCAGTGAGTCAATGAAGCATTCATTAGTAACTGAATCATGTTTCTATTCACTGTCTCTAGTAAATACTATGTAGAAAGTAACTAGCTTAGCTATGTATAAGAACATCATGTATCACATATCCAGTGGAGTCTCGTAAATGTCTTGCATAGCTGATATAGATTTCAAAAATTGGGTTGGAGAAAGGAAAAAAAAGATCTGTTACAAAGGACCTAAGAAATTCTACTAGTGTGTTAGTAGTAATGACACTTTGCATATCTATAGTGCCCCTCAGCAGAGGCTAGAGTGCCATTCCTCTTCCCCTAAGTATCCCTCAAAAGCTTGGGAAGTGTTATGGATGAGATCAGAGGAAAGAAGCTGAGTATTTAAACTATTTGCTGAAGTCATGCATTATCAGTGGCAGAACTGGGAATATAACCCGATTACAAGTTGTTTGTGCTTGAACGCCTTTGGCTTTTGCCAGAGCATCTCAGTAAAGTTATAATTAGCTGTGGCTGGCGTTGCCATGAGCTGTAACAGCATTTATCTGCTGCGGAGTCATGTTCAGAAAGGTGCAAAATTCTCGGCTGTCTCTGTAGACATCAGACTTACATCTGCTGTGACCATGTACAGTTGAACCTTCTTTGATCCGTGTGAGAGGTCTGTGTTCGGGGTTCAGCAACTATGGGATGGCTTTTGGAAGTTGTACACGTGCAGCTGAAGGATGAGCAGCGTTAATTAAAAACCGGTTCTGTGCTGCTTCTGAAGCTTTTTGTTGGCCCATATATTTGGAAGTGTTTAACAGAATAATGCAGATTTCAGGTCGGGCAGTTTCTCTCTCTTGAGATAAAGATGCAGTGCTCTTGATTCTACTATACTCATCTTTCATCCAATGTAAATTTAAATGTGAGATTTTCCACTCTCTTGGGAAGCTGTGACAGAGAACTCATTTTGTAAGGTCGTCTTAGTATCCCATACTTTTTATCTTCAATTCATCTTGTTAAGTAGCATAGATTTTTTTTTTTTTTTAATCTTCGGTTTCTTACCTGCCATGATATTTAAATACTTCAAATACTTTATGCCACAGAGTTACTGTGCTTGGCTTCTGCTCTGTAGTTGTTGGCTAGTTAAGCTGTACTCTGTCTCTGGAAAACATCTTGTCAGTCAGTCCCACTGTCATTTCCTGTCTTCCTTTTCTTCCCTTCTTGGCTTCTTTTTTATTTTCTCTGTTTTTCTTTTCCTTGTAATTAGCTGTGTGGAACTAAATGTGATATTCAGGTAGACTGCCATTCTGCTGTGTTATGTGATGCTTGTTCAGGTGACACACCCCCCTACTCCTGTCCTGGCGTTTATACCTTAGTTGGCAGGCCCAGGCAACTTACTCTCTGTTCTTAGTTATTGGTCTAGTACTGCATTTCCAAGGTTTCTCGTCCTATCCAGAGCCTATATTTTTCTTTTCCTGGCAAATATCCATGTTTACTCTGAATTTCTAATTATTGTTGCCTCTATTATATAATCTTCCTCATTTGGGGCAAAAGAGGATATCAATATTTAGAGCTATTCAAGTTTCATTAATAAGCTGTGTATTTCAAATCAGAATGAAAACAGATTCATACAGCTTATCTGCTAATTATATATTTCACTTTTAATGCTTGCTTTCTGTTTATGGTTCTCTGACATCTGCAGATTGAAGAATTATCCTAAGAATAAACTTTCATGATGCCCTGTAAAGTAATTCACAAGAATAAGTACTAATATTATTAATCATCATTTTAGTATTCACAAATTGTGTTTTAGATCATTATCATTTATTTTCATATCACTTCAGAAGTGAGTAGTTTTCCTTTTCTTAGGTTCTTCTAGCATCTGCTTAGGAGTGTTGATGAGAAAGGGTTTCCTGTTCTTTAAAAGTTTTAAACTTCAGTTCTTTTTTCATTCTGCATTTTTCTGGACTGTGTTTCAAAGGCATTTCAGAGTTGTCATTCTGTATTGGACAAGCCCATCCCAAAATAGCTAAGAGTTTGATCAAATGCCTATGCAAGGTGCTGAAATTTGTGTCTTCTTGAGGCAAGCAGGTTTTGAAGTTCCTTCCATGTTGGTGTCTTGCCGTAACCATACATCTTCTGACTGGTTCCGGGTGATTCTCTGTTGTGGATGTTATTTCCCTTTTAATTAGCCATCTGCCACCCCTGGGGGAGAGCGATGGGGACTCTGCCTCTGTGGCTGGGACCCCTGTGGAGCCCAGTGCTGCCGATGTCCCAGCAAGTGAGAAAGCTGTAGAGCTCTGCAGCTTCTGGGCTGGATCAGCTCAGCAGGCTTCTCTGCGTGTGTGTGTGTGTGTATGGCTTTTGTTTGGACTAGAAATTTTGTCTCTGCAAGCAATGTGTATGTTGCTGTGGAAAGTTTTGCTTCTGACAAACATTTTTCTGGCAAAAATGCCGATTTGCAGATTTTGGCATTTTTCCGCGTTTCACAAATGTTCTAAATTGCAACAAACTGCTGTGCTGTATGTAATTGTGTGTATAGACATCCCATGTACTGCTAAGGAATTTTCTAGCTCTTATCCTCATCACTACTAAAGCTTTTATTTCTTCTAACTGGTAACTGTTTCTTTAGAGTAGTAGACCACTTTGGACCTGATAGGTTTATGTTAAAATTATTTTTCCTAGTAAACTTTCCTTCAAAAATGGTTGCAAGGAAATTGCAGGGAGTGGGGGGATACAATGTGCTTGTCTTTCCACAGCTGTGCTAAAAATATTCCTGGTGAGGCAGTGCCAAGAGAAAAACAACACCCCCCCAAATGATAAGGAAAGAGTTAATGAAATGTCAAAAAATGGGGTTAAATGGCAGCAAACTGTCATAGAAGGAAAGTGATGGAAATAATAGACAAGCACTTGAGGTTGGTTGTGGAAGTGGGATTTGGTGATGTCAGCTCTCTGGGGGGTCACCGATGGGGATCTTCCCCCTTGTTGCTGCTTCTGTGAGGCAAGAGGCAGGCAGTGAAACTTCGTGGTAGGGCTGTGTCCTTGGAGATAGACAAGTTAGAGTAATGAGGAGAAGGGGCAAATCAGACAGATGGCTGTGGCTATTTATAGTGTGGTTTAGGACACTGGTTGCTTGATTCAGAAATAGTTGATATTTACAGTTTGTTGGCTTTTAGATAACAGTTCTCTTACTGGATTAAGTTTCTAGTTAAAAATCATTCCAGTAGCTGGATAATCTGAAAATACCGTTCAGAGGAAAGGTAATGAGCAGTCAGTTGATGAAATCAGTTAGTTAGTTGATGGAAAACTCCTAAAGACTTGGTTTGGCGAATAAAATAGAAGATAAAATACAGTTTGAAGAAGTTTTGTATAGGATTTTCAAATATGGTGATGTGGGCTGAATCTCTGAGGTTCTCTGTGAAAAATGGGTTGGCCGAAGTGCTGTAGAAGTCTTCAATATAATATTTTTTCTCATAAGGCAGATATTACAAAGAAAACAGTGATTAATGTTCAATTCCTCTCCACCCCAGAAGAACAATATTTTCAACTTCATTGTTTCAAATGTGTCAGATAAATCAAAAGAAAGGTGAAAGAAAATAAGTCATGGTCACAATACTGAGGAGTGTGTAGTTGGGAAAGATGATGCTAACTGGATCTCGGTGACTACCAGAGATGCTTTCTTTTGCTAAGTTAAGTTTTGTTTGTTTGTTGGGTTTTTTTTTTTTTTTGTTTTTGTTTTTNTTTTTTTTTTTTTTTAGCAAACTTTCTAGTTGCCAGATTCATGTGAACCAAAGAGGAGCTTCTGTACTCTTCTTTCCTATTTGCTTCTGTGTGTGACTGCCAGCTAATCCTGATGTACTGATTGATAAACTGTCGCGGCTTGTTTTATTTAAGCAGAGAGGACTAGTGAGAGTAAATGCTCAGGGACAAAAGAGCTGCATTATAGAAATGTGTAGCTTTTGTAAATAAGTAGAAGGTAAATACAAACTGATGAAACTTGTTCTTTGCAGGTCTGTACCTGATTTTTATAATAGTTTGATTTTTTTTTTTCTTTTTTAATTGAATAAATGATCCAAGTATTTCCCAGCATCAGATTTTCCCATTTTTCTCAAATCTGTTAAACCTGCGATTTAGTTTAAGCGAATGAGAACGAGTTTCTTAAGTGGCCCTAAGTCTTTTAGATAAAGGGCTGCTGTAATTATTGACATGGCATGAAAAGGCAGAGTTTTGCAGTGTTACATTGTCTCCAAGTCATTACAAATGCTTTTACAAACAAAAGTTACAAACACTTTTTGAAGAAAGTTATAGTTCTTTAAAGTAAAGGATTTTATGATTTTCATTATTTGCTGTAGAGTTACTGAATTAAGCAAAAATGAAACAAGCTATTATGTTCTGGATGGAAACCTTTGATTTTCAATGTCAGGTTAGCATATAGTGAAATTGTCGTTTCTCTATGTGTCTTTTACTCATGCATGTTTATAATTTAAATCAGTTTCTCTGTCTCCTGCTCAAATTGTAGCCCTGAAGACCTGTTGAAGGTCTTGGCTCATATCAGTTTTATTGCATCAGGGGTAAGTAACTTTGCACTGTTTGAACAACAATTTGCAAATATAACTCAGCCTTTATCAACGTTACAGTAGAGAGTGAAACTTCACTGACTAATTCTGGAACAGGCTGCGTAAAATTCCCCAAGGAAGATCACATGAGTCTCAAGAGACTTTTGGTTCATCTTAATTTTGTGCTAAAAGAAGTAAGGCTCTATGAATGCCAAGCCTCAAATAAAATTGATGTCCATATGCTGTTTTCTGAGAAAATAGATACTGGTCAGCAACTCATTTGCATATTTGGCTTCACAAGGCTGCAAGGCCTTGTCAAGTCCTCCTTTCTAAGTTTCTTAGCTAGAAGTGGTAAGAACTGATTCGGATGATGAAGGATTTTTATGTTTTGTTTTTAAATGCTGAGAAATGCTTAAACACTCAAAATAGCTCTTCTGAATCTCTTCAGAGTGCCCATGATCCAAGTTTGGCAGATAATAGACTAGAAATAAAAATGAAATGTGAAAAAAAAGGTTTACTTTACCATAGTGACCTGTTCTGTATGGGTTTATAGATGGTTTAATCTACAAGATGTTATTTTTCTACTTGAAGAGTTTGCTAAATGCTGACTAATATTGAATATTTCGAAAACAACCCAGGGACAAAGAAGTTGAATTAAAGATTGCAGCGTGGAAAGACTGCATTTTTTCTGCCCTTAGCCAGGAATATGTTTCCCTTCAGGGCAGTCACATAGGGCAGGATTGCAAAAGCATTGGAAAAAAAAATGGCATGCACGATATTCATATTCGAGCTTGTAAACAGGAGGTGAGAACAGAATGAGTTATTTTCATATCTGTTTCACTTGGTGCTGTAGTCTGCTCAGGGTGGTGGTGCTGCTTGAATACAGGGAGTAGCTGTTCCTGGCTGAAGCAGTGAGAAACAGGAGGCTGCTGATTGCCTTAGCAAAGCCTCGTGTGGTCAAATCTGGTTCACTTCTCTTTTTGTTACCAAAGCCAAATCTACAAATCTCCTCCAGATATCTCTTCGCTTGTCTTGCTGTGCCCCAAGTGATTCATTCAGCCTGGGAACTTTCATTGTCTCGGTTTAAACATGGGCCATAAGTCTCTTTATCAGTCTTGGTCCTGACTGCTGTTGCTGTGTTTCTGCATGTCTTGTACAGCAAGTGCAAATGCTCAAATGTAATTCCTTTCCAGCTTGGACTCCAGCTCATGATATGCAATTATCTTGTGACACGTCATTGCAGTGTTGCCTATAGAATTACGTGACATCTTAAACTTGCTCTCCTCTTGTCCTTACGTCATTCTACGTGGAGCACGCTCCTGGGAGTCAAAGGGAAAAAAGAATTTAATGCTCACCACTTAAGCATACTGCAAAAACAACTGGAGGATTAGAGGAGATTTTTACTCATGAAGAATTGGCTTACTCAGCAAGTATTTTGACATTTGCAGTTGTTAGAACAGTGGAAAGCAGCACTAACAAGTGGATAAACGACAGACTGGCTATCTGAACAGAGATCTGCCTAGTAAAACGCGTCAAACTGCAGAAAGAAAAGCCTTCCTTCAAACCAACAGGTTCAGATGCTTGACTTAGTAGTCAAGGTATTGCCAGGAATAGATTACTAAATACCTATTAGGAGTTTTGAATTCACTGATAAGAAATTGTTTTTCAAACAGTGTTTTCAAAGAGATGAAGAATGTAAGTAAGTGGCTTCTTCAGTCGTCATTTTTTACCGTAAGCCAAACCTTTGATCTCTTTTGGATGGTTTAATTTTCTCAGGGCTGATGCCAGTTTTAGGACGCCTCTGGGAAGTCCAGCAGAAATAATTTGCCAGTAGCAGATTGTGCTGTGTGTTGGTCCCAAGAGATACTACTGTCCAGCATGAGCGTGCAGGTGATAAATGGGGTGAAATGCTTCTGTGTGGGATGAAGCTACATGCGCCTCGGTACCTGCCACTCATTTCAGCCTGTGGCCCCACTTCAGTTTTGTGTTACTGTGAACGGCGGCAGGTGCTTACAAAAGCTTCCCAGTCTCTCTTTGCAGGGAGCACTAGTGGGTGTTCATTACAATGTGAAGTATGGTGCCTGAAACATTGCTTGCCAGTTGTACTAGACCACTGATATTTCCCTCTTCCCCTCCCCTGTACCTGTCTTATCTCTCTTCTCTTCCCCTCTCCCACCCTTCCCCCTCCTTGGCATACCTACACGTATTTACAAATATATTCAAATATGCAGTGCTTCAGCGAGCTGACGATGAGCTACAGTACTGAGCGCCCTGGCAGCCTGCAGAATCCTTCTGGCAGATCTCGGTAGACTGGTTAGGACGACTGTTTGAGACTGATTCATCTCTATATGTTTTTAGTTATTTAGCACCTACCTATTTTTTTCGATACTTTTCTTGCAGTTTTCTCCCTCGTTTTTTCTCTGAACCTGTGAAGATCTCATTCTTGAATTATGTACAGTACATGCAGAATTCGATATCTTAGTAGCTCTTACTTTGTCAAATGATGCCTGTTGACTTTAGAGTGCTCATAAATTTGAAGTGAGGTTTACTTTAAAATATTTACCTTAATATTTCAAAGAAAAAAAGATGGAAAGGATTTTTATAGTTCTTGAGTCATAAGAATTAAAAAGAAACAACAGCCCCCTTTTAACTTGAAATAGCTGTGAAATTCAGGAACTGATAGAAGCTGATATTAAACGCGCATCATTTGTTTAGCAGCTGTAACATTGTTTATTTTAAAACTTTTTTTGTGAAAGGAAAATTTTTTTAATCTCTTGCTTTTCTTTAATGTCAAGATGTCAGCCTAAAAAGGTCTGCAGATGTAATACACTCTTTTAACATCCTCCTTCTTGTGGTTGCTGATCCCAGGACATTTAAATTTCAGTTTACTTTTTAAAACATTGGTGAAATCCAGATTCATTTAGTTGCAATTTAATTATTCCATTATATTGCTATGGCTGCTAGACCTGTAGTAGGAATTCAAAAACACTTTAAAAAATGTTGTTTCTACCCCTGTGTTACCTAAAACATTGCCTCACCCTTTTGTCTGCTTCCCAGTAATGTGACTTTAAAGTCTTTTGAGGAATTTCTTAAAATAACAGTATTGTTGCACGAAGATTTTTTTTTTTAAACACAAGAATGAATATTATTTTTAAAATCTCTTGGTAAAGAAGTGGAATAGTTAAAACATCTACAGTGCTACTAATTTAGTCTGGATGCCCATGAAGCTTCCAAGTTTTGTTGCTGTTGGTTATTCTAAAAACTTTAATGAGATAAAGTGAGGAAAAAGACCCCCAAACTTGAGATGTGTAATTGTAGCTGAAATAGACTGTTCCAATATTCTTCCCAATGTTCTCTGTTTTGTTTTGGTTTTGTGTTTTTTTTTTTTTTCTTCCTGACTTGCTTGATTTTAGTTTAGCAGTTGAGCTGTATTACAGTAACTCGTAGCACTTGGCCTGGAAAAACCTTGAGGCAGAAGCTGCCTTGGTTCCTCGCCGTGGAGCCGGCGGGGCCGGGCGCTGTTTGGAGTCCGTGCGCCCCACCCATAAGGCAAGGAACAATACGAATTTTTGTGTGATCCCCGGAGGCGTTTTTGAGGTTTGTGGTGACGAGCTTACAACTTGATGCATTTTAACCTTGTTAGCCAGAAGGTCATTTGTCGCAGAACCTGTTTGTTGGGCATATTTGTGAATTCTTGACATTTTTGGCGAACCTTCCCAGGAGTGGCCAAGGCAGAAATGTAGAACAGTGTTGCGGATAATTCGAAGCGGAGGCCGTCCTCCTTTGCTCTCCTCCTCCCTCAGGTAGTGCAGGCTTCAGGTTTGACTTGTGCCAAAGCTGCAGCCGTGCGACATGGCCTGTGCAGACTCAATCTAAAAATTCTACCATTTACATCTGAATTAAAAGAACCTTGTAGTTGTGCAGTTCAATTATACATTTAAACCTGAACCTCTTGCACTTTAAATGTTTGCACAGGCATTTAGACAGACTCTGGCTAAATACTTTAGTTGGAAACGGTGAACATAGAGTTATTGCTATTTTTTACTAGAGACTGAGATGATACTGCTGGATCTCATAATTTGTCATTTTACATATTTCAACTTAGTGTATGAATTTATTCAGTTTTCATTGATACTGCACATTGTTTAATTTGTGGCATGAACATTTAGGCTCCTTGGCCTATTTTCGGTAAATTGTCAAACATTGTAAAGAATAAAATCTGCTTCTGACTGAGAAGTTCCACCTCAGCACAAGGAAGAAATTCACTTTGAGTGTGATTGAGCACTGGAACAAGCTGCCCAGAGGGGTCGTGGAGTCTGTCTCTGGAGACATTCAAAACCTGTCTGGATGTGTTCCTGTGCAGCCTGCTCTAGGTGGACCTGCTCTGGCAGCAGGGTTGGACAAGATGATCTCCAGAGGCTCCTTCCAACCCCTTATCATTCTGTGGTTCTGCGATTGTTACAGCGTTCTTAGTATAAAATTTCACTTGTTGTTTTAATGCTGTCCTTAAGTGCATTACAAATAAACCTGAATATTATCATTAAGAATTTCTTAAGTAAAATGTGAGCTTACATATATAAATGACATTTTGTTGTCCACTGAGGCTGACTTAATTGCAATTATCCAACCCTTAGGTAAATAAGGGATAAGGGCTACTAACTTCCTGTGGGAAAGAGAGGGAATATTCTTACTTTCTGTATATTATGAAAATGACCAATGTAAGCATTCTCATTTTCAGAGCCGGAATTTCTCAAAAATAATGACCTTTTGCACATAAGTATACCACTCAAAAGAAAAGCATGAGCCAACTGTGCTAGGAACTGTGCAGCCTCCACACAGAGAGCAAAATTATTCTCAAGCCCTCTGGTGCACTTGTCTATTTCTTGATTTACTGATAAAACTAATGATCCGTAAAGTACTATATGGCAACCTTGAAAGATCCTGGCAATGAGCTTGTGTAGGGCTGGAAAGATGGCTTTGGGGCCATGAATTCTGCATGCTTTTCAAGTAGTAAACACAAGAATTTCTTGGAAGTCCAGGAAAAAGAAAAGTCAGAAGACATCAGTAAGAGCATTGTTATACCACTGACAGTAAGAATATGTCCAAAGAATCAATTAATATTTCTTCCTGTGCAATATGTGCGTAATACATACAGTCTGCCAGTGGCCCCAGAGAGATAGAGCACAATTGTTTTCCTACATGTTGAATCATAAGGCAGATATGTTTCGGCTCCAGAGGTAGAATTAGGAACATTTACATAGTTTTATGTGCTTAAATATCTTCTGGTAACAGTTTTGAATTTTGATTCTCCGGTGGTGAGTCAGACAAGTCACAGAGCTTGGCCTGCCCTGTATCGCAAGTGTGACTGCTCGTTTTCACACAAAGGAAGCGTTGTATGATATTTCTTAATCAAATCCATTTAAGTCTCTTTTTCTTACAAAAGTAAGCTGTCAAAAGTACCAAGAAGTTGCATTTTTTCCTTTGTTTAGGCTGCTAAGGGGTGGAAGATGAATTTAACCTCGTTGTTAGAATGATAGTGCTGGTTTCATCCCATAGCAGGGCAGTGCATGAGCCAGACCATTCCTGGCTGTCCTTTGCAGACCTACTGGGTAAAAATGCTTCATTCCAGACTCTGTGGTCAGTTTATTTGTAGCTAGAAATTGGTAGCAGATAGCAGGTCACATCATAGATCACTTCAGCTTGTGTCCTCATGGCATTGGGTGATCTTTTTCATTCCAGTCAAATGCATATTTACATCATGTTCTACTATTTTTAGTAGCATGCTCTGACATTCTCTCACTTTTTGGCTAGAGGGGCACTTGTTTATTTCTGCTGGACCTGTTTGGAGGCAGAGAGAGAGAAATGACTATCACAGTGCACTAGTATATGCATTATAATCCGAGTGTCTGTACAGTTATTGCAAACTAAGTTGTATGTGCTTGGGGTGTTCCTCTTGTTACTGAGGAGGATGGTGACCTTGTTGAGCTGATGTGCTTCTTGCACCGTTACTGTTATTTCTTCATGGTAGGAAACGCTGACTCCGAAGGCAGCATTTCATTCTTTTGTGCCTTTCCCTAAACCCAAGTGAAAAATAAATGTTGCAATTCAGTTGTAGTTTTTTGTTTGTCCCAGTTTGAGTGTTAAGTGAGGAGAAGTCTGATGCCAGAGTGATAGAAGCCTTTCTTTTGATTCAGCTGAGGAGTTTTTGGCAGTCAGGTGCATTTGCCCCATTGAAGGTGAAGACCAACTTCGTTGGAGAGCAGCCAGTGTTTTTTCACTTATCATAAACTGACTGCTCTAGTGGGTGACTGGTGGTTAAAGGATTCTTCAGGTGTCTGTCAAGCTGTTTACTGGCTGGGCTGTACTTGAGCAATGAAATTATGTTAGCTGGTGTCATATTATAGAGCATCTGCTGTAGCTGGCTACCGGCAAATGGCATTTTGGAGTGAGATTCATCTTGCCTGATCTCAACCAGGTTTGTTGTATGCATTTCCTTTATAGTTGGTAGAGAGAAAATGCCATTTACAGATGCTGTTCTTCTCACTTCAGTGTAAAAATCTCAAGTCAGATAAGTTATAAAGAATAACTGTCTGTCTCAGTGAACTAAAATAGCTGGGGACTCTTTGCAAGGTTGTGTCAAGTGAGGAGGTGATACTCCGTGTTTCTTCCAAACTTTCCCTAGAGATTGGTAGAGGCTGCAGTACCTACAGAAAACACTGCTTTTAGAACTGCAATGGGCCTTTCTATAAATGAAAGGCTTACTGGTCCTCATGTTCAACAGTGGGTCGTCTAGATCAGTTGCCTTTAATCCTATTTGTGCTTCTCAGGAGGCAACTGAAAAACTTGGAGACTTAGCTGCAAAGGTGGCAGGAATCTTCTGATTCTGAAAATGGCAGGCAGTTTGTGATGTGGATGAGGCTGAAATGTGAAGTGGTGACTGCCCATAGGTATTTTTGTCTAAAAGTGTATTCATGAGTTAAGAGAGACAAGAACCTGCCTCTAATAAATGGACCTAATTTGAGCATGAGGTACAAAAGCAGGTAATTCTGCCTTTGGGATTAGGCATGAATATCTTGTATATATCATAAATTTCTGTTTAAAGAAGATTTTTCCCACCCAACTAAATACTTACTCTCTTCTGGAAGTCAGTAAAGGTTAGGTGTCTGTGTTCACTTTTATTTATTTGTATGCCATTTCTCTTCTCCACTTCCTCACCAAAATACCATTCCCTGTTTTCCATTTTTTCTCTCTTAATTACAGTATTTCTGGAGAGCTTTCTTTAACCTATTTTAGTAAGTATTATAATTAACACCTGGCACTGTATTACAGACAGGGGTTTATTTTTTTCTTTTAGCTGAACATGCTGTACTTCAGTTCATTGACCAGTATCATGTATCTAACGTGTATCTATAGAACAGCACACCAATTATATACTACTTCAGTTAGTGAGCAGAAATACTTTATCATCTTTTCCTGCTTATTGTTGGTAGATGCTTCTAGCTGCTGCATCTTTTTGTATGCTTATTTTATCTGTTCCTTATCCTTTAAGAATGTTTAGTCAAGAGAGGAAATAAACCCCGTCAAACAAACTAAAATTGCTTCATTTCTTATCATTTTTTTTTTTTTAATCTGTAATGAGCGTGCAATTTAGAAGGCTTATCTATACAGTGTGTTGTCTAAGCATGTGATGTTTATGAAACACAGTAAGCCACGCTGCTAAGAACTTTGCAAATAAATTTTAAAATAACGGAGGGGGGAACACACACACTTAAGAGCTATGCTGAATGGTTTTGGGGAAGCATATTCTAAATTGAGCCACTTCCTTTTGCAGGCCCAGATTGCTTTCCTTCAAGGTGAAAGGAAAGGACAAGAAAATCTGAAGAAGGATCTAGTGCGAAGAATCAAAATGCTGGAATATGCACTTAAACAGGAAAGGTATGCTGCTTTAGTGATGAGTACATGATGAAGAAATTTTGAAGACAGATACTTCAGTTTGCCTCTGTATTTGACAAAACAAAGAAATACTTTTTCTGTCTCTATTTAGTTCTCAAATTGACAAACACTATACTAAATAAAGCTAGCAGTCTGTAGGTCTGCATTGTGGTAAAAACATTAGCAAACATAGTACGGCTCCAAAAACGTGCAATAAACACCCTAGGGTTGATCAGTGATTAATACTTCTTCCTTGGTAGATTCTACGTCACTGCATAGATTATATCCCAGAATTACAGTGTATTCTCTTTTTGTTCAAAGTACTAGCTTTGTTTAATAATCTCTGACAGCTGAAATATTAAATAACTGTCTAGTAGTTACCAGGTTTTAATCTTGCTGAACTTTTAGTCTTTTCAGTATGATAAACTCTACGGGAATATCTTCTGGAGGCTAATTGTGTGAGGAGTGAAAAAATGTTTGTGTTTACCAGTTAATCAAATGTCTGTTTCTTTGTTCCTGGAGATGTCAGTAGGAGTCCCCGGTCTACTTTACCATTTTAGTTTTATGTGTACTTTCCAGTTGTTCTAATCTTCAAGGCAAACAAATTGTTTTTGCTTTTTTCTATCGTGCTCCCAGAACTCTGTCTGTTCAACTGACTTATTATAGGCCAAATCTAGTTTTCAGGTTTTTTTTTTAATTTGTAAAATGTCTTAAAATTCTTGACCTTGAGTATATTTGTGGTTCTACTGCAAAGCAATCATTGTTTACGTAGTATTTTCCTGTCAGATAATTCCTACTTCTCTTTAATAAAATACTAAAGCAATAAACCTCATTTAAATAGTTTATATTAGTAGAAATAAGATTAGATCTGTACTGATAGGCAAATAAGGAGTAGGATACTGCTGCCAGATAATTTGAAAAGGTCACTAATAGTTGTGCATCGCTGTATTACATTTAGATTTGCTCATCTTACATGGGCTGCTTTAGCATGTGAGATACAGCTCACGCCATCCCAGTTTGGCTCTTTCTGGTAGCAACCAGTTCATCAACGAGCATGGAGCTGCAGCCAGTTTCCTGGCTAAGGATAGTCCCAGGGCTCCAGCTCCTTTTTGGGAGTTCTCAGAGGAATGCTTAAGGTAGATAACCTTTTTTGCTCAGGCTTGTTACAGCGCTGATCTATCAAATAGCAGAGAAAACCATCAAATGTATGTATAATGGAGATTACAGTTTATAGCTGTGGAAAGGCTTATGTTTGAGGCATGATTATGAAGATTAGAGTCAGTTTAAAAGAAGACAGAGGCAATGGAGTACATTCTTGTGCAGTTAAAGATATGCTTTAAGATATAAGAAATTTCACTGAATTTATGTATTTCAAAACTGAGGGAGGTATTACTGGTTACTTAGGGATATCTCTAATACTTCATGTTCATAACCCAGATAAATGAGCAATTTATCTATAATTATCAGACTATGCAAATACATCTTTGTGTGCTATCAGGAGCATCTTTTAAGATTAAAAAAATTAATCAAAAATCAAACTTCCATATGGGTAGTGAAAATGCCCCACAGTTGCATTCAGTAAAATCGACCTAAGTTTAGATGTTTAAATCCTAATAACAGCAGTCACTGTCAGGCTTATGAAAAATACCCAGTGGCTTCCTTTTAGCAGTCTTTACATAGGTATCTTTTATCTTTCCTTGTAATTTTTCCTGCTGCATATGGTATTAGCCTCAGTTACTCAGGTCAGTAGGCTGTTGTCAGCTGATGGCGCCCAGTTCGACCATTTCAGTGTAGGCGTGCTATGGTTTTAAAAGTAACTGTGATGCCTGTGAATGGTGTGTGCTGGAGACAGCTATTTGTAAGTTTGTGGTTTTAAACAGCAGTATTATTTGCCAGTTTCTGAAGAAACAGTCTTGTATTTCTGCTGGAAATGTCTCCCAGCAAGTGTTCTTGCTTGATACTTAGAAGAGTGGCAGCATACTGAGCTTGGAAGCACTCCTCTCTTTCCTAGCATTTTCCTAAATCAGACATCAGCCAGGCCAGTCCAGGTAGCAGTCTGTTGGGGTGCTGGCTTTTTCCAATGGGATCTCAGGGCTGGAAAATGAGATCCTACAAGGTAGGAGGAAAACCATTTCTGATCAAGTTAGGGGAAGGTTGGTGCAGGTTGGAGGGGACAGGGAAGTATTCCTGCAGTCCTTTCACTTTTGCCTCGGCCTTGCAGCGCACCAAATCTTTTTTAGCTAGATGAAATAAGCTGTGGGTGACAGAACAGAATATGCAGTTGTGGCCCAGAGTAGTCTGTGTTCAGAGTGCTCTCAGGAAGCCATGAGCAAGAAGCGAGTGACATTGTTTTTCTCAGATACATTCTTTTATGAGCTGCTGTTCTGTATAGTTCTTGCTGTTCAGCATTTTTTATCAACCAAAGGCTTTCAAAGTTTACTTCAAACAAACGCCTTTGGAAGCATCATCATTGTTCTCTATTTTATGGCACTTAGGTAATTTTATAGTGAGTAAGGTAGAAAATGGTTTTCTCACAAATTTAGTTTAATGTTTGGTCTTTGTGTTAGTAATTGTAAGATTACCTTTCTGCTGCATGTATAGGAAGCGCACTTATTTCTGCTGAACAGTATAAATACACAGAATAGAAAGAGCTTAGAAGGAGGTAGGTAGTAGTTAAGCACTATCATTTGTTCAACAGCAGTTTTGATGTAGTTTTGCCAACATCCAGTAGATTGCAGTGTGAAGCTGTTCACAGCTGAGGGTTACTTTTTATTGCTTTATCAATACTTGCTTCACCACCAGAAAATTGCATTGTTTCCTCTGGATTTTCAGGAGCTAGCTCAAATGTAGTACTGTTCCTCTCGAGCACAAGTCGTATTTCATCTAGTCTAGCTTGTTTCCTGTCTTAACATAGTTCAACCAAAGAACTGGACTCCTGAACCATGTCTCTAGAAACAGTTGATTTAATTTTATGTTGTTTTCTGCGCTGGTGTGTCTGATCAGCGTAAGGCTGGCGCCTTCTCCTCTGGGTAGAATATCTTGCCGTGCTGTTCCTGGCAGTTGTTCTTGTTTATGTCTCTTGGTTTGGCGGAGACTCCCAGATCTTCTACGGATGTTTTGGCAGGCTCCCTCAGCACAGCTGGATCAGATGCTTCAGGTCTGGCGACAGATATTTCCAAGAAATAGTGGCCTTTTTTGATCAGGATCAAGCTTGTTTCTGTGTGAAGTATTCAGAAAGGTTTCACTGCCCTCAGACTTAGGAAATCTAGAAGGATGAAAGCTTTTAGCTTTTTCCTAAGGAACTCTTGAAGTGTTTGTGGCAGCCATGCTGAATGTCTCTAAGCACTGTTTGCATAGAAGACACATAGTTTAAAGAAAATCCTGCTAATCAAAGAAGGAGAATTGTGTAATGAAGTGCAAAAGCCGGAGCAGTGGTAATATTCATATTTATCTGAGTAAGGGCATCTATCCGGTGACATAGTTTCCCAGCCCCAAAATAACTTTCTTCCAAACAATTTGAAGGCTAGTTTTCAGTTGGAAATTACCTTCTATGTAGTTGTATTCTTCAGCTAGCTATTTACAAGTAATTTTTCAGCCTCTGCCTGCTGATAGTAGCTCAGATGTAATTTTTGGAAACTGGAGGTAAGTCATCCAAGTTGAACAAATTTCAGATAATAAAGACTCATCTCTGGGATTTGTATCCCTCCTTTTTCCCCTCCCTCAAAACCTCTGTCCTTGTTTTTGACCAGATGATTTGAAAGTTGGAGAAACTTTGATTTATTTATTTTTTTTAAAGTGATTTATAGAAAAAACATATTTGCTCTTTTTTGTGATAGTTGTATCTCACTGCTGTGATGTGTGAACAAGAGTTCACTGTGAACTGCAAAGGGCCAGTTTGAGGCTGTGAAAAAGTAGATTGTCATTTCTGAAAAAAGCAGAGAAATTAAGCATGACAGGTGGGCAGGAGATGATCTGTTATTGTAGAAATAGATTAAATCATGGAATCATGGAACTGACAGAGTTGGAAGGGACCTCTAGAGATCGTCTAGTCCAACTCTCCTGCTAAAGCAGGATGGCCCAGAGCACATTACTCAGGACTGCATCCAGGAGGGTCTTGGAGATCTCCAGAGAAGGGGATTCCACAGTCCCCCCGGGCAGTCTGTTCCAGTGCACTGTCACCCTCACCATAAAGAAGTTTTTCCTCATATTCAAATAGGACTTCCTATGTTCTGGCTTGTGCCCATTGCCCCTCATCCTGTCATTGAATAGTCCAGCTACGTCCTCCTTCAACCCACCCTTTAGATACTCGTAAGCATTAGTAAGGTCTCCCCTCAGCTTTCTCATCTTCTGGAAAGTGGAGATATGAGCATGCTAATGGAATAAGCTATATCAAGAATTTGTATAGAAAAGAATTAAAGTTTCTTTTGTGAGAAGTTTCATAACCTTTGATTGCAATATGTGTAACTGACCGGTCAAGACTCCCTTCTAGTCTTGAAGTCTAACTCTTTGTATTCAGCCCTTTCCTTTGTATGCTTTACGAAGAAGATAGGTTGTTGACATTTTCAACTATACTGTATGAAAGTTTCTAATAATAAATCTCACACTTGCTGCCTGGAGAAGTTTAGAAAATATTTCACTGATGGACTATTAGCTATCTATATTGATTTTTTTTTTTTTTAATGTTTTGAACTTTAGAAATTCACCATAGTTGAAGGTGAGTTAGCTGGGTCAAGTACTCTGATGTGTTAATCATGTTTCTGTTTTGCATCTAACTGATATCTTGCTCACACACCTGAATTTATACTAATTGCTTCTAGTTAATTCAGATTGAGTTTAGAATTGGGATTTTTTTTTTTTTTTTTTTTTTTTTTTTTTTTTTGTCATTTGGTGCAGGCAAAGGTCTATGGCTTATTGTTTTTAACTTTCCCAGCAATATTAAAAAAAATAAAGGATTTCTTTTGGGGATTATCCGCTCTTCAATTGCCTGCCTTTGTTAGGACGTGATTCTTCTGCCGAATCTGTATTTCTGCTGCTCTGTGTTTGTGATATACAAAGTTAAATCTTCTGAAAGATGAAGTCTTAATCCATCTTGGCCTCAAAGTAAATATAAGGGCCAGTGGTGTACAAAACCATCTAATCCTGATTATCCTCTTGAAGTAAAGAAGAATAACAAAGGCTTTAAAAACTATTGCATTATGAGGAGGAACCAGTTAAGAAACTGTGCTACTAATAGTGTAGAATGTGCATAGACTGAATAATTTCCCTTTGCTGAACTAGTTTTATAATGCCTTAAATGAGGGAGGAAATTACCAGTAAAAAGAAAGAAGAATATTGCTGTTCATTTAAGCGAGAAAGAAATTTAAAAAATGAGCATACACAGATATAACAGACTGGGATAGATATACCAAGACATTTAAAAATAATTCAGGCTGAATTTCTGAAAAATTGATTTTGAAGAACAGATGAGAGATCTGAGGAACAACAAAGGTAGAAGGAATGACCCTTTCAGTTAACCTAGCAAAGACTTTCCTTTGGTTCTCAGGGTAAAAATCATTAACAGAGCTTTGAGGAAATTAGTGAATGCATAGGGTATAATGGAACTTTATTAAGATCTATGAGCTAAAAGCAAATGCTTCACACCATAAAACTAACTATTCTCTGAAATTATTTACATGGAATTGAGTAGGCCACAGTATAGGTCACTAATCCAGATTGAAGTGAAGCAGTAATATTTGCTCACTCGATAACTCAAATCAGAGTGGATTAAACATCAGGATCACTTGAATTGCTGACTGCATAAAAGCTTGTATTTTTTGACAAAGTACATGTTTAAAGTCGGTGAGGTAAGTTAGTGATGGAGCAGAGGATTTCTTGGTTCTTGATTGGTCATTACTTTTTAGTAGTGATGGTAGAGGGAAAATTATACATACCGTAAGTGTTTAAAAATCATGAAGTGCAGTTGTTTTACCAGGGCAACATCTCTCTGCTAGTGGGATGTAGGAAACAGATAATTGGAAAAGGGAATATAAATATTTTGATCGAGCATTCAGTTTTAATTTTGTTCTGTTCTTGGTTATTCTTTTCTGTGCTGACCAAAATGTTTGTCCTTCACTTAATGTTGTTAATATATTTCAAGTGCATCCTTTGTCCTTTCCTTGCTGGTTGCTGCTCAGCTGAGTTAGAGCTTACTGCTCTAGCTCTTGAGGAAGAAGTGAGTTCCTTCATAGCTCTTTGTTGCAACACCTACGATACATTTCTTCACTCTGCCCTTATCCTTCTCATGCGGAACTAAGTATTTGTCATAATTAAAATGCAACTGGATTACTAGGAAACTAGTACTGGTGATACTAAAGCATAAGAGCTACCAAGTGTTGCTTCCCTCAACACCATTTTGTTAGAATTAATGAGTTTTCTTGATTAAATAGAAAGAGACAAAAGAAGACAGTAATATAGGTAATACAGTATAAGTAATGCAAGTAAGTAGTAATACAATGAAGATGTCTGAGAAGCAATCAAGAGGTGCAGGTAACTTGAAAACAGTCATTCTCGATACAGTCATTTGAACTTAGTGAGACTTGCCTCATACAATGATCAAGTGTCACACCCATTAATTGTTTTGAAAACAAACTTTAAGTGGAAGAGTTTCCCGGTGAGCAGTGGAGCTAATGAAGCCTGTTTCCATTTTGGTGTATGTGAGATCTTGCTGCCTTATATTTATGACTGCATGCTCGAATTGGAGCTGTGTGTGTGTGTGCTGGTTGGTCATCCTGCTACTGGCAGGCATTGCCCAGCATTACCTGAATGCTACCCTGCCTTTTGTTCAGGGTAGGAGCTTGTACAAGTGCCACTTTCTACCCAGTTATGTATGTCTACAAAACTTCGTAGGAATCAGGGTGGTTTTGGCTTGTCTAAATTTTCATATTTGGCAGAAAACAATCATAGAGACAAAAGTTACAGTAAATGCTGAAAGAAGAGGGGAACAGATAGCGAAATTGGCTAAGTCTCTCTTTACTCAATTTCACTGTTACTGTCTTAAAAGACTACTTGAATCTATTGAAACTTTCATGTGCATTTGTAATGCTGTACTACTGTGGCGTTATTTTGTGTGTTTAGAAGTATAAATGCTGACTCTTTAGGATGAAGTTTTTCAAATTATAAAGCATTTCCCTTTTTCTCCTGGCTACTCTTATTGTCATTGTATGGCATGCTTTATGGGATTTATTACAGCAGGCCTCCTGTAGGCTAATATTTTTGGAAAAGAGGTCTCCGTTTTTGATCTTGGTCAAGTGGCAGGTCTAGATGTTTTAAAAGAAACTGATGTAGGTGGGTTCCTATCAGTGTTAAATTTTATTTAGAATAATTCTTACCAAAGGCCACCTGCTGTTGGAAAGCACAGGATTTCGAAGAATAAAACTAAGGTTTACTTAATTGAGGTGACAATATGACATACTTAGTAGGTGACACTGAATTGACATGGATAGTAAAAATGTTTCACGGTCATGGTTTGAAAAAAAAAAAAGAGGGTTTGGGGAGGGAAGCAGAGAGTAGCCTGTGTCCACGGGGAAGGACCCTTTTCTGTAGCAAGAGCATCTTGTAAGATCTGCGGTATACTGATCCTTGTGTTTCATCAGTATTCACTGTGCAACTACGTGTCAATCTTGGGGAAAAATTGCAAAAAATCTTGGGGGGAAAAAAGCAAAATTACATATCTGAATTCTTGCTGAAATTATTTGTTTTGTTCCTAGCCTAGAAGAAAGGGGTGGTTTTTCAAGTGAAGACAGGTGGCATTTACGTGTTTAGGGATACCCTTTAAATGTGCTAATAGTTTCTTGTTTTGTTTTGTTTTTTCTTTTCTTTTTCTTTCAGGGCTAAATATCACAAATTAAAATATGGCACAGAATTGAATCAGGGAGATATGAAGCCACCAAACTATGATTCTGGTAAGAATTTATTAAGAGTGAGTTCATTACTGGCGTAAAAGCTTCACTGTGGTTTGTGCAAATGCTGATGTGATAGGGTTGATAAAATCAGCCACTTTAATGGAAGCAGTGAGAATAGAGATATTTAATCAGGACTGTATTTTACACTTATAAAATTAAAAATATATGCTAATGCTCTGAAAGAGTCTATCAATAAATTAAATGAGTTTAGATTTAAAAAAAACGAAACCAACAAATTGCTCCTGAAGAAAATAATTTTTCTCTTCCTTAGTAATGTGTATAGATGTTAGAACAGCAGGATACTAGATTTATAGCTTTAGAATCATTTTATCTTTGAATAATTATTCTGAATAACAAGTTAATGACAAAGGACATTAAATGTATAGCACCTAATTTTTTTGTTCAATTACCCCAGTGGTATTCCAGGAGAAAAATAATGACAGTGTATATTAGACATGAATGAGAGTTTGGGAATGGGGAATTTCTTTACAAAGTTCCAATGATCATTGGTAATGTCTTCAACCAACTTCAGTGCTATGCTATGAGAGGACGGTTTTTTCACCTTGGTCTCTGGAAAGCAGATTTGTTTTTCTAGATGTTGCATCTCCTACCTCAGATAGTTTTAAGCACTGAATCTGAGGAATTAAGGATTTTAATTACTTCCTTTCATTCCTCTCTCTGTCTCCCTGTGCTTTTCTTGGGGGATCCAAAAGGTGATGGACAGAGATCTGGTTATAGGTCAAACCCTTGAAAGAAGTAATCGGTGATGTTTTTTGTATCTGAATCCCTTGATGCTCTTACTACAAAGGAGCATCAGCTACAAAGCTAGGTCCACCTGTATATAAAGAATAGGGATGGTCTATTTTACTGTCATGGTTAATTCTTAACTCTTTGGATTCAGAAAGTCATTAAAAAAAAAAAAATTGAACCTCACACCAACTGATGAAACTTCACACCAGGCTTTTCTTGTCCAAGATATAATGAATTTTTGAGAAATTTTATTTCCCATTATTATTGATATTTCCTGAACTGAAGGAATAGTTTAATTTGGTATTATTAAGTGGAAGATCCCAAACTGTACCTGGGCCCTAGAAACTTGTCCTGATCATACTAAGATCCTAGACATCCTTGGGTTTTGTAGGTTTTCAGAATGCAGCTATAGGATGTTGCTCCTGTTTCCAACTGAGTAGAGTGCTGGCTTGCCCAGCAGAGCCGTAGCCAGTGCATTACTCACGCAAAGTGAACATTAGTGGAATTACCTTTGTGAAAATTCCATTATCCTGATTTATTCCGTTTCAATCTATATATGTAGCTGTCAGAAATGCACACTTTTGTTCTATATCAAGTCTGGACTGCTGGAAGGTAAACACTTAAAACAGACACTTTGTGATTATTCTCCTTTAGAGTTGTATGTTCACACATTTCCTTGCTCCCCATCCCTGGCCCCTGTTTATCCTACCTAGTCACAAAAAAAAAGTGGAAGTGTTTCTCATAGTTCTTTCAAATGGGTCCCTGTTGTTTGTTTTCTTTATGATCCTTTGTAGAGTCAGTAATACAATTTTGAAGGCATTCAGTCTCCTGATAAAGGGAGGCCTTTTGTTTGTTTGTTTACTGCTTGTGATGTCTTCTGCTGTTATTTTTTCATAATGCAAGTCCCCTCATTCTCATCTGTAAACAGCTGTTATTGCTAGCAGTCATTATTAAAGAGACTAAGCAAAAGAGAGTTCTTCTCTGTAGATGTATTTAATAGTGTCTTCGGAAGAAGGTTTTCTGCTCTCAAAAGGAATTTTCAGGCAGATTTACTGTAGTTATGTTTTGATTCTTATAGATTGAGCTTTGGTAGTTGTGCATTGGTTCCAGCTGTGTTCAGTTGTCATCAATGCAATTGATTATCATTTCCTCTGGTTGCTGTTAAGTGGTTTTGTGAATTTGAGATGAATAGAATTTGTACAGCTCTCCTTGCATGTGAATTCTCATTAGCCTTTGTTAGCTTCTTTGGGTGGGTGGTGTTTTTGTGTGTGTGTGTGTGTGTGTGTGTGGTGGCTTCTGTGTGTGTGCTGTTATTTCAGTTGTTTAAATGCAAATGACTTCCGGTAAGGACAATAGCTTTCCCACATCACCTATCAAGTTACTCACAGGATTATACCACAGGTTTTTCTGGTTCTTAATTTTTGTTTACGGAAGAAGATTGTTCATGGTTACTGTTTGGACCACAAGGGTTTCAGCTTTTGTAGAGGCATTCATAGATACTAATCCAAGATCTTTTATATTGGGATGCAAATACTTATGTATCTCCTGGAGGAGGGGAAAAAAAAAATCCCTCTGTCATATAGTATGAAGCTGTATATGGAATAAATGTGTAGCTGTTGATTACCAGTGTTCAGATAGCTTTCTTACCAGAGCAACCACATAATTGTTTTGTGGATTTTCCTGGCGTAGTACTGTTTGGATACAAACTGTGGCTGTGGAAAATGTGGTGAAAATTTTTCAACAGTGTTTGAGGCTGAAAAAAAAAACCTCAAACAACCCATGTTGTAGTTTTTTTTTTTTTCCTTCCATGAAACTAATACAAAAAGAGATGACTTTAAAGTTGATGTGAGTAGGTCTGTTGGTTTTATGTTGAATGGTCAAATATTAAGCAATTGGTTAGACAGCAAGTTGTAAATAGATATCATGCTGCAGTTGCATTTGATACTGTTAGCAGTTTAAGATGTTTGTATTCAACCTTAAATTATGAGAAACGATTTTATTGGAAGGGTAATGGAAAAGTGGAACTTCAGATTGTCTATGTGATTATGTTCCCTTAAAGAAAGAGGAATAAGATGTGGCTTTTTGGATGTGAGACAGAAAGGAAGGCAGTGATGACTAGTGGAATTTGCTCTCATACAGTAGGATGTACCTGACACTCTTTATGTGTATATAGTACTACAGTTACATGCTATCTGCTTTTCTTTTCTTTTGATTTCTTATTGGCACTTTGAATCTTTTATTTTGTCATTAAACCATTCCTGATCATTTTAGAGGCAAAGGAAAAAATATTCATAATTAAATAATATTTTCCAGATGAAGGGAATGAGACAGAGATTCAGCCACAACAGAACAGTCAACTAATATGGAAACAAGGACGACAGCTTCTGAGACAGTAAGTGTTGCAAAAAGGGCTTGAATAATGAACGCAAGGGAAAGAATCTGGCAATGAAATGTGATGATGGTGGTATTTGATTTTATTTTTTTTCCTGTTATATTTCCTTCCAAAAAAAGTTAATGCATGTGATGAAGTTCATTGAACTTCTGATGTATTTTTCCTTGGTTTTTGAAAAAAATTAATATTTCAGAATTTCGGATGAGAAGCCCTGTCAAATCACACACACTGGATCTCCTTTGCTTTTCTTTCACTGAGGATATTTAAACAGTGGCTCATGACACTTTGCAATTCTTATTGCAATTAAAAAACAAAGCACAGAATAACGGATGTTAGACATGGATAACTTTTATTGTGGCATGCTTGGGGTGCGGAGAAGACTAATATCCAGACGGTTAGTCTGCAAGTTTTCTAATTCTCAATTTATTTAAAGAAATGTTTTGTCTCTATCTGCTTATTTATGCATTTGCCTCATCCCTTATGCTGATAGATTCTAAGGTCTTCTAATCAGCTAGCAAAAACTTTGGTTTTCTGGGGTTTTTTTGGTGTGTTAGAGAGGATTACATGAGAGGGGAAGGAGATAGTAAGGACAGTGTGGAGCTTATATTAAAGGGCCTTTTCCCAAGGATTTATACAGAAATTAAGTTTGTCTATCGGGTGGTGCGAACATGCTTTTCTTTTGCAAGAGCTCAAATCTGTACTTGTATGTTGAATAAATGTTAATGAAGTGGTCATAACTTGGATCAGTGATTTTGAAGACAAGTCGTTCCTTCTCAGCACAATTCATAAATAAGTGACACAGTGTTGAATACAGAGTACGTGTTACTGATGGACTCTGTTTTGCGTAGGTGTCTTGTTTGATTTTTATATAGCAAACAATCAGTATTTCTGTTAAATTATTTAGAGGAGAATGTTCCTGCAGGAACAGTGCATGTCCCTGATATGTAACAGCTATTCTTGTAAGATAGCATTCTTCTCTCCTCTAGGATATTGGCCATTTAATCAGTCCAATGTTCTGAAGAAGACATTGC
Source organism: Thinocorus orbignyianus (assembly GCA_013400375.1). Lineage (NCBI taxonomy): Eukaryota > Metazoa > Chordata > Aves > Ciconiiformes > Thinocoridae > Thinocorus > Thinocorus orbignyianus. The sequence continues at coordinate 441,007 of VXBW01008263.1, read as the reverse complement.
TTTTAACTCCATATTCCAGAGGAAAGGACAGAGACCAATATTTACTTTTTTTAATTTTTTTTTTTAATGTCATTATTTCCCCCCTATTTCTCCAAAGATAATGTGACATACTGAAGAAAGAACCAGCTTTAGACCTTGAGGTTTTCATAAAAGCTAGTCCAGGGTTCTTACTGCCTAGCCCTTATATGCAAGACAAATTAATATTTTGCAGACCCATTGCAGAATAAGGAAAACGCAAGACAAAGATTTTACCAAATCCAGTGCTCTTGCTAGTAACTACAGCTGCAGAATTTGTTTTTATTCCCTCTGTTTTCTAGGCTTCTAATAATGCTTACGTAAGAAACATACTTGATACTGCTTGTAAGGCTTCATGTGTAGTTTCCATGTCTTGAGGAATAAAATGACCATGTTGTACATGCAACTGTGGTGATTTCTATAAGTCAGTTGTAAGTATTTTAATTGAGAGTGCTTTTCCATCTATTTTAGTAAAGGAATGAATAACGTATTGTAAAACCTCTGACTGCTAGGCTCTTTGATTATTTTTTTTTTTTTTTTTTCTCCTCAGTGACTGTAGAGGCTGGTACTGCGAGAGGCGATCCCTCTGCAGCTGGTACAGGATGATTTATAAGCATGTTTCATTAGCACAGTACCATACTTTGCTAAGCTAAGGCGCTGAAGATGAGTTTGGGGAGAAGTTTTCATTTACTGTTTCGAAAAAGTGAGATATGTGTGTAAGATTAGCATGAGTTCTGTTCCTACAGGTATCTACAAGAAGTGGGCTACACCGACACGATATTGGATGTGAAGTCAAAGCGAGTACGAGCTTTACTGGGCCTCTCAAGTGATGCTTCAGAGAAGGAAAACAGAAATCAAGAGCCAATGGTAAATGGCACTGAGGGTCAGATTAAAGAAAACGCAATGATGGGGTAAGCATCAGGATGACTATTATCTGTCTGCGTAAACGCACTTAATATTGTAGAACAAATTTTTGTTTATTGAGAATATTTCAGGATTTTTTTCCTAGTTGGAGTAATTTGGACTAATTTTATTACAGTAAGCAATAAGTACAGATACAACTTTTCAGATTCACAACTTAAAAGCACCGTACAGGCTTTTTTTTCTCAGTTGAATAGCAGCACACAGTCAAATCAAGCCTCTTTGAGATACAGTTGCTAAGTGCTTAGAGGTCAGCATTGTTTCAACTTAATGGTTGATCTGTATTTACTGTATCAATTACAGACTTTTCTAGTCTGTGCTATGACGTGGTAATCTGAGTTACAGGATTTTTTAACTGGATATGAAAAATGAAGTCACTTGTTACATTCTGATGCCTGTAAGTTTTTGATTTTTCACTAACCGATATACATATGTAAATATGACTGAAACGTAAGGTATTCATTTCTGTCTTTCAGTATTCCTAATACTATGAGAAGTCAGTCAAGGAGAGTAAAAGCTTGTTGGGTTTACTTTTCATTATGAGTAACGTTGAAAACCAAAGTAATGTTGAAGCCTTCCCTATTCCTCGCAGAGTTAAACAAAATAAAAAGTTCAGTCTGAAACTTAGCTGTAGGGGCTTCAAGAAAACAATATTTGTTCTTGTAGTTGCAAAACTTGAAAAGTAATGAAAGTGATGCAGAATTGTTTACCTGAACAATACATGAAGTAGCTGTTCCCAGTAGTTTGCACTCCATCAGCAAAGCAAGCACAGCTTTCTTTAAAGATTCTCCTTCTTCTTTCCTGTTTTATACTGATGTGGCAAAATTAAAGACCTTTTATTTTCTAAGGTCTAATGCTGTTATGTGACACATTCTATCTTTTAAAAAAGCATTTGTAAAATCTCATTATACCCAGCAGATAGCTGCAGCAACTTCAGGCCAACAAGTTACATAAGGGCAGAAGTTCATTGTTATGTAATTAAATTTAATGCTGTGAGGTGGAAAATTTGAATGTATGAGAGAACCTGCAAGCTACTAAAATATATTGTGCTGCTACGTAGTTGACAAGCCATGCCATTTATGTGCAGCAGCTTCGTTTTTGAAGAACAAGGAATGGTTGATAAATTACAGTAACAATTTTAGTTCAGTTTCTGGTGAAGGGGGTCACTTCTTCTCAGGGGAAGTGGGTAAATAAAGCTTCTCTTCTTACACTTTAACATTTATTTAAGTCTGTTTGCTTCAATTTTGAAACAGACATATTTGTAAGGTAACTATTTGATGGATTGAGTGGTTGGACATTGGTTTTGATGTAGCAGTTTTGGATATATTTGCATTTCTTTCCTATCTACTTCTCTTCTGGGTAGATCTGTTACTAGGTTTAACACTTCGTAGTCTACCCCATGGCTGAGGATATTCCCTGATGGAGGAAAATGAGTTCTCTTCCACTGCGGCTCAGCGAGATGGCTGGCTGCAAGGCTGGTCAGGCTGCACACTGAGTAACTGTTTTCACCTCACTTCTGATGCAGAAGATGTCAGGTTGTACTAGAAAGCCTAGAGGGTAGTGTTTTGATTCATGATGTGCGAGAGGTGACTCCAGGGTTTTACAGTGGAAGGATTTTTCAGGGATCTTTTTCAACATATTCATGCCAGTCTTCATGGGTGATTTTTTGAGATTGTGGATGTCAGCTGAGATCTCCCTCATTGAGAGGAAAACGTTGGGATTTTACTAAAATTCCTCGGTCAGTCTGAGTACAGGACTAGCTTTCAATGCTGTGATTCTTCTGGGCGTTTCAAATTTGTTTTCACACCATCTCTTTCAATTTTCCGTGCAGGAGGCATTCTGTGGCTTTCTTCCTGGCAGAGACTGCCTGTTATTTAACAGCAATTTCATCTTGTGCTACTAGATACTGTAAAATATTACACCTCACTGTTTCTGTGGCTTGTGGCTCTGTTCACCTCCTCCCAACTGCATCATCGCTTGCCTCTGAGACTTCAAAGTGCAGCTTTATGGCAGATGGGGAATCAGAGATGAGATGAGACATTGTTTTTGATTAGCTCATACTTACCTGTTCCCTACCTCATCTATGGTCACCATTGTATGTATAGAAAAGCTTCTTCTTGAAGACTATTAGTATTGAATAAGTGATGAAGATTTAAGGCACAGGGATCTTGCTCCTGATCCCCGTTGGAATCCTTACCGAGCGCTTGGAAACTTAATTCAATGCTTTTCCACATACATGGTTAGCAGAACTGGGAAAAATCTAGGTGGCTCAGCTAGCTTAATTCTGGCTCACAGTCAAGGCAGGGGCACTTTCTGATGCACCTCCACCTGTGCTAGGCTGCTTACCTGGGAGGGTGAAAAGATGGCAGCTCTTTTGGCAGCCTCTTGTTCCTCTGAGTGCCCACGTAAAGTGAGAAGAGAACTGGGGCCACAGCAAGCTTGTACCGCTGGAAGGAGTATGGTGAACAAGTGCCTGCAGTTCCTTAGCAGTAGAGGAGAAAAGTTACAGTGAGAGACTGGGAGAAGAAACTAACTGAAATTGGTGCAATAACAGGAAGATTAAGGACATACGTGCGTGTTACCAGGACCGCCAGACATTGGGACAGTCGCAAACTAAAATGTGGATGAAGATGCTCTCTGGCTGTGTGGTTACAGTGAAACTATAGGAGAAAACTTTGCTGTCACCCACAGAAGCCTGTGAACTGCTTAAGCCAGTTCAAAACATTTAATGAACAGTGATGTCACGTATCTACTAGCAAGTCTGAGGCTAGTGGTCAACCTGAAGATGTTTTAATTGCCTTTGAAGAGCAGAGTGCTGGACAAAATGTAGTGTATGGAAATGAATCTAGTGTAACAAGGAATATCTCAAAGTGAGAAAACAGCTCATAGAACGCTTGCTTTGTTTGAATTTGGAAGAAATGCATAATATTGATCCAGCTAAGACTGCAGATTTTAAGTCTGATTTTTAGAAAAAAATTAACACGGAAGGAAGAATGTGAGAAGTGGAACATGGGGACTGAGGAAAGAGAAAGTTTGTGGATGAGTAACAACAAAGACAAATCAATAGGAGTTTGGAAAGAACATGGGTGAATGTGATGAAGATAACCTACAATAGAGGTGAAAATGACACAGTGAAAAACAGAAGGAAAAATGGATACAGTATTTCAGGAACAGGGAAATGGAAGCTGTATTAGCTTTACATTTTCTTAAAGGTTTCTCCGTATAGCAATCTAAATTACAGAAAGAACAGATTGGCTGAAGTACCTTCTGTGCAACTGAATACTCATGTGATAAATCCAAAGGAAAGTAAAAATGATATTTGATGCTTTTATGCTACCATATGGTTATCTCTTTGGGACGAGTGAGGGTGTAATGGAAGTGGGAAACAAAACTTCCTTTATGTTTTGACTATTGTTTATTGGTAATCAACCAATAATTTCTCAGTGAAATGAAAGTGATGGATAACAAAATAAAGACATTTCAGTACTAGTCAGCACAGTCTGATTTTGGCATGGTTTTTCAGTGAGCCCATTAATCTGTGTATCTGCTACTTGTGGTACTTGCTACTCAGCCTCCTGATCTACCCCTGACTGTACTTCTGACAACGGCAGATACCCACTGTTTCTTTTTTGTTGTTCTTAGGGTTGCCTTTGGTTGTTGCCCTGGCATTTTTGTTCTAACCCTAGGGATGTGTGAAGCGTATACTTTAGTGATTGACAGGGAGGATATTCCTTCTCTGCTCAACTCATTACATATTTTACAAATTTTAGTAAGTTGTCTGCTATACCAAAAACTTGCCAGTTGTACTTTGTTGTCTGTTATACCAGTTATACCTACTTCAACAGCTGGGATTCAGACACTCAGTGCTGTAATACTGACAATAAGTCAAACCTTTTTGTGGGAAAGGCTGGTGAGAACATTTGGGGTGATTATTGTAAAGTTGATGCTGTTTGCTTTGGTATGTAGATGCCTACAGTAGTTACTGTAGTGCAAATACTTAATATTTATTTGCAGCAGACAATATGTGACTTGAATTCTGTTAGGGTCCAGTTACTTTAGAAAATTGTCATCTTGTTCCTCATACCCCTCAGCTTGATTTTTCTATGTTAAAGGGTTGCAACTACATCAGAGAACTCCCTCAGTCTCTTTGTTTTTCTTCTTTTGGCACAGTGAGGAGCAAACAACTGGTATCTCAAAATCTCTGAAAACCAAATTGGTTTTACTTCTTACTGTTACATGAAATAGCTTCATTCTTTATGTATTAGTAGCTGCTACATATGTGGCCAAACTTGTATTCTTACATTGCCTATTTATTTGCTAATGTACAGATCCTCTTGAAAACTTTAGCACTCAAGACATCATGTGGATTTTGAATGCACCCTGGAAGATTTTGATTCCGTAAATGAAATGTTAATATGATAACCTGAGATAGATATAGACCTGTTTCTACTTTTTTCATGGAATTTAAAAGGGAATCTGTTTTCAGTTTCATCAGATCAGCTCCCTTGCATTACAAAAGATAAGTACCACTTGGCATGACTGGACTCAAAAATAGATACTAAAAAAATAACTTAATAATAATGATTGAAATTCTTAACACCCCCAGCAGACTGAAACAGAAATGAAAGCTGTCTACAAATGTCACTTGTAGCCTTGAATGAATGAAAGCATTTAAGTATCTTTGGTTCACTTATTACCTCATTTTTTTTAAATAGCTTTATCTTGCTGACTGAAATGTAAACAGTCAAATTAGTTTACCTGCTTCAACGTGTGTATTTGACTACCATTTGGCATGAGAGGAAGCAAAGATAAAGGAACAGAACTGGACAGAATGAGGGTATGCGAAGCATATGTGTGTATATACACATATATACATACGTGTGTACAGATAAAAACAATACAGATAAATTATCTGAGTTCATGTTAAAATTTTGATCATTAGAAGTATATTTAAGTAGAAACTTCTTACAGAAAGTCTCTGAAACTGATCTGCTGTCTCTTTTTTTTATTTTTTTCCTACTTGAACCACATGTGACTTCCACTGCCTGTACTATACATGAGCAAAAATGCTTAAAACCTCAACACTTGTGAGCAAATCCAAAGGCCTTTTCAAAGATTAAAATTAAACATTTTGAAGACCTTGTCTTTCTGTCATACAACAAATCATTCCAACTGATACTTTAGTGAACAAACATCTTGCTATGCCAGAAGGCCTTGAATAACTCTTTTTGCATCTCTAAATCCTATTAACCTTGGCCTTTGTAATGAAACTGCTGGATACTGGCTGATGAATGTTGTGTGTTGACTCACTTATAAAATGGTTTATTTGGGAAAATATCTCTGAATTTAACAACCTCAGGTAATACTCCCATGAAAAAGGTTCCCACAGTAGTATGCATAACTAAAATACTGAATTGCAAAAAGAAAAAAAATCCCAAATCTATTTGCTTTATTACTTTCATTGGTGATTTTTTTCACCTTTTTCCTGTTTGCCTCCATTATGCAGTAACTTAAGAGGCATTTCGAGTATACATGATTTAGGCCAGATCTGGGCATTTACAACAGATGTATTGAAGCAGAAGGAAAAATAGGCAAATTGGGGCTTGGGGTGAAGAAAGTAGTATTGATGAACCTCTCTTTTAATTTCATTGGCACAGATCTGTGGCTGAAGGGTTTGAGGGAGGCTTCTTGGAAATGTCACACGAGATTCATGGTACTGAAAGAATAGGGAGAGACAGTGCAGTGCAGTGGGAGAGAGAAAAGCAAAGAGAGGGGAGGGAAATGGAGAAATTACCTAGAAAAGTTACTTTGGTTCTTCAAACATTTAATTAATTTATTTTTTTAATTTATTCTTTAAAAAGGTTATTTATTATTATAGTTATCTGATTAGATTTGGCAAAAGAAGTGGCATTTCCTTTTTAAATGGCATTCCTTCATAGTTTTAATTTACATCCAAACCATTTTGTAAGTGTTGCTTACCAGTTGTAGTATGTATTGCACTGGTTCTTACATTGCGTGGTGTGAACTCGTAAGAGGTTTCAAAGGTTGTGACAGACTGTCTAGCCTGCCCCATTTTCCTTGTGCATAAATTTTGATGATTTTAAGTGTTCCAGAGTTTTATAAATTATTTGCTTGTTGTTAGTTTGATATTTTTTGTCCTGCATTATGAAAGATTTTGTGCAGTATTGAAGTTTTAACAGACTGTTCTTAAATACAACCTACATAGAAGAGAATATATTTGAATTTGCATGCATTTATTTGTTGCATCCAATTTGAAAGAACTCGACTAGCCACACCAAAAAAACTGTGTTAAAACATGAAATAGCTAAATCAGTGGGGCATTAATAAGACTTATGACCTTGGAGTAGCACGTTTGGTAGGAGGAGAAAACTGAGCTGATGAGAATGGCTCAAGAAAGAGGATGCTAGAGTAGCACTTTGAATGCTGGGTCACAACAGGCTTTTTCCTGGATAGGCCCCCAGAAACAGTTCTCAGCCTAAGCTGAACTTGCGTTTATTGAACTTTACTGTGGCGTTTCTTCCTGCTTCTGAATTTGTCAATAAAATCTGGTTTTATTTAAGATAACTTGTGTATGTCTTGGATAAAACAAACAAAAACCCCTCTACTTTTTCCTTTTGTGGAGTGAGTAGGACGGAGGCAGTTAATAATGGCCTTGTGGTTGGGCAGTTCATGGGAGAGGTGTATGAGAGTCTCCTTAGACATGACCACAGACTCCCAAGGGTTATTATCAACAAAGGAGAAAGTAATGGTAGGAATATTGTATGTATCACTTACAAAGAAAATACATGTCTGTTACATGGCTTTAGTCTAAGTTAAGTTTGACTTTGCAATATGGAATGTTCTGGATCTTGCTGGGAGCAGGAAATGTATCATCAATGTGCTGTTTTAGTTTCCGCATAACAAGTTCACCTTTACCTGTAGGTTATGGTTTCTACTTTTCACTCTGTAAGAAACAGAGTTTATCTTAAGATCCTGAAGATTAATTGGTGAGAGCCAATTGAACACATCTTGCAAACCTGCTAATATTTCAATGTCAGGGTCAGCTGGGTTTTTACACAAAATACTCATCTTGAACCAGATGACTGCAGGGCAGAAAATTCAGAGCTGGTTGTATGGCCCGCCACGGCCCAGCAAGAGCCATGGTTGCTTTAAATAGTACATGTAGAATATCCACAAATCATATTTCTTAGATTTCATGCGAAGAGATTATTATTATTACTTTTAGTCTTAAAGAGACCCTGGAGTTAAGGCAAATTTGAGTTACAGAACAGCCTGTAAAATACAAGTCAGGATGAGATTTTCAGGGTAGTCACAGCTGCAGAAAATTCTGACAACTTCTCCTGAGGAGAAAAATATTCATGTGATTTCACATTTATGCAACTTTTAAGAGAGGTAAGTATTTCAGTTACCAGCCCATTTATAACAAGAATTTTATGTGTTGAACAGGAAAAAGCATCTTGTCTTTGGGAATCATATGTTCCCTGTGTCAAGAGTAATATTCACGAAATTTGCATGCTTCCCATCCGTTAGTGGTAAGATGGAAAACTATCAGTGTTAGTATAGTTGTACTTTACATTCTGACACTACTTACTGTACTTTTTATGCTTGTGACAAGCAGTTAGTCCTGTTGGACTTAGTCACGTGCAGACACAAGTAGCAGGTAGTCTCTCTGCCCCAAAGACTTTCCTATCTAGTTTGATAAGGCTGCTGGAGAGGAGGGTACCATGCACAGTTAACAGTATCTGATAGAAGATTAATTTATTTTTTTTCTTAGGCTTGGTTAGGAAATGGTAAGTTAACTGGGGTGAAACCCTCACAGCAAGAAGGCAAGGTTAGATTCTGGGGAGAAAACCATGCAAGGTTGCTTTTGCAGAGTACTATTGAGGAAGGAGCAGTGGGAAAGAGATTCATAACAAGTGGCTGAAGAGCACATTGTTGAGAAAGTCCTGCCAAAATCTGGTTGCTCTCTGCTTTGGCAGCTTTTGTAGCTGCTCCTGCTGTCTGGGTTTTCTGGCTTGTTCTTCTGAGCAGTTTTTTTTTTTAGACAGTATGGCTGGGGAAGAAGGAAAAAGCAACACCTAAGTACTTGCACTTTGAAAATTATGTTCTCCCTTACATACGTTATGATCCAGGACAGTTCAGTAAGGAGGAATTGTCCTTTTTGAGATCTTTTGGGGTTTTTTTTTGTCTCCCTTTGTTTGCAATAGATCCTGAACCTTGCCATTGTCTTGCTTCACTTATACTTGTAATACTACAGTTCATGCATCAGTCCCAGCCTTTGGAGTTCCATTCTATTGCTTTCATCCTTTTTTTTTTTTTTTTTAAAGTATTTTAGATTACAAAAGCTCTAGAAAAGTTGAGTTGTATTTCTTTTTATAAAATGAAATTTAAAGCAATTTATTATATACCCTCTCTCTGAATGTATTTTTGCCGCTCAGGCTTTTTTGTTGCTTTGTGAGTGACCCTGTAAGAGAAACAAACTAAACAGATAGAAAATAATGAAACAAGCAAGCTTCAAGCTGCCATCAAATCACATAACATAAATTAGCTGAGGCTAGACAGTTCCTTAGGTATATTTTACAGATTCCTAAGTGTTCATACTGACAATATATAAAATACATTGTGTATGTGTTGCCAAGGGATGAAAAATAGCTAAATTATTGAGTTACTTTTGATTTGTCTGCTGAAGTGTATCTGGGTACAATAAAGCCAACCAATCTGTCTGTCAGCTTGAAGCTTCATTTCCCTGTAGAACGTTTAAATAGTTTCAGTGTTCTGTCATTTCTTTTATTTTTTTTTTTGTTGTTGTTGTTTGTTTGATTCTTATGAATTCTTTCTTAGAAGTTGTGCCTTAGCACAATATACTCTTCTGTGGTACTGTGCTGACTTTGAGCAGGAGTTCTGAAATACATGATGAACTGCTGCGTTTGCCGATACATGAAGTGCCTTTTACTTTTCTGTGTAAATGGAGATACACAATTATGTCTATAGCCTGCCCACTAAAGTATGTAATAATTGATAAATAATTCAGGCCATTTACTTACAAAAGGTATAACTACCTCTTCTGGTGATGACCTTGAACTTCATTGTGAGAGCCTGACTTAAGGTCAAGTAAGCACAGAACCAAATGTAGGTATGAATTACTGCAGATACTTGTACCTGTAGAAGAATACCTGTCTCTTAATAACAAGTTCTGTTGATTAAAATGTTATATTCTATGCTTGGTATTAGTTCAGACATTACTATTTACTGTAGTATGTCTGACAGTTGCTAATACAGATCAGCACCCATGATGTTTTTACGTGACGGATTTTTGTACAGCAAATTACAGCAGATAAAACAAATACAGTTGTGGTAGGATGATTTGGTCCACTGAAAGTTGACCAGGACACACAAAATTTGCTGAAAATCAGGAAGTGAAGCATATTACAAGTTTTGTCTTGCAAAGATTTCTGTATTGGGAACAGCAAAATAATAGTACGTTATTACTACAGATTCGTGAGATCTTACAGTCTGCCAAAGTAGTTGTTAAGGAAATGAAAAAGAAAGGAAAGAATATTACAGAGTGCTTTCAGGTTTGTCATAGAAACAAGAGGGTCAAAATACTGCAGGAAGTGAGGCAGATTGGAAGTATGTCTGAAATTGTTCTTACGTAAGATGAAATGTGGGAAAATAGAAGGAATATTCTCAGTAAAACTAGTGACTGTGAAAACATACTGTATGTCATGGTATAGTATGCTGCTGCCTATGTGGAATTTCTAATGGCAAGTGAAATCTTTGTTGGTATTTTTGGGCCTAAAAGATGAATAAATGAGAAAAAGGTAGAATAACAAATTGTCTTAATAAGACGCAGACATATTTGGGCTATAGAGAAGCCGCTCCTGCTAATTGCTGTCATGTAAGCATAGAACTGCTTGAGCAGAGACTGCGTGAAGAAGGAAGTGTGCTGCTTATCACCCCTTATTGCACATCAGAGCTTTTTCCCTTGGATGTTTCCTGCAATAAACTTTTGAAAAGTGTTATGAAGAAACACTGGAATAAGTGGGTGATGGATGGATAATCAGGTGTTTACTCTGCAGGGAGTTCAAAAGGACTTACTATATAGGCTTGTCAGTTGATTTGAACCTTCTGAAATGGGTCATAGCAGAAGTAACATTCAGCATTAGCAGGGCACGTGCTGGTAGTAAGAGTGGTTGTATGAGACAATTTAGAGCTGCAATTCTGAAAAGAGAGAGACAGACTTCTGTGGTTTCAGTGGTTGTGAAAAATCAAGATGGCATGCATTTAGTGATGAACTATGAAAAACAGACTACTGACTTAAGGTAAGAAAACAATAAAGCTTGTCTTTACTGCTGTGAAGTCATGTAAAGAACGTACAAGGTTTCACTGGAAGCAATTGTTAGAATTTAAATGGAATAATTTTTTTTTCATCACTTTAAGGGACTGATGGAGAAGTCCATTTTCTGCATAGAAAGCATGGTACCTGTTGTTAATTTTAGGATTGTTTTAATTGTACTTTTAGAGTTTTAATAACGGTTACAGTCCTGCTTCTTAGATTCTTTCCCTTCAGTTGTTAATATGCCAACCCTTACGCTTCCTGTTCTGAGGCACTGCCTGAATTTGTGCCAGTGCAGTTGTAATTTTACCCAATCTTCATCTGTTTACTTATTTGTTTAAGGTTAAGGTCTACGTAAATGTTTAGTCGTCAATGATATTTTCCCATTATATTGTTTTGTAGTGGCAAACTTACCATGTTAATAAGTGATAAAACTAGAGTTTGATGTTTCCCAGCAAGGTGAGGAACATCAGATAGCAGTAGCAGAGCTTTCCTGTACCCTGATGTAAATGTGAAAGGCCAACTTAGTAGCTCTTTACTTAGATCTTTATTGCTGGGGCTTTCAGTGACGGTGTATCAGTACTGATACTGCTTTTTAGGCACCTGTCAGATGAATGTTGTTTTAAAATGCTTTTTAAGTATAAAAATGGAAGTTTCTGTCCCAGTAATTGCAGCTGGATGAAGAAAATTGTTGGTTCTAATAAGATAGCTTTTGGAAAATGTTTAGTTTTTTAATCCACAAACATATTTACCTGTAATAGTACCTGTAATTTATACCTGTAGAGCTATTTTAGTCTCATGTGGTTTTTGCCGTCATAAACAGAACAGACAAGTAATTGCAAAAGTGACTTTGTTATGGTTTCATGACTCATGATGGTGATTGTTGTTGTCGTTTAGGAAACCTGAATTGACTGACTCTGCCTCTCTGCTAGAGACCTTCAAGTTTCTTGAAAACGCAGCTGCAGACTTCAGTGATGAAGAAGATGAAGAAGATATTGAAGGACGAGAGAAAACAATCATTGATACCGCAACAGTGAGTGGAAAAAATAATTGAAAAAGTTAAGAAGAACAGAAAAAGTGAGATAAATGAGATGCCTATATGCAAAGTATATGACTGTGTATGTACACGTGCAAATCGTTAATGCATCTTTATGATGATCTGTCCAAGCATGTGTGCATAAGAGGAATTATATATGCATTTCTGAGTTTGTGCATATAAGTTAAGCTTTGCCATCATTCTTACTTTAAGTTTACAGTGACAGATTAAAATTTTTTTAAAATTCTTTCTACTATTCTGTACTGCCTAGTATTATTGATATATATTGGAAACAATTTTTGAGGTAGCAGGTGTCTTTTTTTTTTTTTAACAATTTTCACCTTAGCTTGAAGGTTTTGTTTATGATGTTGCATGTCAAAAATGCATTGTTTCTTGAATATTTATATAAATCTATTGATATTTAAAAGGACTTGTAGGAGAGTTTATCTTTGTAGGGTGCAGAACTGGATAATCATGTTTCTTCTTAAATAGCTTGTGGAAGGAAGAAAAAGTATAACTGCAAAAACTCTAGCATGTGGTTAATAAACTTTTTTGTTTGTTTATTCAATCAAATGCCTGAAACTCCCTTGTGATCCTATATGCTGCTATATGATTTGATCATGTGATTACATAAAATAGATACATACAATCAGTACTCAATTTTATCCTCTTTTCAAAAGTAATACTTATTCAGTATGTTATGTTTTCTAACATGTGAAGCAGATAAGAGTATTATGATGGATGTCTTGTTTCTATGATCAGTTTTAAAAATGAACATTTAACAACCCATCAGTTTTAAACAGTTTTTGAAGAGGATCTTTGTAAACTATGGATCCTGTCATTCATAGAATGTGAACTAATGTCTGAGGCTGTTCTGTAAAATTATCTGTAATACAGTATGTTCAGTAAGCCTGCCAAAGGAATGAAGCTTGAAGTTTAGAATTGTTTCAGGTTTTGAAATTAGTTCATGGTATTTAGAGAAAACAGTCATCCCTGCTCATGAACTGTGGGATTTGGCCTATGATTGAAGTTTTTCAGCCTGACCCATAGCAAGGTTCCAAATCAAAATATTGTGATGAATATAATTTTCCATTTTCTGTAGAAATAAAATTTATAATGTGGGTTTCAAGTATTATGGCATGAGTTCACCTGTTAGCCAAATAACTGTAAAGCATCTAATACATTTTGGTAAGTGAGGGAAAAGAAAATTTACTGCAGAAAGCATATAATAAGCCTTCATTAAAACGTGTATTTTTTCTTTTCAAAAATTCAGGAGGTTGTTTTTTCCAAATTGGCTTTTGAATTTCAAAGGGAAATGCAATTTAAAATATAAGCACTGTGTTTAAATAATGGTAACGTCTGAGGAAGTATTCAGGGTGGAATGATTTTGGCCAAATCTGAGCAAGTTAGCTCTTGGTTGTTTGTGGTTTCTTTTTTTCTTTTCTTCTGACTTGTCTTTCAGTCCACATGTAGTGTGATTTCAGAGGTGAGAGTTGAAAATACTGTTTTCAGAGAAGTAGAGTGAGTTTGGTTTTCCTGAAGTCCTTTCTACAGCATTTGTAGGGTGTGGGTTTTGTGTGGTTTTGGTTTTTTTTTAAAAATCTTTATTAAGAGAAAGTTTGTGTCTTTTCTGGTATTTTTTAAAAAAAAACAACTGATCTAGAGCAGTGTAGATTCATTATCAAGTGATTGATTATTAGTGAACACAGGAACAAACATCTGTAGAAAACTTTCATTTTGAATTAGAAATTTGCTTATTAATGTATACTTTTTTGGCTTTCTCTGCAACTTCCTGTAAGGATTTTGCATAGAAGATCAGACAGTACTGCTCGGTATGAAGATGTGCATGTAATTTAATTCAGCTTTTTTCTCTCCTTCCTGACTTTTCAGATTGTAAGGAAAAGAGGGCTTTCTGACAGCAGTGAAGACAGAGATACAGAAGAAGCTTTGAAAGAGTTTGACTTTTTGGTTACCTCAGATGAAGGTGATGGGGAATCGAGAAGCTCAGGAGATGGAACAGACTGGGGTAAGGATTGTACCAGAAGAAAAAAAGTTGCACTAAGAATATATTGTGATTGATTGATTGATACCTCTGTAATGATCACAGTATCTTTTGAATATTCCTGCAGTAAATAATTGGTGGACTGAGGTCCTCTTGACATAATGTTCTTATTTTTCTGTATACTGCTTTAATGTAAGGCTTCTTCAAGGTTCTTTGCTTTTGATCGTTGTCTTTTTCCCTTTTCGTTAATAATAAGGCAGACAAAATTTAAATTTTGTGACTGGAGTTTCAGTTTGTTTTTTCCAGTGGCCTCTGCTAATGAACAGCTTCAATAAAGCTGTGTTTTATGATTATGAACATGAAAGTTATTTTGTCGTCTTTGACTTCCCCTATTTTGATAGAGTAACATGAGTCATAAAGACTGAATTAGTTGTACTCTTATTGTGTGTTAGCACTTTGGGCAATATGAACTATTCAATTGCTCAAATTTATTTATTTTTTTTTATTTATCAGAAGAATGTATCTTTAAGCCACAAAGTAAGAGTGACATTTCACAAACAGCTCTCTGTCCTTTGGGGTTCAGTCCTTCAACCCAGAATGCCGGCATCCACTTTACCTTGACATAATTATTCCACATAAACCCACTGCATAGGGAAGGGAAGAGGGAAAAGAACTGGCTAAATGGCTTGATGGGGAGTTGTTTCCTCCTTAAGCTGCTCTGAAAAGTATAAGTGGACAAAGAGGGAAGATGGAATGGGAAGTAATTGACCTCTATAATGGAACTGTACCTTGACAGAAAAATAAACCGTGGTAACTGTGGCTCTTTCATGAGCTAATAGCTCTGAGATGCTGTATTTCACTGGAGCTGTGTCCAGCTCATGGCTGGACTCCAAATTATCGTTCAGTGTGGTGTAGCCTCTCTGCTTAAGAGGATGCATCTCAGTATCATTAAATACAGCAGTCAGTATTCTGTTCACCAAACAGATTTAGGAATGTTACTCTTTCATACTGAAATTTTATCCATTTATGTCAATAAATGTAGCTGTTGCTTGTGCCACCAAAAAGTTAATATGCCAACAGGAACTCCTTTGGTTTCAAATTCACACTTCTGATTTATTTTTACTTTCATTGATGACAGCTGAGTACAAATGAGCAAAGTCTAACATTTAGAAGAAATTGTTGTGAAAAGTAGTAGTTCTATTTCTAGAAATACTGAAGGGTTTTTTGACTTGTAGACACTGATATTTTTCAATTACTTGTTTCTCAACCTGTGTCTTTGGTAATTTTTTTATAAGAATAAGCTTCAAGGAGCTGCCACTATGAATCACTTACGTTAGTTTAAGTGAAACTGTTAAATGTAGCATAGAAGAGTGATCTTGTGTAGTGAAGACAGATGCAAACAGAGGAAGTTCTTGCTTCATTTTTGATCCCAAGCATTGCTGCCCAATTACAGTCATTTTTTGAACCCATTTGGCTTGAAAGGTCCTCAGAAGCGTTCAGGTAATTTTTCAGCTATAAAGCACTTGCTCAGTAGTAGTTCAGGATCCACTTGTGAAGTTGGACAGAATCTGTGGGACATTCAGGAAGCATCCTGGAACAATCTGTAGAGAATTAATATATTAAGTATTTTCCTGACAACAATACAGTCTAATATAAATGCATGTAAACTTTTTATTGGAGGAGAGCAAAAAATCTTGTCTAGCCAGTGAAGAAAAGCATAATTAAACTTATAACCTGGTCCCAGAAAGAATGCATACTTCTCTCAAGCATGATTTTCTCATACCTTTTTTGAGTTCTTCATGCAATATTTGATCATTAGTAGTGATACTTAACTGGGCATATGTATTAAGAGGACCTGAGTTAGCCCACTCTTTTTTAGACTCTCTCTTCACCTTAATACATACCTTCCCATTTTCATAGCTGCTGCAAGACTACAAGAAGACTAATTCAAGACTTTGGGTCTCAAATTAATCTGTCACTCATGAGTATAGGATTATGACTGGAGGGTTCAAAGAGATCATCTAGTTCAACCTCCTGCTCAGGTCCATTTGTAGAAGGTTACGCTGGCATCCTTCCTGTCAAGTTTTCAATATCTTCCAAGAAAGGAGTTCCCATAAACTCTGGGGGCAGTATTTTGGTATTTGACTGTGCTAAAAAGTATATTGTCCTTCTGTGATGCAAGTCCGAGCAGAGTCTGTCTTCTCCAGACCTGCCCCTTAGGCAATTGTAGGCAGCACTAAGATGCCTCTTGTCCTCACTTGAACATGCACTGTCAGCCCCTCCTTGTAGCTCATCTGCACCAGCTGCTGTAACTATCTTAGTGGCTTCTGGAGTTGCTATACTATGTCAGTATGAGGTACTTAGCACTATAGTTAGACAGTTTTCTAGTGTAGGAAGACTTATACTGGGTGCAGTACTTGAGGAGTGGTCTCACAAGTGCCAAACAGAGGGGAATAATCGCTTCCCTCACCCTACTGGCTACATTCCTGTTAATACAGCCCAGGGTACGGTTGGTTGCCTTTGCTGCAAGAGTATGCTGCTGACTGCTCTTCAGTTTGATGTTGATGGAGGATCCCTGGGTCTTTTTCAGTGTAATTTCTAACAAGCGAGTCCCCATAAAAATGTGTCTGGTTTTGTATCTTCTGTCCAATCATAGACACTACTGCAGGTTGTCACTAATAGTGTTGTGCTTCCTCTGGAGACATTTAATACCCTTTCTATGTGTTAGTCTGAGTGTAGGTTCATTATTGTTCATATTTTGAAAGGTCTAGAATAGTTTATTGATGTACACAGTAAACTTGGTCTGAAAGAAATTAGTTTTTAAATAATGAGGTTGAGATTTTATTGAGGAAAACAAACCAAAAAGATAATGCATTTTAAAAAAAATTGTAGCCGTAATGGTCATGAAAATAAATATATATGAGGAAAAGCTGTAATACCTCCCTCCTCTCACAAATTATTTTTTTAAGCTGCCTCAGTACAGTCTTTCCATATATGGAAAAAATAACTTGGAGATTTGAACTCACATAACACTTTTTATTCAAAATCTCCAAATACGTACTGTTGGAAGAATACTTCTCTGTATTGTGTCACAGGGGAGACAATTTGAGAGAGATGTTTGGGGTGGGGGGAGGAGGGGGATTTTTTTTTTACATTGGGAATGTTGAAGTGTTCTGTGGAGTATTTCAAAGATTAATAACTCCGACCTTCCCTCTTTTGTGAAATTTCATGGCTTTAGTGCTTCAAGATTTTGTTCAAACCTTGGTGACCTGTATATTGTGTTCCAAAATGATTTAAATATGCTGCTGCTTTGTGTATGTGTCAACATAACACAAAGACAGTGAGATGAGAATTTGAAATGCAGTGACACAACATCTGAGTTGTAAAGTTATGTTGACCAGTAACATAGCTGCTGCTTCTAGGTGTAATCGCTCTTTATCTGGAGGAAGCAAAAAGCTGAAAAATATGACCTGGTTTATTATAAAGTAAACATGGCTTACATATATGAGCAGCTATGTGCTTGGTTATAGAAATTAGGCATGTGAAATTTCATCTCAATTTTTGTTAAGAAAATTCAGAGCAAACAGAAGTGGAATGTGAGTAGCAGTTTTGCAGCTTTTACAAGCTTGGTGCTATTTCTGTCTGTTCAAAATAAGACAAATGCCATTGACAGCAGCTGTTACCTCCTTCAGTGGAGATCACTTGGTGACATTATTGAAAAAGGATGTTTCATTTGTTTCACTTTGTTTAGAAAAGGAAGACCAATGTCTCATGCCTGAAGCCTGGAATGTCGACCAGGGAGTAATAACCAAACTCAAGGAACAATACAAAAAGGAGCGCAAGGGGAAAAAGGGGGTGAAGAGTAAGTGGAAAACATTGCACCTTAAAATCATAAATCCCACATCTTTCACACCCTTAATTCTATCTCTCTTTCAATGTTTTCCTGAAATTACTTACTCTTTTACTTTGCTGCTCCTGACTGCTTTCCTGTTCACCAGTTCTCAGGGGTTGAAATTAATGACAATGAATCAAGTTACCTGATAAGTAGTTGGATTAGATATAAAGTCTTCCAACCAGGTGTTGGATTAATTAAAAATTACTGCTTTGAGAATGGATTATACTTTTGTTATTCAAAAACTTAAATTATAAAAGGCATTGATTTAATAGTTCACACTTCAATATAGTAGACTTCAGAACCCTTTCTTAGCTGGAAACATGCCAGTTTCACAGGAAGAGTTAAAGTCTGGTATGTAAACTAAAAAAAAAACTGAAACCAAAAAACCCAACAAAACAAACCAGAAACTGTCTTGAGTATCCTGTTAGATGACAGAGGGAGAAAACAGGTTAATTTCTACCCCTGTTTATACTTAACATTCACAACATGAAAGTCATGCTGTCATCATAATTTGTTATGCAGGGCTCGAAATAGGAAGCAACTCTGACCATCAGTTTACTTGTAAATTGCAGGATGTGTTAATTGAGTTTTGTACCTGTGGGACTAGACTTTTAAAATGTTGGGTACTTTTATCCAAACGAAAAACTGTGACCAGTATCTGAAATACAGTTTCTAGCCCTGTATTATATTTTTGTTGCATTTCTTGAAGTACAAACCTGTTTTGTAAAAAATCAATGTTTTTTTCATAAGTAAGCCTTAGAACTTTTGAACTCAGATGAAGTGTTTAAAATGAAACACTGTATTCACAGCTATGTTTCAAACATCTAGCCATATCAAGAATTCGTGTATGAATGATATAAATTCATAATACTGCATGTAGCCCAGTAAAAATTTGAGAGAGATTTTTCCCTTTGTGGGAAGATGCTTGTGAGTTCCAAGGAAATTCTGACTTCCAAAGAGGGATGCATAACAACAGAACAGGAGTCAGATCCTCACATCATTGAGACTGACTTGTTTTCTAACTTTTTTGTATTGATACTGAATGTGATAGGCTGCAGCTCAGCAGCTGTTTTGTTGCTGGAATTATGCTATTGAATGCACAAACTAAACCTCCTTTTTTTCTTTTTATTAAAAAATTAAATCATTACCGTACTTTAAATTTCTCAGGTAATATTTTTGTCTTTGGAACTGTTTAAGTTATTGGAATTTAATTGCAAGCGTGACAAGAAGCTGAGCTGGCCAACTAAAGTGTTCATGTTTCACAAAATTGATTCTAAATTTCTTTATGGTTAAAATAGAGAGGGCATAGCAATATACAACTTTGATGAAATTGAGTTCTGTAACCTGTCTGGTATTTTAAAAATATACAGATGTGCTGTGTAGTTCAGGGAAAATAGTTGTAGGCTTAATTTAGCAGAAATTTAATCAAACTGTTGAAATTATATTCTTGAACAGTTGTTGAATATTTTTTTTTATAAGAAATCTTAATATTTACTTGTTAATATAGGCATAGATATTATTGGAACCTGTTTTATAACACTTATGGGAAAAATTCCTGATGTAAGGCAGCATTTGGACATCCAGTGCTCCTTCATGAATAGACCTACTGCTCAGTACGTTGACAATGTCTTTTAGACTGATTTGGTTGCTTTGATCCTGAGAGACCAAATGTTTTACTGCAGTACAGAAATTAAGCATCTTTCCATGGACAATCCATCACTGGAAGGGCATCAATGCAGTAAAAGAGGGAAAAAACACAGCCTGTTTTCAGCTATTCATGATATTGCAGGTAGTGAAGAATGTGAGGAAGGAAGCCCAGGAAAAGAAGGGACTAAGTGTCTTGACATGAAATTGTACAAAGCTTGTTTCTATTAATTTAACCTCATCATAAATGGTGTTTATACACTGAACTGCTACTAAGTAAAATATTGGTTTTATAAATCAGATATTATAGTAAAACAATCTTGCAAAATCCGACTTACTGTTTTCCTGAATCAAATGATATTTTTTGTGGCAGAGAAGTTAAATACATTTTAGTTTATTATCTGTCATTATGGTTAGGGTGGACAAAGTAGATTTTGCAACTGCATTAGTAAACTTACGATTTTGCAAGGCTGTAGTAAACACTCCTGTGAAATAATAAGAGAGTAGAATCGTAGAATGGTTTTATGAGAGAATACATATATTAGAGTACACTTCTGTGTTAAAGCTGCTTAAAAATAGTTGTATTATTTACTGGTCTAGGGAAAAACATAATGGACTATGGGTAAGACATTTTCCCATTCTTAATTAAACTTACAACAGGAAAAACTACCGAAGATATGTTTCAGCCTCAATCCTATATAAAACAGTCAAAACAGGGATGTGGGAAAATGATGGAGCAAAGCACAGGTAAGTGTCAAGAAGGGCATGGGTCTTCACCATACGTAGCTTCAGGAAGTAGGCCAGTGAATCCAGTTGCATTTGTATTTTAATATAACTTTTTGGATTATGTAGTTCACCATACTACACTACTGCACAAATAAATTTAAAGTAATCATGCTGTCATAAGAATACGCTGCACAAAGTACCTGATGCACACATTTTAAAGCATTCACGAATGTCAGCTATTGTTTTGGAAAAGTAAATAATAATCAGTGTGACTCAGTTGGAGGCATTCTTCGGCATCCCATGCAAGTAGCTGTATGAGTTTATAAATGTGGGGTAAAATGTGCATTCACAATTCTCAGTTGCTTCTGTCACTTTCTTTTCGAGAAATTCATTTCATGCTGGCTGATTAGTTACTGCTGAAAATAGATGCTCATTAGTTTTTCTGTGGTAATGTTATAACGCAAAGTAGGATCCATTGTTGCATGTGCTGCTGTAGTGTTTCTGATATAATTATGTGCCATCATGAGCTATACATCGACCATTTAATTCTTTGTTTTTTTTCTGGTTAGGGCCCAACAGGTCAAAGCTGCAAGATATGCTTGCAAACTTGAGAGATGTTGATGATCTCCCCTCATTACAGCCATCTGTTGCACCTTCTTCTAGGCCCAGTAGCTCAAGGCTCATTGAACATGAGATAAACCGGACAGATGAAGGTAAGTATTGGAAATGTGCATGAAAGGGTAGATGTTTGTAGTTATTTCTGCTTAAAGGTTATTGTCTAAGACTTTCCAAGCACTTTACAAATACTCATTCAGCTTTATGAGTTCTACCTAAGTGCAATAAATGGCATTCCATTCCTTCCCTCTGGTCGCTATTAGTAAGATCAGGACAACCTACCAAGGTAAAATCTTGGCTGAATACCTTTGAACATGATGGAAGAAAGTAATTTGGCACTGGTTGGCTCTTCAAGATGGTCTTACATCACTTGCTTTTGTGTGTGTTCTGGACTGGCAGTGAAGTGTGGAACACAAACTCTTAAGGACATAAAAGTATCTGTTTTTCTCCCCATGAACATAATTTTAAATGTATGTATATATATACATGTACACATACCCATACATATGTGTTCTTTTTTTAAGTAAAAAGGTAGAGGCTCTGCAGGTGGCTAGGTATAGCTTTTAAATGCATGTGGTGATTGTGTAGTAAATCATACAGAACAACTTACAGCTTGCCAGTGTATTAGCTTCTACATTATGCTTAAAAAACTAAATAAATAAATCCTTGTAGCAGCTAGTCCAAGTATGGAAAGCCACACACCTTTGCAATGAGTCATGTGGTTATCTTCATTAATATTATCTCTGAAAGTTGCTAAATCATGTATTTGATTCAACATTTGAATTGCTCTAATACACAGAATAATAAAATGAATATATAAGATTATGTTAATTTGTAAGAGAATGTCTCATGTGCTCTTTACTTAAGTGGTAAATATGTCTTTGGAAAAATGAACAAAACACGGGTCTCACTGAGCCGTTTTTCAGCAAGTGTGAAAAAGTAGGTCGGCCAAGTTATAATTAAGATGCATAAAAAGCCCCGGCATGTGGCATAGTTACCGAAGATCTCAGTAGTTCTATTTCCTACATGCTCGGTGTTTTTCTTTATGAAAGAAGTGGGTAACTTAGCAACACTTTGAGAAGTAGAGGAATTTTTTGTTGAGTGTTTCCTTTCGAACTTTTCTCACATGTACTGGGAGCCATATTAGCAGAGCTCTGTTTTCATCTCCTTTCTGTAGTGTGTTTTTTAATTCAGAGACTCAGATGTACTCTCACAAAAATAAATAAGGACGGCTGATCATTATCAGTCTGAGTTCACTATTTCAAGATATTGTGTGTGGAGTAATTCTTTTATAAATCTGAGACTCTTTGATATTTTTGGTTTACAGTTTTTTATTCTAGTTAATTTCTCAGATTGTGGTGTCCTGTATGTATTGAGTTTTGAGTGGAATATTACATCATAAGTTCAAAAGAGGCAGAGAGAATGGTAGTTCAGGCTTCAGGATGAAGAAGTTAAGAGATGTTTATGATTAAAAAGTAATAACTAAGAGACCTAATCAAATGACAGAACTTGAGAGGCTTTTATTTGATTGACAAAAGTCATAGTAAGTAAACAGAACACTCTAGAGGTATGAATGTGGAACAGAAAGATGATAGCTTACTTTATGCTGAGTGGACTGGAGAGGAATTGAGTAGCGCCTGAACCTGAACAGATTGAGCCTAGTCATTGTAAACCATCATTTGCTTTGTTTTAACTTAGTGTTGATGCTGTTAAACTAAATTAGACACTGAGAATGAGATGGTGTTTCCATTTCTTTTCCTTGGTAGCAACACTATTTGCCAAAGCTTGTACTTACAATGGAGCTGAAAGGGGAAAAAAATTTACTGAAAGACCCTTGTAATTTGAGACAAAAGGTGTATATAATTGTGTCCAGAAGGTAACATATTTTCATCTCTTCAGTCCCCCTTTTGTGAGGTAGAGACATGGAGAGCTACTTACTGTACAGGGAAGTTGGTAAAGATACAGCTTATTTTGAGTCATACTAATTGATGCAGAGCCTTATGTGATATAAGTGTGTGAACTGTACTCCTCTTAGCCTTTGATTCTCCCATTTCTAGTGAGTCTGCCTCATGTTTATGTGAGTCTGCTCGTGTTTATGTTACAGAGCTATAGCAGCTATAAGCTAAGAAGTTTGGATGCTCCTACTGAAAACCTGGGATTCAGTGCTGACTCACCTGTTTGGTAGTTAAACTGACTTTTGGAACAGGCTGCCCAGGGAAGTGGTAGAATTGTCAGCCCTGGAGGTATTTAAAAGACATGTAGATGTGGTGCTTAGGGACATGATTTAAAAGTGTTTTTTGACAGTGTTAGATTGATGGTTGGACTTGATGATCTTGTCACTTCCAACCTGGACAATTCTGTGATGAATTCTCAGCTTCAGTTGTATTGCTGGATTGGAGTGCATGTAAACAGCTTCATTGTAGGTGTGCTTTTGGATGTGTGTGGATACAGCGTTAGGAAGGAAGAGTCCAGCTGCTCACACTGTGCAGCTTTTTTTGTCTACATTTTTGCTACTTCTCCAGAACATATTTTATAGCAGAGTTGGGAAGGGCTTGAGCTTTTCTGTGTTGCTTTTGCCTAATACATGGGTGAATGGTAGTGCACCCACCTGTGGCTCCTTGAACTCACTGTCTGGAGTCATACACGCTTCAAGTGTAAGTGTTATGTTCAGAGGATACTGTTTATTGGTAAGTGCAGTGATTATCTTTACAGTGGCTATTTTCTTTATGCAACCTTTTATATCTTTTTGTCTACAGCTATTTCGGAGATATTTAGTATTTTGTAAGTGGAAAATGTGCTTTTATTAATCAATATTGTATAAACTTATGTTTCAGGATGTTTTTTGTTTTGTTTTCTTGCAGTGGAAGCTTTAACATTCCCTCCTTCTTCAGGGAAATCTTTTATTATGGGAACAGATGAAGCTCTTGAAAATGAGCTGGGCCTTGGAGAACTGGCTGGCCTTACAGTAGCCAATGAGGCAGATTCACTGACTTATGATGTAAGTAGTTATTAATGGCAACTCATGGTCCTGTTGTCTGCTTCTTGAAAGCAAATGCAGGTTACATGTGTATAGAATTAGCAGAAAGCATTTTCCTGTTGAAGTTGTACTGCCAGAGGATGTCACATATTTTTACCTGAGAAGTCGGTTCTTCCCATACACAGCAGCCTTCGAGCTCTGTGCAAGCCCTCTCCTTCTCTCATTTGTCTGCCAAGTCATTCAAAAACATTGAAAATAAAGGTAATTAATGATAACAATACAGCTGGATACATGTAACTCCAGTGATGCTGAGCAAGATTAGGAGTAGCACGGCTTGCAGATTGAGAGAAGTTGATGTCCCCTCTTACATGGGGCTGATGAGGGTACCTCCACTTTAAGGGGGTTGTGGGAAACTGGGGAGAGTCCAATAGCATATGACTGATGAGGAAATACTGAAGGAACTAGTTTAGTTGTTAGGAGGCTAAGGGGTGCTCAAATAGCAGCCTACAGGTGTTGGAAGGATGCTTATGGTGATGACAGAGCCAAGCTTCCCCATAGTGCTAAGTGTTAAAACAGGAGGAAACAGTGGCAAATTATGACTTGGGAGGTTCAGGTTGAACATTGGGGAGGGTGGTACTGAAGCAAGTTACGAAGAGAAACTGGAATCAGTATACTGGGAAATGTTCAAGACCTGACTGGGGCAGAGCTGTGGCTGACTTTACCTGGTGTGGCAATAGTCTCATTTCACATTTCAAATGGGAAGCTGGACTAGAAACTTTTAAGGGCACTCTTACAGCCAGCACTTCTGTGGCTCTCTGTGTAGCCTATGGCTTCTTTTTCTTTCACTCTTTATGAAAAATATTTTTTAAAATTGCTTCTTTGCAGTCATACACAGTTTGTGTTTGTATTTCTGATTTCTTGGAAAAGGATACTTCAGGTATTATTTTAATAATCTGTGTCTCTGTGATCTGTCAGCTTCAGATTACCCTTGCTATAGCATTGTCCAGCTCTGTCAAGGTTGAGGGATTTATTAAATGATTTTTTTGGAGTGTTGCGTGTTGGGGAGGAATCATACCCTTCAGTAAATCTGATTCTTCAGTAACCACCATCTGGGATTTTGCTATCACAAATCAAATATGAGACTTCAGAAAAAACCTGCAGGTCCTTACTTTGAAGTTCAACCCTTCAATGTACTTGTAAAGCAGTAAATTACGTAGTTAAAGTTTACACATGTTTTGAGAGTGACACTGCAGAGATGTGCTCTACTACTATAGCAAGTCTCTGAGCATGTGATACATTGTGAATCATCAGGATTGCAGTGATATAAAATACCTCTGCTAACATTCAATGTTTTAGCATTATCTCCTAATTTGGGCTCAGCTCTTAACTTTTTTGCCAATCTTCCATAATTTTACTTCCGGAAGAGGGTAAGATGGTGCACAAATTTCATTTCTTTTACAGTTACACCTAAAACTTTGATGCTGAATTTTTACATTCAGAGGACATGACAAGCCTAACCCTGTTTGTGCAAGAGCTTAATGCTTTCACTGCTCGACTTTATTGTTCCAAGTGTCCACATAAACTATAGTTGTTGTCCATGTCTCCATACCCTGAACTAACAGCTTTCGTTTATAGAACCTAGCATTCCTTTATCCACCCCTATCCTTTTTTTTGCATGGTTGAGGATATTAACTTCAGTTTGTTCACCTGTTAAATGCCTTTGTGAAGTTCTGTGATCAGAAAGCCATGGTTGTGCTTACCTACTCACTCACCTCTTATGTTTTCACTGACAATTTAAAAAACAAAACAAACAAACAAAATTGTTTATGGGGCTCCTGTCACTTTATTGAAGCGAAATGAAAAACTAGGTTTCCCATTTCAAATTGGTAGTTTAACTTGCAAATAACATAATCTGTTTTTATTTTGGACTGCTTCATACCTTATTCTA
Source organism: Thinocorus orbignyianus (assembly GCA_013400375.1). NCBI lineage: Eukaryota > Metazoa > Chordata > Aves > Ciconiiformes > Thinocoridae > Thinocorus > Thinocorus orbignyianus. Next base: position 414,871 of record VXBW01008263.1, on the reverse strand, counting down.
GCTGCCAAGTGTCAATCGGGTAGTGTTAGTTGAAACTTAGTATGGGGTTTTTTTAAGTGTCAATTTTGAATCATATGCAGAAAGAAGTTGAAAGATTTCATGTGAATTGGTTATTGCATGTATTTGCTCTCAAGATCCGCAGACACTTTCCTATAATCAATCCCTTTCTTCCTACTCACGCTTATGCTGGATTCTTTTCTTCTAAAACATGGCAGTACTAGCCTACCTCATTTCATGCTTCAAGTTTTTTACATGTTGCTTTGGCTGTGAATTAAAGAATGGTTTTCACTAGGTAATGGAGAGTCTGAGTTTACTACTTAAAAAAAGAAAGTTTTCCTTTTGTGCATAAGTTTCTAGAATATCTAACAGGATGAAATTTCCCAGATTGCTAGCCAATACTCTCGTAAGCTTACCTTTTCTTTTTACTTCCTTTACCCATCTTTGTCTTCACAAATGTTGGTTCTGTTTTTTTCCCCAATCTGGGTAGATTAAGAAGCTTCATAAAATCATTATAAACTCACTGCTGTACACAGGAGTATCTGAACTACAAAATCATCACATTTAATATTTTGTGTGGACTTGGAGTTTTTGGACTTTGCAGTAGGCTCTTGCTTGCTTTTCTGCAACTTTGAACAAGAGAAGTGTCCATAATCCTACTTGCATATCATTACTGTTTGTGGAGTTTTCAAATTGTTTGTATAGACATAGATTTTACTGTTACTGGCAAATCCAGATTAGGTGCTAATTAGGGGCTTGAAGATCCTTCTCCACCCCCCAAACTGTTTTTCAAGTCTCAGATTACCTCACTATTGTATTTTAGTGGGGAGATAGAAAAGGAGACTGGCTGTTGTGTTAGTAAACCATCTTCTTGCAGCTTGTGAGACTGATGGGTGAGGAGAATCGGTGGTGGTGCAGTCAGGCAGGTGGTGTATCAGTGCTAAGTTCTGTTTCCACCTCTTCTAGTGGCCTGCTGGCTGGGACTGACCTCTGTCTACTTCCCAATTTATAAGCTAATCATAGAATACCAGGTCGGATGAGACCTCAAGGATCATATGCTCCAACCTTTCTTGACAAAAGCATGGTCTAGACAAGACAGCCCAGGGCCCTGCCCAGCTGAATATTAAGTGTCCAGTGTTGGGGCATCTGCTGCTTCCATGGTGAGATTATTCCAATGTCTGATATTTCTCATTGTGAAAATGAGACCTTGCATCCACTCAGAATCTCCCCAGGAGTAACTTGTACCCATTACCCATCCTCATTTTTATGTGACTACTTGTGAAAAGGCGATCTCCATCTTCTTTGTAACCACAGTTTAAGTACTGGAACGTGGTGATAAGGTCTCTCCTAAGTCATCTTTTCTCAAGGCTGAACAAACCCAATTCTTGACCAGGACAAGCTAGAGAGGTGGGCTCATGCAAACATCATGAAGTTCAACAATGCCAAATGCAAGGTCCTGCGCTTGGGTTGGGACAATCCTCATTATCAATACAGGCTGGAGGATGATGTGATAGAGAGCAGCTCTGCGGAAGAGGACGTGGGGATACTGGTGGATGCGAAGCTGGACATGAGCCAACAAGGCGCACTCACAGTTACATCAAAAGAAATCTGACCAGCAGATCGAGAGAGGTGATTCTCCCCTCTCCACTCTGCTCTCGTGAGACCCCATCCCTTTTTGGGTCCTTCACTACAAGAAAGATACTGAGATACTTCGGATGCTCTGGAGCATGTCCAGAGAAGAGCAATGATGCTGATGAGGAGTCTAGAGCACAAGTCTTATAAGGAATGGCTGAGGGAACTGGGGTTGTTCAGCCTGGAGAAAAGGAGGCTGAGGGGAGACCTTGCTCTCTACAACTACCTGAAAGGAGGTTGTAGTGAGGTGAGGGTTGGTCTCATCTCCCAAATAGCAACTGATAGGACAAGAGGAAATGGCCTCAAGTTGCACCAGAGGAGGTTTAGATTGGATATTAGGGAACTTTTTTCACCAAAAGGATTATCAAGCATTGAAACAGGGCAAGCAGCTGAGTTACCATCCCTGGAGGCGTTTAATAAATGTGTAGATGTGGGGCTGAGGGACATGGTTTAGTGGTGGAGTTGTCACTGTTACATTAATGGGTGGACTCAACCTTAAAGGTCTTTTCAAGCCTAAATGACTCTGAGAATATTACCCTGCTGGAGCTGGTGTGCACTGTTAGGCCACCTGAGGTGTCCGTGTGGCTTTTGCAGATGTGACACAGGGCCTGTGCTGCTGGTATGGCAGCTGGAGGGCAGACAGGGTTTCCCTCCATCACCTAATCAGCATTAGATGCCTATGTCGAGGCAACCAAATTCCTCTTCGGATATCTGTGAATACTCTGCATGTCTTGTACCCTTTTTGCTGAGACTTTCTTGGCCAGTCTCCAGAAAATGTGCCAGTGCTGCTGACTTTGCAGTCCTTGCCCCATCCTTGCACCAGCTCCAGCATTGCTTAGTAAACTGGCAGAGACACTGAGCTTTCTCCCTGAGCAGGCACTACGTAATTACTATGAAATATGATGAAACCAATGCTGCTGTTTGTTACAACTCCTTTCTCATCATTTAAAATCTGTAGAACCTCTTCACTGAAGCCTATTTTTTATTACTAAATCCAGAGGTAACAAAACTTAAGGCACTTCTGTTCTTACGCTGTTTCCCACCCCTCTCCCTCCTCCCCCGCCATTCCACAATAAAATGTAGATTCTTGAAGTGGCTCGAAACAATTGTCTCTTCTTTGCAGTTAATGACACTATATTATTTGTGATTATCTTTAGCTTTCAACAGAATGAAATTATCAATATTTCAGTAAAAAATGTTTGTTTTCCTGGTTTTTCCATAACCGTCATCATCAGTGGTTTTGGGAAGGTTGACTAACAAGTGATAAAAGTCTGTTCAGCATTTTATGTCAACATTTGTTCAGAGGAGCGGTGTTGAATAACTGTTTGGGTTTGGTTTTTTTTCCTAAGGGCTTTCTTTTTGGATCTTCTGAAAATGCATTTACGGCCAAATAATTGTCTCTATACATGACAGCTTATTGCTTGCCAGTGGTATTCTTAGTGTGTAGCCAAATCATTTTTGTTCTTTTTTTCTTTTCTCCTGTTGTTTGTTGTTTTTTGTTTGTTTGTTTTTTAAATCTGGGAAGCTTTGCTTGGCTTGCATTATTACAAAGCTTCCGTTGCCTTAGGTAAGTTAGATTGTTCCTTTCTGCTCTGTTAGACAATTCCATGTTTTTCTTGTATCTTTACTTCAGAGATGCTGTGGCAGTGGTACTTCAGGTATCCAGGGACCACAGCGTGATGAATCAAGCCCAGTGTTAATGAACGAGCCAGCTAGGTATAGATCAACTTTGAAATACCAAACTGAGTTCACAGTAGTATCAGTCAGGAAGGTACTTTCAGCTTGTAAATTGTGTTCCTTAACAGACCTGGAGTATTTCAGATTTGCAAAGAATGTATTGCTGCAGATGTGTCATTACTTGTTGACTTTGTCGAATACATATATCTCTTTTCTCATTTTGAATTGTCTGATCAGTGTTAAATGGACTGGTGCTCAGGAGCAGGTTGTTAAGAAAAATGGGTGAGGTAATTTGACATCTTCTGAAAATACCGAACTAAATTTCTTCCTCTCCTTGTGCCTTCCAGATTAATTCTAAGTTCGGCTTTTTTTTTTTTTTTTTGGTATTAGATAGCAAACAATAAGGATGCATTGAGAAAGACTTGGAACCCCAAATTCACATTGAGAAGTCACTTTGATGGAATAAGAGGTCTTGCTTTTCATCCAGTTGAACCAGTCTTAATAACAGCTTCAGAGGACCACACATTAAAAATGTGGAATTTACAAAAAACAGCCCCAGCAAAAAAGTAAGATTTTTTTTTTGCTTTGTTTCAAAAAACATTTTCATTTAGGAAGAAAACAAGAAATTCTTCATTGAATTTAAGAGCAGGAATACAAGGTCTTGGGGAAGGGTGGAGAGTTTTAAAGACGGCCAAAAGAAATCCATGCATGTTTGTGAATGCGTTGTTTTTTGTGGAAATGAAAACCATTCACTTCTTTATATTTTCCTCGTAGATAACATGGTAAATTATTTTACTAGTTAAAATATTTTGGATGTGGCCTGTTAGTGTCCTTGCATGTGTATATAAATGTATAAAAATGCATTTATATATGTGCGTCTATATGTATACACAGACATGCATATACATGTGTACAGCTTTAAAAGTTGATGGAGATGTTGCTGGGTTCCTTCATACATTACCTCACGTGTGGTGGTGGGGATTTGCGGAAATGAGAGCAAATTCTTAGCTGATCTAGTACAGTAAGGGAGTACATCATACCTTTCAGGAGGACTGGGCAGAGCATGTGGTCTTCCTGCAGTCTGCAACTGATTGGTAAAGACCAGAGCAGCAGTTTTTAAAGTGGTTTGCAACTGTGCTACAGCATTGGTATAAAAGCAGGGTCTCATAGGTTCGTTTCCCCTGACAGGGATTGGGAACACTTAATGATACATTCCATGTGATGCTGATGGCCCTCCACTCTTTCCCCACCATTGGTATACCTACCTACTGGTTTGATTGATTGGTGTGTGAGAGTTTGTGGACTCTTTACCTTGAAGGCCTTTAAACAAAAAAATAAAAACAAACCAACGAGACAAACCTTACCATATCATGAAAGAATGCAAAGAATTCCTAGACATATGAAAAATCACGTTGGGAAAGAAAGTTGTGGGAGAAACACTTCAAAAGATGCAGTGGTGATTTTAAGAATTTAGTAATTCTGGGACATTTTTGTAAAGCAGTGCATAAGGTCATACACATGTTAATATTTTCTTGTACTTCTTTTAGGAGTGCTTCTCTTGATGTAGAGCCAATATATACCTTCAGAGCACATAAGTGAGTATTTTCGGAGAAACATTGCAATATATTGAGAAATATGAATTTTTAAAAATGCATAGAGTTCTTTTATAAAGTAATTTCTGCCTTGTCAACTAGTGGTTTCATGTGATGTTTTTAGTTTCTATGCTATTTAAAATATCTGCTTATGTTCATCTACTTTCTGCATAATTATTTGTGTCTGGAGCTAGGTACACTACAGTTTTAAAAAGAAAAAATATCTACAAATTATACAGTTCAAATTTGATTAGGTGTTCTGTTCATCATTGCAGCTCTTGCCTTTTTGTCAGCCATGTGGATCTGTAGAATGAAGCTGTTTGCAGTGAATCAGTCTACTGAACTGGTTTCATGAAAGAGCCTTAGATCTTTAAAAAAGGTGTGGGGAAAAGCTGTCTATGCAAAATAACAAAGCCTATAGTTTAAAAGTGTGATGCTTTTCATGTTTTGTGTCCATGCTAATTAAATTTTCCTGATTGTATTACATTGCCAAATATTGTGGAGCTTTTTTTGTGGGACGTGTTGTAGCATATCATCTGACTATGCAGAATTTTTGATGCAGTCTGTGCAGCAAGTGAATTGTAGGGGAAATTTGAAGATTCCATTGACATTGTTTTTCATATAATGGAAATATTAATAGTCAACGTTTCTCGGGGGGGGTGATTCTTCCAGTGGACCAGTGCTCTGCGTGGTGATGAGCAGTAACGGTGAACAGTGTTACAGTGGGGGAACGGATGGGCTCATCCATGGCTGGAGTACAACCAACCCAAACATTGACCCCTATGACTCTTACGGTACGTTGCTGTCACACACACCACTGAAATTATGCATTTAGTGACATGAATGTTACATGGCTAAAATAGTATCATTTGTATGTAATGCGTCTCTGAAAGTTTGAAAGAGAAAATTTAATGTTGGCTTCAATTATTTAGGTAAATTTTTGTTTTACTGCTGATGCTGGTTGATGCCATTTTCTTAAAAAAGGCTTTGATCTCATCAAATTTTGAGAAACGACTAGGTTGAAAAAGTACAGGACTAAACCAGATACTTGGCAAATACAGGAAATATGTATTTTAATGTTGTCTTCTGCAAATCTCTGTGCATTTGAGAGGCAAAAGAGGTTGTATAGTCTGAGACCAAAGCTGCTAATGTTGTCTGGAAACAACATTGGGGCTAAAAAAGCCCAATTCAGTAAGATATACCAGATGTGAATGGATGTCGGCCTTGTGTCTGCGTTTTAAAACATTTTTCTCATCTTTTAACTTCAGATGCAGTTTGCCAAAAGGCTGGCTTTTGGAAAAAAGGGACTGATGTGCCATTATTTAGTGATTGTTTGAGAGCAGGTTTTAATACCAAAGTGTGTTTTGCCAACTTCGATACTGTCCCTTCTGCTGAAGGGACCTATTTTATTCCATTAGTTGCAAACTGAATAACGGAATGCCATGTATGCTGATGAAATTCAAGCATCTTCATACAATGAAAATTTGGACTTCTATATTGATATGACCTGATTGGTCTCTCTCTGTTTGTTTTTGTTTTTGTTTTTTTTTATGGACTACTACCTTCTTAAGGTTCATCCATAAACACAGATACAACTACTGACTTAATTCAAATTATGTTTTGAAATACGATTTGTTTTGTTTTGTTCACAGATCCTTCTGTTCTAAGAGGTGCTTTTGTGGGCCATACAGATGCAGTGTGGGGTCTGGTTTACAGTGGAGTGCACCAGCGCTTGCTGTCCTGTTCAGCAGATGGTACTATACGTCTATGGAAAGCTACAGAAGTTGCTCCAGCTCTCAATATATTTAATGATAATCAAGGTACAGAAAATTGCCCTATCTTAATGTTCATGAGCATCACTGTTCAGTACACCATAATTTTGGTTACTGAATAGAAATCTTTCTTGTTTGTTTTGCTGGATTTTACATCTTTATGAATGTTTTTGGGAAGAGTAAATTTCAGGTCCCTTCTGCTTTGACACCAGCTGAATAGATAGCTACACACAGGGGGACAGTCACATACATCTAAAAGCCAACTGCTGCAGATGATTTGCTGATGTTTCTGGAACCCTGGAGTATAATTTGTCAATTCCGTAGTTCGTATTCAAACTGAATTTCCATTAGGCCCTTGCTTTTGGTTTGGCTTTCGTTCTTTCACGTAGTGAGGGGTGAACAGGACATTTGAGGAGAAAAATTCTACGGGATATTTCCTATACCCAAGCTCTGCTGATTTGACCTTCTGTCATGTAGTGTTCAGGTAGCCTCACTGTAAGGAGATCAGATGTATGCAATAATAGGCAGGATAGACAAAGCTTTGTAAATGAATTCATAATGTATTTATGTGACTTTCTACAATGACAGTGTCACTGTGTAAAATTTGCAACTGGAAAGTTTTGGGATTTCTTTAAGGTCTGAATTTGCCCAGGTTAGTAGTAACATTTATCATCTGTCATGTAGATGGTTTTACCACTTCAGTTTCAAGTCCTTTTATTTGATGCAATGAAGGTTTGTTTGAGAATTTCTTTTACAGTTATAGGAAGAAAAAGGGGTCAGGGAGTTCATACTTCCTTAAGGTAGGCTTCTGTCCAGCTGCAGTTTCAGATACATCGTCTTAGTAAAAATTTTTGATAAGCATATCGGAAAAATAGGATTAAGACAGTGATCATACAGGACAAAATATTTAAATTGGCATAGTGTAGATTTAAAAATGTAACATTTCCTTTCATAACTATTGCCCTTTTGATATTACTTACTGATTGGGTTTTTTTGTTTCTTTTTTGATTTTCTTTGTACCAACCAAATCTTCTGAAAATGTTCTCTACATTGCTTTCTAGAAATGGGAATCCCTTCGTCAGTAGATCTCGTGAGCAGCGATCCAAGCCTCATGGTAGCATCATTTAGCAGTGGACATACAAGCATCTTTAACATGGAGACGCGGCAACAAATACTTACCCTGGAGTCCAATGTGGATACTAGTATGTATCAAATCTGCCATCCCTCCACCCCCACAAAAAAAATTGCTTGTTTAAGATCAGTACTGTTTATAGTCTTTTTGGTGTTTCCAAACAATTAGGCAGTGTCATGATAAATTATGGCATGAATTGTGTGACAAGCTTTTGAGATGTAGCAGTAGATTATTACTACTACAGCAAAACTTGTGGGCATTTCAGTAGCATAAGAGTGCACGTAGAATAAGCAAGCCACACTATCTGGATTATTCTTCAAGGAATAGTAGAGCAAGGAAAAGCGTAGATTTCTTTAATTCAACCCAGTGATCTTTGCAGTTTCAAGATTTCTATTCTCTCTCTAGTCCAAAATTGCAAGATAGAGTTAATATCAGGAAAATCTAAAGTTGAATTTATTAAAAAAATTTGGGAGTGTGTGTGTGTGGATTCTTTTTCTATTTTTCCTCCATAGTATCTCCTTTCTAAGTTTTATACTCGCTCTTGGTTCACTTGCAGTTGGGCTTCAGTTGAAGTTTTCACTGTGGCAGAAAAGCAAAGCTCCAGTGGAAGAGCATTTACAAGGCCCCATATAATGCCATGGATCATGGCAGTGGCCAATACCAGAAGTTTTGGAGGAAACTGTAAGGAGCCTGCTCTTAGTAAATGATTTTTGCCCTGGTATTAGGAAAGAGGTCAGAGTGAGCTGAAGTGTGAGGTTTCGTGTTCAGGCTAAAATGGAAAAATGATGACAATATAAACATACAGTCTTTTAAAAATTTTTTATCTCCCCCCCCCAAGCTTTATGTCACTGAATTCTACTATTATGCTTTTAAAAGGGAGTAAGCCCTTCTTGTCGGCTTTACCTGTCTGTTTTAAAATAGTTAAATGACTCTGTCATTTTATAAAAGGGAATGGAAAGTGCAGTCTCCCATCTTTATATTACTTACTGTGAGGCATTTCTTTTTTTTTTTTTTTTTCACCTACATCTTTATTCCTGTCTGAAAAAACAGTCCAAAATCAGTTTTCTCTATTGAGTAGAAGTTGGAAGTTATCTTTCTTTTCTTTTTTCGCTTTCTGTTGTATTATTTTTCACCACCTCCTTCTTACTTTAGTTCAGTAATATTCCTTTACGAAAATATGAGACCACAGTTTGGCAACCAGCAGTCCCTGTTTAGTATCTCTAGTTATATAACAGTACTTTAAAGCTTACATGTATTAAAAAAAATGAATAAAATTATTTCTGTAAGAAGCAGGCAAGAGTAAAAGGAGTCACCTGAAATACCCCACAACCACCACTTAAGGACTCTGCTGCTCAGTATAAGCTTTACTATGCTTAGCATTTTAAAACTATGAGGGTAGCTGGCTGCGATGCAGTCTCCCGTACCAAGCTTTTTGTAATTTTAGGGGAGGTTACTATTACAAATGTGAGATTTTTTCCTTAATTTACGTTTTCATAATTTTTCAGTGACCTGTGAATGCAGGCACTACTTGAAGGGTTGGATTTGTATAGAGGCATGCAAATGGAAATCTTTACCAGCTTAGTAGCAAATTATTCTATAGTAGTGTTCCATTTTGTTTATTTTAGTAAGAATTTTGATTAGATGATGCGAGTGTTCTTTGGCAGCAGTTTAACTAAATACAGTCAGCTCCGAAATGGAAGGAGAGAAGTGTCCTTTGATATTCTGTGGAGTGGCTGTTTGTCTTTTTGTGGGAATCTATGTCTCTTAAGACCTCTCTTGCAATAGTTTGTGCATCACAGCGATGCCTAGATTTCTAATCAAAAAAACTCCCATATTCTGTGTCTGTGTGTGTCTGTGTGTGTCTGTGTGTGTCTGTGTGTGTATTTGGTAGTTCAAGATTATTGAAGGCTAGGAAAATGGCTGTCCTGTGAATAGTTTAGCATTGTTTTCTTCAATAAGAGTTTTATGAAATAATAGTAGGTGACTTTTGCTCTATGAGGGTGAGGGCACAGGATCTTGTTTGTTTGGAGACATACTGCCTGCAGTGTTAGACTTCCTGTATTGTCTGTATGTTCTAAAGGAAGTTTGGCTTGACAAGAAGAGCAATGTGGAAGTGGGGAAGTGCAGAAAAGGTATTTTTCACTCAGGGTTTGGCTTCACATTCTTGCCTGATGTGCCCATTTAAAACTGTGGCCAAAAGTTGGATTTTATTTGTTATCAATTTGCCTTCATACACATGGTTTATGTTTGCCTCTGTGTGTGTGAGTCAACCACATTACATAAGGTGCTAGCTGAGAGTTATATATATATATATATATATATAAAAATAGGAATTATTTTGCAAATACGGTTGATTACATATTTGTTTCTTAGTAGCAATCTTTCAGAGAACTTAACAATTTACATGTATTGATATGTGTGGGGTTTTTTTCTTAGCAGTCAGTTCCTCCTGTCAGATAAACAGAGTCATCAGCCATCCAACTCTTCCAATTAGCATCACTGCGCATGAAGACAGACACATCAAATTCTACGACAATAATACAGGTACTCATCTCTTCAGCTGGTCCCAGTCATAGCAATTGTGTAACATAAAACGTACAAAGAATGTCATTATGATTGATATTATTCACATAAATGCTGAAGGATGTCAAGAATAGGATATCCTCTGACATAGAAATCTCTCGCCACCAGTAGAACCCAAAGATTGCTGGGCCATGTAAAACTTTATTGGCCCATTGATAAGGAAATCTGCAACATTCTTGGTCCATTCTTTCAAAATGCCTTATGTATGGGCGTTATCAATATTTAACATAAAAGGAACCTTTTTCAAAATCTTTATGTGCTTATGTTCAGGTTTCTTCTGTTACGTTGTCTGTGTTATTTTGATCTGAGGACAGGAAGCTCTGGCACTCCTTCAGTGCTTCCAAGACCTCTGCCTGATGGCTTGGAGGTGGAAATTCCCTTGTAGGCATTGTTCTCAGTTTCCTCCACTGTATTTTTCCAGATCTCTCGCTTCTGCAGGAACAGCTGGACATCTTATAATACTTTCTCTAATTTGTCATGGGAGTCATACTGATAGATGTGCGATTTTAAGTCTCTTAGATTTTAAAGGAGTTTTTGATAGAAAGGGTAGAATTAATCTAGTATTCTGACTTGAATCTTGATAACCTTCAGTTTGTCACTTCTCTGCTTCTAGATTGCGCTGTCTTAAAAGTTAAATTGAGATCTTTCAATATTCTTGTTGATTGTAAGTTTGGTACTCCCCAGATGTATGTTAAGTAACAAGAGTTGACAGGACCCAACAGAAGCTGAGGAAAAAGCTAGAAATACCTGATTGGTGATTCTGTAAGAATTTATTCTGTAATAAATAGCAGAGGAAACCACCCCTCCTTTTTTTCTGTTTTATTATCTCCTGCAACAAAACCCCACACACTTGACCCATGATTTCTTATTTTTGTAATAAGCTGTAATAGAATATTAGTTCTCTCTGAGTTGATTAAAGTTATCCCATATTCTTATGTAGTTTATATGCATTGGTTATTAGTATAGTCAGCCCCTGTCCTCATTCTCAGTCTAGATCTTAACTTCTGAACTCACTAAATTCACTTAAAGGACAGATATTTAAATGCACAGTGACTACAGCTTTATGGTGATTTTGCAGAGGTAAAACTAAGGTCTAACAAAGTCGGTAATATTGATACTGTGGCTCTCCTGAGATTGTAAACATTAAAATAATGATGTCATTCTTAATTTTAATGATTCAATCATGGGACAAGGTCTTGTGTTTTCAATAAGAGCTGTGGTAGGGTTTAAGCAGTACATAAAGATACCAAAGTGAATTGCAGAAAATAACCTTAATGAATCTTTTCTTTCAAAGGAAAACTGATCCACTCCATGGTAGCTCACTTAGATGCAGTAACAAGTTTAGCTGTTGATCCTAACGGATTGTATTTGATGTCTGGCAGTAAGTACATTCAGATTTCATTTTCTTTTTCTCATGATGGTGGCAGATGTGAGAATTATAAAGAAAACTGTTTTCCCTTTCTTTAGGTCATGACTGTTCGATTCGCTTGTGGAATCTTGAAAGCAAGACCTGTATCCAAGAATTTACTGCTCATCGCAAAAAATTTGATGAGTCCATTCATGATGTGGCATTCCACCCCTCCAAATGTTATATTGCCAGTGCAGGAGCAGATGCCCTGGCTAAAGTGTTTGTATGACAGAGTGCTTCCCTTTCAACTCTAGCTTTGTATATATTTAACCAGCTGCACAAAAGAGAAGAGAAGGGCATGAGTCTTCTTATCCTGCCCTGTAATTCAGAGAAAGTTTGTAAGTGTTTAGTTTTGCAGGGTGCTGTTTTCTAAATTGACGTTTGTTCTGGTTTCTGTGAGCTCAGCTGGTGCTGAGAGCTTTGAAACTCTCAGTTTCAAATAGTTAAAAAACAAAAGAAATGCTTTTATTTCAGAGGGTGTGATTTTTCGTCCAGGCAGGCCTTGGGTGAAACTAGGTCTATGTATTCTCTGTTAATAAAATGGAGTACTGGAAAGAAGGGGTCTAATTGCATCAGGGAGTAGGAAAAGAGGGAAACTTCCTAGGATGCTTCTTATTGAGGAGTCTTAATGTATTTAAAATTAAATCACCTGGAAAAAGTGTCAGTTCACATGCTCATTATTGTGTCATGTGAGAGGCACTTTGTCATCCCTTCGATGTTAATAAAGTAGATCATGCTCAGAGAGCAGTAGTGGATAGTTTCAGCCACCTGGCTGCTAGCCTAAGATAAATGCAGTTAAAGGAAAGCAAATTACTAACATAAATTAAAATGCAGTAAACTTTTTGTTACATCTTCTGTGTTATACATTAAATATTTAGTTTGCAAAAAAATTTATATAATTTTTTTTTAAAGACTGTATTGGCATGTGGCTGGAAGCTGAGCCTTTAGTCTAGTCCCAATTAACAACAGACTGAAGCCGTCTGTATATACTGTAGTTGCAGATTTAACTTATTCAGATTTATAATGCTGTTTTCTCTTGGACATCTGGCACAAGAAATTATCACAAAACTTTATAAGAAGCTGTTCCACAATTTAAATATCAAACATTTACCTCTGCTTTCTGTTCCTACTAAAAAGGGTATCATTCTGGGCATTAAGGATAACAGTTAAATACTTCTTTGGAAGATTAAACCTATACTTGATGCTTTGTATGAGTCCTACTACTGCAATAGGTGAGAACTGTACAAAATTCTGTCAGCTTGAGAGGTTCTGCCATTTCTAGAGGTATTTCCCAGCTTTGTCATTTGTGGAACTTCTTAGCTTGTCCACTTCACTGGGCGTATCATGCCATTGATGAGGTTACCCGAAGAATGAGAACTTCTTGCAGTTACTCAACAGATGTGCTTTGTTTATGTTTTCAGAGCTTCTCTGTTGATTTGAATGACAAGTAACTTCTAAACCGATCTTTTAGTCTTCGTAGCCCTTCTTAAAGGAAAGTGAGTGGATTCTTTTCTATTACATGTCATCATCAGAGGTATTACTACTCATAAGCTTGAAGTTGGTGTTTTCCTCTAATGGGAATGGAAGGCAGAATTTCTGCTGGAGATGATTTCTGGTACTGATGTGAATAGGAAAGAACCTCATGCAACTCTCCCACATACATACCAGCCTGAGGTTAAGACTGGAAACTGGTAAATAAATCTTAACCTTTAAACTGACACTTTTAATACAGGAATCATTGGAAGATATCGGCATAGGATTTGACTGTGTTGTTTTTAGAGTGGCATTTGGGGATGGGACCATGTTTAAAGCTGATCTCAGAGTTGAAATTAACTATATTATTTAGAATAAAGGGTTGACCTGTGCTGTTTGAGCCTGTGACACGTTGTATTTACTGGTAAAATATCCTGGAATACCTTTTATTGCTCAGAATATTCAGATATGTCACTTCATGATATTGATATGCAATATATTTCCATAGATAAGATTAGAACTTCTACGGTGAAACAGATGACTACAATAGTAATTCAGATTATTTAGTTTTTTAAAGTGTTTTGGTTATGATGGAAAGGGGGGAAACTTGGCTGGAAAACTGAGCATTCAACTTTGTGAGAGTTCTGTGTACTTGTATCTTTCAGTGTCGTTATTTTATTTCTTTTTGAAGAGGAGATTACAAAGATTTATTTGAAAAATTCTAAAAGTTATGTATATTATATATGTGTATATATATTGTAAACATGTATTAAATGTGTCTAGTAAGGGAAGACTCCATGGGTGCATTTTAATGTTTTAGTATTAAAAGTTCTCTTGAGTTTGTGTATACAAAGGGTAATGGTGTGAGTATGAAATGAATGTTGTGCTTTTGCTTACACAGTACAATATGCAGTTACAGTTGTTTAAATTGCTGTACATAAAACTAATAGGCTGGCATGCTTGTTTTTAAAGACTGTCATTCTGATTACAATTGGAATGTAAGAAGTGGCTGTTCAAATGTGAATTGAAAGATGCTTCTTTCTCACTATTGAGCTCTTGCTCAAACTGAGAAGTTGTTTTTTGTTTTTGTTTTTGTTTTTTTTTTTAAAGCTGGCAATAGCTAGAGGATGAGGTGCCTTTAAAAAACAAAACAAAACAAATGTAGCCTTACAAAGGGGTTGTGGAGTATATATATTTTTGTGCTAGTCTTCATAATAGATGTCAATGTCTTTTTACTGTACTTGCTCACGTCCTTGTAGGACTGCAGGGTATTGTGCATGAGCCTGTCAGATCTTCTGAACATCATTGTAGGAGTTAGGGATGAAAAAATCATTTAGGTTATCTAGCCCGTCTGCTTGCTCAAGCAGGGTTGTAGACTTGTGCATTTTAATATTGTCTTGGCCAGTGAGGTTTTATATATGTTCTAAGCAATTAGGATTCCATTTAAAGATTATTTGAATGATTACATCTCACTGACAGGAGGATTTACATGATGTTTAGTAGTTCTCTTTCATAACTTCATGCCAGTATTCCAAGCCACATTTTTGTGACATTTTACATATTCCTTATCATCTTTGTAATTTGGACCCTGCGTGCATGCACTGGTTCTAGCTGTGTATTCCCATTCCTTTCCACTTTCCTCAAGCTATTTTTTAGACTTCTCTCTTTAAACAACTTTTTCTTGTTTTTAGCTCAGTTCTCCATATCTTGGTGCCCACAAAACCATTCCACATGAATGATTTGTTGGACTTGGTCTGAAGGTCATTTGTTAAATGTGGGGTTTGTTTGTGTCTTTCCTCTGTAACATGATGCTTTTGTGTAGGAAGACCAAACTTTTGGACTTCTGGCTAGTGTATTGCAAACTCAAACCATATTTCTTTATTTCTGACAACTGTTTTAAATAACTGAGCATTTTTGCTTCTCAAGTTTCTTCTTCATGTTAGGTCGTTATGATTCTTTTGCAGCTAGATATTTAGTTCCCGTTTCATGATTGTCCTGGGTTTTACAAACTTTGAACTTCTGATTTCTGAGGGCACTAAATTATTTTTATTTTTTCCCTTCTTCATGGTTCAACATAACTGGTAACTTCCATGAATGTAATACCTGTATCTATTGAAGATGTAAAAATGCCCAACAACCTGGACCTAAGTGTTATTCTTCCAAAAAAGAATTTGTGCAACATCAGTATATGGCATTTTACTATTATTATTTTGCCCATATCTATTTACATGGTACATTTTTTAATGGTTAACTCATAAATTTTGGTGTATGTTAGCCTGTGCCTACTGATTTTGGTTTTACTAACTAGTCTAATGAGAAGATTTTCAGACCTTCCATACGGTGAAAATTGGTCCACTAGGTTTACTTATTGTTATGTCTAATTTACTTCACTGTGCTGTTTGCTTTCATATATTTGATTCAGTTACCAAAACGCTTGCACTAAATGATTTGTAGTACCCTGGAAGAAGCTCTAGATGTAATTATATTATGGAAAACTGTCTTCACTCTTACAAAATACTCGCATTTGCATTTAATTTTGTGCCTCAGAGAAAAAACTTTTGATGTACACCATGAAAGATTTTATTACTTCTAAGAAAATAATCCAGTGAATATTTTGGGATGTCATTTATCTTTATTTTGATAAAATCTATTCTTTAGCAAGAAGCCTGTTAGAACTATATGCCATCTACTATAGGTTATTTTTTAGGCCATATGATTTCAAATAATGTTACGTTAAAGCAGTCCCATGGGTAATGTATTTGAGTAAGTGTGTGATGTTCACCATACACTTTTGTGATAAGGTCATACAACACCGTTTTGCAGTTGTGAATTCAAAGTAACCAGAAACTTGTCCTTTTGAATAAGTGTGTAAGAGATAAAGGACTTGGTTACACCACCTTTTTTAGCACACCTGTTTGATCACAGATGTGTCCCTTTTCCCCACCTCCTTCCTGTTTCACCAGTGTAATTTTGGGCAGCAGCAATTTCCATAAACTGATGTGTCATTTGAGCAGTGTTTGATTGGCAGAACTGTTAGACGATTCCAAAGGAAACAAAAATTCAAAAAGCAGGCGTAACAATCAGATAAGCAAGTTTTAGGGGTTTTTACATGCCTTTCAAGATGTTTATGTGGAAGCATTTGCAGGCTGTGGTTTGGCAGTGTCTTTGCAGACTATCCTAGGGAGCCTATTTGACACCCGTGTTAAATATTTAGTAAAACTAGTAAAACTTAGTAATGTGGGTTAAGGAAGAAAATGCAGCCATTGTGGTTGTCCCTGTGCCTGTACAAAGGACTATAGCACTGTTCTCTGTAGCCCTCTTTACTGAAGCATCAGGTTTGCAGTCTAACACAAATAATTTCTGCAGTGTAGGGGTGTCTGCAAATGATATTATTTGTATTTTGACATTTGAGATCTGTAGATAGCGGTAATTTGGATTGTGTGCTGAACAGCAAGGAAAACAGGGAGACCATTTGCTGAACTCTGGGGGGGGGATAAGTAGTAGGTTAAATGGCCAGAAGCGATGTACCCTCCATGTGCCTGGTGTCATTGTGAAAGAATTTGGCTGGGAAGAAGTGTAGAGTTTATTCAGATAGTATCACAAAGGAAAACATTAGAAGGTTACATAAAAAAGTTTAGTGAGGCTCTCCCATAGTGATTCTTCAGATTTATTAATTCATCCATTGGTTGCATGTTGTATGAAGGATGAATCTAGTAGATATCCAGATTCCAAGTGATGCACTTCTGTGTTGAAGTAAAAGGTAGAGATTGTTCACATTTCAAAATGATGTCACTTTAGATGAGGAGTTGACAAGAGATTTGTAATTATTACTTAAATTTTAAGAATGGAACTTACTCTTCTGCTGACAAAGTCTTTGTGTTGCAATTATGCAAAGATAAGCTCCTCAGGCAGCGTAGTGGGACTACTCTTCTGCTTCTGCATAAAGATTTATTTAAAAACAGAATTGCATGACTAAGACTTTGTGTAATGATGTCTGTTAGTATTGATCCAAAGCCAGAAAATTCAGGAAGGAGAGTAAAATGTTAGGTTTGCTTCTAATTTTTCTGCCTTTTTTTAAAACTTAAATCATTATCTGTCTACATATTAAATATCTATTACATACAGTGTCATCTGTATGATTCACTTCACCTTAAAAAGCCCATTCTGTAAAAAGTACTCCTTGCTAATGAGATGTGAATGGGACTGGTGGTTCCAGGTAATTTGTGACTCAGCACGTATGTCTGTCAGTTTTCTAATGAGTGAACTGGTAAGATTCATGAAAGTAAGTGTGAAAACGTGATGCTGCTTATGATGCAGCATTTAAACACATTCTGAAATTTGTGGCTGTTCAGTGGAAATTGGTTTGGATTACACTGTTAAGAATGAAGAAATCACAATCTGACAGTAAACCACTTACATATGGTAAATTGGTGTGTATAAGATGTTGCAGTCTTTGACATGGTAATTTAAGTTTTCTTGGGCGTCTGCTGGTGGTGAGCATCGTAGGGGTGTGTAGTGTAGCCTTTAGTATTGAGTGACAGAGAGGAAGCAAAGATTTCCTTGAAAAAAACACTCAAATGGTTCAGGAAGCTCCCTTTATCAATCAGGACCTGAAGGTAGTGAGAATATGTCATCTAACGTTTACTTGAAGATGGTTACAGGAGATGAGCAGTCTTGACTCTTTCATCATAGTGTCTTCAAGCTTAGAGACAGACAGCGTTACTGTAACAAACCAACCTGTAAACTGCTAGTTTAAACCCCTGCGATTTTTTTCTGAGTAGAAGAGAAACTGATGAAAACCACAGTGTTAATCCATCCAGTTACATAGGGGGTATTTTAGAAGAAATAGCCCTTATTAAAAAATATAGTAGTGTGAACAACAGAGGAAAGGAACAAACATGGTGGGACTAATACCAGGAGGGAGGATGGTGGGAAATAAGACCTTTAAAAGGATGTCTCTGCCTGTGCTAATGGACATACCTGTTGTGCAGGTTATCTATCCTTTTTATATCTGTTAATTATCTTCCTGCTTAAATCTTCCTGTAGGATGTATTTTCAGAGAATCTTAAAATGTCAGCTGCAGTAGAGTCTCATTGCAGGGCACGTTCCATAAAGGGTTGTTGATTTTCTCCCAGAGTGTTTTTTGGAGGATTGGTAGGGTCTCAGCTTCAGCCCTACCCCACCACCAAAAGTGTAATTTGTACCTACTTATTTCCAGTTTATTTCTAGTGAGTTATCTCTTACTCCACCTGCTGACTTAATTTTCTGCTCTGTAGCTTATTGTGAAAACTTACCAAGTGGTGTATCATTTAAGAGTTTTTGAGCATCTGAATTCCACTACAGAAATTGTAAATCTACTACACTGTTGAGTAGTACAATTTGTGAGTCTCAACTGGTCTGTTGTCAGGAGGGGTTTGTTGCTAGATGCCAAAATCCAAATTATGCTGAGTTAAAAAGGTGTTTAATAATAATATTAATATATGCTTTTTAGCCCAACTTTCTTCCTGATTAAGTCTGGGTTGTGAAATTGTGTGTTCAACTACTTACACCCTGCTCATGCTGCCAAGCCGTGCCGTGGTCCTTGGAGATCACACTCACATTTACACCATGCCTGTGCATGTGTTTTTTAAGCTGCTCCAAGTGTTGGGTTGACACGGTCTGCAAGTCCAGTCTACTTGCATTCCCTCAGTTTGAATTGCAGGCTCCCAGAATTACTTCCTTGCTATTTCCAGAAACCCTTGGTCCTCACACCGGAGAATTAGACCGGGATGCTGAGAAAAGATTGATGCAGCTGGATTCGTACTATTCTGGAAGGGAAGGGATAACTTGTTGCCAAGCCAAATAGTTTCATTATTTTTGGATTACTTACTAAAAGCAGCCAAAAACATTGTATAAGGGAAAACTATGGACTTCAAGCTAATATTTTTCCATTAAGAATTTATTTTTTTATTCTTCCTCTCATCAAGATATATAGTGCTTTCTGAATGTAGCTTGTTTTCAGATGTATGGTTCTTAAACTTGTTTCCTTGCAGTCAGACATTTACAAACATGCATAGATTTTGAAAACTCTCTCATATGTGTTAGCACTTTTTCTGGAAATGTGAACTGAGCATGTTGGCTACTAATTTTTTGTACCTTTATAGCCCAGGCAGACTGAAAAGCAGTCTTGTGCTGTGTTTTCCTTGAATCATGCATCTGAAAAAAAACCCACAAACCCTATAGAAGAAAATCCCTGATGAGAAGACTATTGTTGCTGTAAGATTTTGTGTTGACATTTGTCAGCATATCAACTACCTGCATTGTATTTTGTCAAAATATCTTCAACTGATTTCTTTTAAAAGAAGCTGTCAGGTGGAAAAAGACAGTTTTCTTTGCCTTATGGACCTTAATTTGGATTCGTTGTTGCTTATATTAATATACTTTATTTTTTTCTCTCTACAAGAATAACGATTGAACTTAGAATTACCTGACAGTTCGCTTGTGGAGAAGATACCGCAGGTGATAACCACTTAAATGTTAGTAATTACAGTTGCTCCTTTTCTGTTTTGGGTCACTTCTGTGACAGAGAGTTGATATGAAGAGGCTACTGTGACTGATACGTCAGCAGTTAAAGGAAATTAAGACTCCCTTGTAGAGTTATGCTGAGGTTATGATTTTGCACGCCAGTTTTAAATGACTACTTTGAGACAGTGTTGGGCTTCAAGTGTCTTGTGAAGTGGTGGAGCCAAATGAGAAATACCTGCTTGTTGCTAGTCTGCTTGTTGGTTTGTGTATGGCTCAGTCCAAGGCTGAGTCGGAATTTCGGTGCCACCAAATGACCTTGTTCAATTGCTACTGTCCTACAAAAGTGAACGCTAATTTAAATGAGAGATTCTGTTTTCTAACTTGTGAAGGAAGTAGTTCTCCTGGGAGAAGGGATCCATAAATTTCATGTGTTTCATGATTTCGGAAAGGCTTCTTAATCATGGAACATAAGAAAAGTGAAAAAGTGATTTGTTCTCCAAAGATTTAATACGTGTTTATTATAAACAGTATAAATTTTTGCTTTAAATGAAAGTACTTGTTCAGACACTTAATATGAAACTTCTTACTAAAATTCAATATTTTATAGTCCTGGATAAATATCTAAAATGGCGAAGACAGAAAATTCAGAGGGAAATTATTTTGAAATATGCTAGTATATTTTTGAGCTTCTCGATTGTCGCCCTGAATTTTCTCTTTTTCACTGCAATTCGTATTTTGTGAAACTTCTTGGATAGGTTATATTTAAAGCTACGTTCACTTGCCTGAATAAACCAAGTAAATATTTTGTCATTAAAATTATGTAGACCTGCTTATGTTAGTGTGCCGTTTCAGACGAGACCACGTCGAGGTGACCGTGCAGGTATTTGTACCGGGATGGCAGTAGTGGAGTGGGGTGGCTGTGTGCTGTGCCCGCCTTCTGTGCTCAGCAAAATCACATGGACTTCCAGAAATAAGCAATGGATTTTCAGAGCAGCTTTATTTAATGTTACAGCAGCAAGTGTCATTTGTACCACATAATTATGTAAATTGGGTGCTAATAAATACTATTTTTCAACACTTTGTATTGTGCTCATAATTCTGCGTTTCATCACAAGACGCGTGATCCCGAGGAGGGGGATGTGCACGCAGACCGGGACGAGAGATGTTTGGAGGAGCGTGAGGTAACTTCACGTGAACTTCCTTTTGAACTGTGCAACGTGTTGCCACCCACAGAAGTGTCTCAGACTTTCCGTTCTCCGGGTGTCGTGGTTTTGTACTGCTCTGCCACCTTGGAACTGTTGGCACCCTCCATCCTCCTGTGCACTTAGGCACAGGGTCCCGGTGTCTTCATGAGGGGAACAGACACGCTGAGCAGGCAGGGTGCCCTTGTGCAGGAGCTGGTCCGTCAGCGGCGCACTGATGGCAGCAAGACGTGGTGTGCTTCCTGGGGAGAGTGTTCTTTTAGTAGAAAAACAAGCCCGTGGTTCTGCCCTCGGGGAGAGGATGAGGGGAGAGCAAACCACACATCACAGATGGTGGTTGCGTTGCTACAGGAAGATGCTGGGAACGGCACTGCTGAGGGGGTGGTATGGGAACCTACACAGAACTGAGCAGATCAACTTGTTAGCGAGTCCATCCTGTTTTTCCTAAGCTTGTAGGTGGCTTAAGCAAAGTTCTTGTCTCCTCTCCGTGATAGGTAAAATAACCCTTCTGCTTTAGTCCTACTTGTCTTCCCTCCTCATAGGAAAGGAGGAATTACTTTATGAAATGACAGTGCAGTTGCCTTCACCCCAGTGTTCTGCCTCCAGAGAGGGTCAGTTAAAAATTCCTGAGGTAGGGAGAAATAAGATTTCACCACCAGCATAGGAGTGACCCTCCCGCATAGGAGGACTTCCTTATGGGTTTGCCTATGGACAAGACATGTTCCCATAATGATTTGGGTGCAAGAAAAGGGATCAGATTCTCTTTGGCCGTATGGTGAAACTTTTAACTACTATTCCTCTTTATGCTTAAAAAGTCTTCTGTATGAGTGAGTGTTGGAGTTACTGAACTGCATTATCAGAGATTTTATTAGAAATCTGAAAAGGAGTTAAATTGATGTTGAGAGAAATACCACTTGCATTTTGCACTTCAGCATGACTGACAGCTGGTTGTGAGTGATGCAGCTGATACAGTGCTAAAGTCTGTGATACCCCTCAGCTGAGTTTTTAACAAGAGGAAAGAAAACCTACAAAACAACAAACTACTTCAAGGAATTCGAGGCACTCAGCTACACAGGCACTGTTTTTGCAATGTTTTCAATTCGCTGGTAATTTAGGAAATGAAGGTTGCCTGGTCTGTTTAAGACTCATCAAACTGAGATGGGAATGGAAAAGGGATCAATTTATTTCCCTGATGTTGCTCACTGATGGACAGAGAAAAATAACTAGAAGAATGATGGACAAAGAGTGAGTTTGTTCAACCATGAAGTAATTTAATGTACGTACACCACAGAAGACTGACTTAGCGTTTAGCGTCTAGGTAATATTTCATTGCTGATATTTATTGCTTGCTTTGACTTGCCAAGTAGGTAGCGTGGGTGATTTTCTGTGGTGTTTGCAGGTAGGTTGTTTAGTCCACTAAGGACATTTAGATTGGGTTGGTCCTGTCTGGATGCTTAACTCCAGAACTTTTCCTGGTTACTGGAGCGGTTTCCCTCGTGCTGGAGAGCCGTGGGGGTTGGAATGTGAGGAGGAAGGGGAAGCTCATCTGCCCACCTGTCAGAAAAGCAAAATTCAGCAGCTGCTGTGGGGAAACCCTCTTCTTGCTGAGCCAGCAAAGCAACAGTAGCTGAGGAACAGGAGGGCACCCAGAGCAGGTGGTGCCTTCTCTGCAAGGTGGCAGCAAGAGGTGCTGAGTGTCCTCCTTCTGGACCAGCAAGGTAAGGTACTGCTGGGACACGGGGCTTTGAGTTACTCTCTCTGAAGAGATGACTGAACTTTGGATTTAATTTGGTTGTTCACTGAGCACGTGGGTAGCTAATGTTGGAGTTAGAGGCAAGAGGTGCTCTCACTGAGCTCTCCCAAGGCTTCCTGAACATGGACATCAGTGTTTATTTCCAGGTGGGTGTTCTGTGCTGTGACTGCCGAGCAGCGATAAGCCACCAGCCCAACTCCTGGCTGCAAAGATGCTCATTTCCTGGGGAGATGGTGACCAGACAACACCCTTATGACTCTGTCTCTAGTGACTAGTTCCAACAGCTCCTAACCCTGCCTGCCTCCTACTCCAGCCCTTTGGTGCCTTTCTCTTTGGATGCCTCAGTCAGATGGCAGGTTCCGCTGTACTGGTCAGGCATCTGATGCTCAGTGGCCCAGCATCAAGTATCTGGACATCTAGATCCTCTTTTGATTCATCCATGCATCTAGAAAAGGTGTAGAGACTCTCTTAATTTTTTTTCAGCTTCCAAAAGAAGTCTGGTTCCAAATAAGATGTGATCTTAGAGGCTTGGGAAAGTACGTACAATTTTGGTGCACTTCAGCTGTTAGACTGCTTCCTGGACATGTTACCCTGGTGGGTAATTTGATGGTCCTTTCTCTGCCAGCTTACTCTCAGACTTTTTTCAACTGAGCATGTAAAAAGAAGGGCATTGAAACACTTGGGGGCTTTACCAACCTTGTTCGGTCTTCCCTAATCTAATAAGAACCCCAGCTGCGTTTCAGAAACTAAAATGGCATGGACCTTATTTGGTGTTTATTTTTAACCACGTACGAGACACGTACTGCATATGCCTTTGGGACAATTTTATTGCAAAAGATACAGCAACTTGTATTCATAAGCACAAAATAGCTTGTATATGTTACAGAAGGAGTTCTGCTGCTTTCTTCAAACAAATATACCCCCTTGAACGTTTATGAAGATTTGTACGTAAGTTATCTTGGTTTTTAATAAAACAGTATTTAGAGACTTTAGTAGATGGGAAGTATTTTGATTATTAGGAAACGTAAAGGTTAAGAGGAGTGTGTTCTGTGCTGCTCCACTCTGTTTTGTGAATGGAAGGGTGCATTCTTACAGGTTTTGATGCTTACACCTCAAAGTTGGATTAAATGACTTTCACTTTTTGAGATCCAGCGATTTCAAGGTCATCCTGAGACATTAAGAAAAATGCACATAGGCAAACTTAGTTGTTTTGTAAACTTAAGAGAAACCATTTAGACAAGAGCAAACGCTGAAGTGCCCTTTATAAATGCTTAGCTCAGGAGATAGCTGTGCAACTTCCTCGTGAGAGCATTTGAAAACTTGCCATCCTTGCTTGAAGTTTAAACTTCTGGAAGAATTTAAGTTTCTATCCCAAGGAGTGTGTGTGGCTCTAACTGTTCCTCATGTCTGGGCTGTCTGTGCTGTGCTTTCAGCAGAGCACAAGCAAAACATTTGGGAGTCTCTGCAAAGTACCACTCTGCTGTGCTGCAAGACTACGGCCGGTATGGAAACCAGTATGCGGTGGTAAGCTGTTGCGTTAAAAATTAAACTGCAATATTAAGAGTACCTAAAAGTTAAGACTTAGACCTTTTCCTCAGCTAGCCCCAAATTAAACCCTAAGCAAGCAGGCTGTCAGACAATAAATCTAGTGTCTGTACTGAAGTCCCCAGTAAATTCAGTTTACACATTTAAGTTTTGTCCAGTCCGTGTAATGTCCCTTGTTGACAGAGAAAGATGCTTACAGCAGAACGGCAGTGAGGGAGGTGGGTCAGATGTGGGGCCTCAGGGGTTGCTCTGCTTCTACCGAACTCTCTATCCTCAATCTTTACCTTTTTTTTTTCAAGCTAAGAGGCTATCGCTTTGGAAGTGCAGGAGCACAGATTAGAGTTAAGCCTGCATGCAAATTTATTTTATGTCTTTGTTTTGCTCTTTTGGAAGCTGGTGGTGCCCTGCAACTTCTGTCTGGATAGCAGGATTGTATTAATGATGGTGGGTAAAGCTGGAACTGAACGTTTCTTCTAAAAGGAAGATCTGAACCTTCCCCATGTAAAACTGCTATTTCAGACGGGATTGGTTTTGATAACCTCTTGAGAGGACTCCAGCCTGTTGTATGTTGCCACACCAGGGAGATCATGCAGAATCTGCCAACCTCATTAGCTTGCATTATGCTTACTTAATTGGAAATTTTTGAGCTACTTCAGTCATATTTCCAAACATAATAATTTAAGACATTGTGCTACTTTTGTTGACAGAAAGGAACCTCCCTTACGGCAATTTAGTTCAATTAACATTTTAATGTGAATAATAAACGTCCCAGGTCATGGTTATTAAAACTATGAATGCTATTAAAAGCCTGGTTTGTGAGTAAGATGTGAAAATTGAGTTTTAATTTCTTCCCATGTCCTGTTAGTCTCACAAGCCTGATGCTTTGTGTGTGGCTTTGATTGCCACAGGGTGCATGAACACGCACGTTTTTATTGGCTCTGAAACTCCATCCTTTTCCTTCAATAACTTTGCTTAATGAACATGTTTTCTTCAGTTGTACTGGATGGAAACATAACCAGCAGCTGCTGCTTCCTAATTAAAGGACAATTCTTCTGGCCGCCTTAATGCGTCACTCCTCCCCTGTTGACTAGTGATATGGCTAGTTCTTCACTTAAGAAACAATCCAGGGCTGCAGTAGGTTCATTTTGAAATCAACCCTTAAAGAAGTCAAGGCCAAATTTGGGAGAGGGTGTCTGTAAATGCTTGAAATGCTGCTTTTCCCAGTGTATAATACAAAACTCCAGATAATTCCCTCTTAAATCCTGTTAATGGCTCTTGAATAGCTCTCATCCAACTGGAGGCTGCTGTAACTGTTCTGAGCTGTGGTTTAGCGATAGAGCGGTGGGTCTCAAATGCTTTTCCAGTTGCAGGCAACTTAAACTCACAGTTTTTCTCCGATAGTCTCCTCTGTCCTGGCAGTTCTCCTGTGATCCTGAAGGTCTTGAGCTGCGCAAGAGTGGATGGAGCAAGAGAGCTAAGGGGACAAGGCTCTTCTGAAAATCAAATATTAATGCAGTGCTGTAGGAGACTGATTCCAGTTCCTGTGTGTTGGCTGCTTTTTTGTTTTGGGGGCTTTATCGGGTTCACAAACAGTTGTAGGGTCCCACAGCTTGACTCTTTCCTCTCACTTGATTTCCAGTCTCTGCATTTGGATAAATCTCAATGCTTGAGTTTACGCTAGCTGAAGCTTAACTTGCTGTACAGAGAGAGTGCCTGCTTTTAAGAAGGCACTCAAATTTGAGTTGTCCCCCCCAAAAAAAACGTGTGTGGTATTTCAGCCCTGACCTGGATGCTGACTGGTGGGCAGTGCCACATGGAGGTGCTTCTGCCACAGCAGCTGAGCAGCGTGATGGTGCCCTGAAGGGACCTGGCCATTTCAGCAAGCAGGTGGTACATTTTAAGGAGCTCGTGTGTGCCCATAGGTGGCTATCACACAAACTGGGAGTCTGAACTGGAAACAGTTTTTCAAACACCTCTGGTTGTTTCCTCCATGTTTACTGCCTCTTTTGCTATCCATCCAAATCAGAGTTTCTGAAGCCTGCAAGGGAAAAAAAATATATAAAATCAACGGTCTACACAGAGCGTTATCATGGAGAAGGACAGAGCTGCAATCAGCCTTGCCGACTGGAAAGGGCCAGAGAAAAACACCTCCAGCATTTCTTAAACTGAGGGCTGGTGTCACTCTGGTGGCATTTGGCGTGCCTTCAGCGTGGCGCCCGAGGGTCCTGCCTTGCTTGAGTCCATCAGTTCCGTGGCTGGGAATTAAACTCTGTGCAAATGTTTTGGATGAGCTGATTAACGAAGCGGTAGAGGTTGTCAAATTCATCCACGAAGAAGGAATGCTCCTTATCGGGGTCTGTTGCAATTGCTTCCAGTTCATCTTGGGCTGCCCAGGCAACTCCAACAGAGTAAGCTATGACTCCTGGAAAGAAACCCAGAGTTTAGAATGAGCACAAAAGTTGTCATTGCATTAAATTTGATTTAAGATAAATACTGCAAATGCAGTTGCTGGCCCATAAAAATGTGGGCAGTGGGTTGCAGAGCACTTTCTCGGTATAAACATGGTATTTTTCAAATTGGAGGAAAGGTCTGGTTTGGTCTTTGGAAGTTCCTTTTTGCCAACCACAGAAAGGCTTAAACATTAGTAAAGCTTCTGCTCTGGGTCTGTTGTTCTAATGCAAATGTCTTACAATTGTGTTCAAAGATGTGTGACTATCCTGATTGGAAAGCCAAAGGAGACTTCATGTGTTACTAAGACAGTAGAAATCCCCTGAAATCTCCTAGACATAGCTGCATTTTGCTAGATTTATGTGATTTTTTTCCCCCCTGAAGTTCCTCATTCAGATATTAAACAGATGCTGATCTTGTTAGAGCTCAAGGAGACCCCAGGGGAAGGTGCTACTCTTCTTTCATAAAGCTTCATCCGGTGCCATTACCACATTTCTCTGGCCTGGATAAATGCTGAGGGATGTAGGGAGAGCAGGAAGCGACAGAAGAGCTTACCGTTTCGGTGAGCTGCCATGGCCGGCACTCTGACATCGTCGTAAGACCTGCCATCTGTAATGAGAATCATGATCTTCCTTTTGTTGGGTTTGGATTTGCTGAAGAGCTGCTCTGAGGCGTAGCTGATGGCTGCCCCAGTGCTGGTCCCACCACTCCAGTAACTGATCCTTTTGATAGCACTCAGCACGTCCTGCTTCGTGCTGTACTGGTCAAAGCTGAACTCCAGCCTTTGCTCGTAGGTGTACTGCACGGCTCCGATGCGGGTGTCTGTGTCCGAGATCTCAAACTCCTTGCTGATGTTGGCCACAAACTGGAGGAGCGTGCGGAAGTTGCTGGTGCCAACGCTGCTGGAGCCGTCGATGACGAAACCGATGTCGGCCGAGTTGAGGCAGGTCTTGCTGCAAACCAGCCGGTCGGCGTCGCAGACCCGCTTCACCAAGGGCTGGACCACCTTGTGGAGGCCAAACCAGCTGGGCACGTTGATGGAATAGAACCCATTTGTCCTGCACACTGCCTGCAAGGCAACACATGGGTGAATGCAATGGAAATTCAGGCTGCCTGTCTCAGCTGGGGTGTGTAGCTAAATTGTAAATATAGGCTCCTGGAAAGAGCAATGCTGGAGTCTGAAGCGGCCTTCTCCTCCAGTCACCATCTGCTTCCCTGGGAAATGATGTCAATGTAACATCACCAATACTTGTGGAAGGAGACAGTTTTTCCTGCCTTTTTTTAATAAAAAAAAAAATAGCTGTGGGATGTAGCTGATATTATAGTAGTGAAAGAAATGTACTAAGCAAGCTTGCCACCTGTCAGGCTTTTTCAGATGAGTTATATTGTTCACCGAAAAAGCATCCAAATCGCAGAGCTGCTGTTAGTGCGGCCCCACTGGGCATCACAGGAGCCTGTGTGTTTGCCAGGTGGCAGGTTTGGCTCCCATCGTTCAGGGCCACAAGGAAAGTTTTGCCTGCTGACAAACCATACTACCTTGAACCTGGTGCTGAAATTGGGCTATTCTTGGTTCATACCCTTCTAAGTAGAAAAAAAAACAGTCAATTTTGGTGAAAATGCAAAAAGATTCTCTGCTGTGCTGGCTCTGCCAAACAGTAAAAAAACTCATTGGCTTTTATAACTGAATACTTGCAGGGAGCAGATTTGCAGGAGGCTTTTATAGGTTTAGTGGGGGTCAGAAGTAGGGGTGGCACAGAAGATGGAGTGGGAGAAGTCAAGCATTGGGAGCTAGGGAGTGATGGGGACAGGCTGGATCAAATTGTCCTTGGTTTTAGTGCCTTTAAAGTGCTAATGCCTCAGGTCTCTGGGTAAGAATATTTTAAGCCAGGCTTTAGCTATCAACTTTCTCTGTGTGTGAGTGTTTTTAAAGATCAAGGCACTGTTTTCTTGATGCTTGGTCTTGACTTGCATAAAGCCTAACAGCTCCAAGGCAGTTACAGTCCCCACCAGTCTGGGCTCCTCACTGTGTCCTGCTCTCATTTGCTCTTACTGGCTTGTTATTTTAGTGCTATGATGCAGCAGGATCTAGTCACTGTTCCTTCTTTACCTGCCTGTTCTGAGCCCACTCTACTCCCGCTTCTGCTGTGTCCCTGGCAGGTTTGCAGAAACTCTATCTAGCTTTGCCCTTTTAAAAACATTAAATGCAAATGAGACTAGAATCAAATTATACGCTGACCAGAGACAGTGCAGCTCTGAAAGTCATGGGAGATTATTTCATGGCAGAACAACACATCTCAGATAGGAATCTGTTTTCTGAAAATACCAGATAACCTGACTCTGCTTCCTGAGCTCAGCCTGGTCTGGCACTTGGTAGATCCCTGCTGCAGTAACTGGGTGTCAGCTTGCCCTGAAGCACTGCTGAGCTACCCTTACTGCCAGATGTAAATTTATTAAAGCCTTGTGTTCTCTTTTTTTGCTGCACATGGCAGGGATTTACTTTTTCCAAGAGCTACCATGAGGTCTATAGCAGCAGAAACGAATAACAGAAGAATAACCTGCATCAGATCAACAGTGGAAACAGAATGTTTGAGTTATCCAGTACTGCTGAAGCACTGGGATGTGACTGTATTGGGAGCGCCCCAACATTTGCACGTGTAGGACCTGTTACCAAACGCAACACTGACATGAGGTTAACAGGGCTTCTCAGCCTTTGCTGGGTGGGAGATCCACAGCGAGAGGCTCGTGGAAAGCTCAGGCTGTGTTTGTGCTTTGTCACACTACTGTCTACTTGGACAAACTCTCATCTCCGTATGACTGCAGGCTTGTGCCAGTGTTTAGTCAGTAAAAAGCCATTTGGTCCATGTTGCACCTGAAACTGCCTTCATCCCCTTTCTGACTTCAGCTGCCCAACTCCTTGTATGGGAGACCTCAAGACAGTATAAGCAGGACAGGAAACAACCGTAAGTGGTAAGAAGGAAAGGAACATGTCCTGAATGAAACATCCTGGAAAATGCAGTCAGAGCCAAGCTCTCAGTCAGAGCCCAACCCAGTAAGTACCTTGTCCACAAAGTTTGGTTCTATAACCTTCTGCTTCTCACTTTCAGCAGCTGCTTCAATAGTGACAAAGAAAATGTTGATCCCTGATTCTCTGGCCAGCCTGGAGGCCTCCTCCACTCGGTCGGTTGGCCACCCGTCCACCATCACTACAACCACGTTGGGTGCTCCACCTCGGTTTCCATTTGCATCCGAAAAGAAGTTTTTGTTAACAAATGAAAGTGCCTTCCCTGGAATAAAAGAGGGGATGAGGATGAGTTACAGGTATGGAAGCATTCTGCCTGATAATATCTCACAGGCAGAGGGCTGATTCAAGTGTTAGAGCTGGAGAAAGCAGCTTCTGTGGCTGTGTGAGCAGGAGGCGAGAACCCTACTGTCAGTGCTGGTGCCTTCTGAGCCCTCCTGGGCTGAGTCCCATCTCCCTGAGCATGACACGCTGGGTTAGTGAGGATCCCTGACGTGTCGCTGAGACCTGCTCACAGAGTGCGTGCCCTGTTGTAGCTCTGAGCACAGTTTGGTCACAGCTTCCATACGCAGGGAGGAGGTGTGGGCTCACTACAGCCCAGGCTCTGGAGTGCTCCCTGAGCAGAGGACGTGCAAGCAGCCCCATCACCTACCTACGTTGGAAAGTCCACCTTTCTGTGAGATTTTCTCAATGGCGTTTCTTAGGTCCTTGGAGTTGGCATATGTTTTTAAGTTGAATTCTGTGGAAGGGTCATCGCTAAAAGAAGAAATGAGAGCAATTGTCAGTTTTTTGCTTCACATGCAACAATCCAAAAGCTGTAGGTCCTGTCTGTGCTTCCCAGCTCCTGAGACTGAGCTGGTGTGAGACCTTCACCATGTGTCAGCCGCAGAGCTACAGCTGCCAGAGTGTGCAGTCGTGCCCTGTGGCAATGGGAGTAGCTGCAGGAGCAGCTCTTACCCGTACTGAACGATGCCCATCAGAGGACCAGCACTGCCGATGCCAAGGGCTTGAGCCACATTACTGAGGAACTGCTTCTGGAGCTGAAAGCGGCGTTTACCAATGCTCCAGCTCCCATCCATCAAGAAGGACAAATCAACCTTGCAATCTGAGGAAAGACACAGAAACACAGGAAATGGTTTTGGTCCTTTCTGATAGCTGTGAGGAGTAATGGCCCAAAAAATCTGCGTACTTGTCCTGCTGCACAAGCTCTACTAAAAAGCCTTTGACCAGGACAATTCCCAGCTGGGTCTCAGGTTGGTCCTGCTCATTGGTAAACAGAGTCCTTTGCATGATTTGCTCCCATACAACATTCAAGCCCAGCTGAATGATGAAAGGGCAAGAAGCTGTCCCCAGGGGTCAGTCTGGGGGTACTGGCACTGCATTTGCGGGCCGGGGAGGAGAGATCAGCTGGACAGGAGTGAGCTGGCTCGTGTCCTGTGCCCTCAGAGCCACGGCTTGGGATCAGGTCGCTCTGTTCACAACTCAGAGGTGGTGAGAGTTTGTAAAGCCAAATGTCACCACTGGATTTTGCAGTCTGACCACCTGCAGAACACAGGCTACAGGGATTTCCTTGGTTATGGTTTTGTGGACTTAATTGGTATAATAGATGTAACAGAAATAGCTCTTCACATAATGTGTTAATGCTGCTCAGATCCGCTCAGTTCCCTAAACATGTGATGTCTGGGATGTGCTTTGGGCCAAAGGACGTCACGGGGTTTCTTCCAGGAGCCGCTGGTGGCAGTCCTAGTAATGTGGGGCTTCTGAATGAGAGTCATTCAACAACTTCATTCTGGGCTGGAGCTAATATCAGAGATGATCATTTTTTTTGGCACATTCAGACTGAATTTGGTGCATTCTTTTCGCATGTGGCTGTAGGCTTGTACACGGGTGTGCAGCAATAGCAGCAACATGCTGTTTTGTGTTGCCTCTCTGGGCTGAAAGCAGTATTTTAGAAAAGCTACACCTGCACCCAAGCAGCCTCTTCTCTCTAATTACACAGCTGAAGCTGATCTTCGTACTGTTGCAAATGCTGTCTTCATCCCTGCCCGCCTGCTTTTACATCTCTGCAAGTTTTAGTGGTAAAACATTCATCGGTTGGACTGTGACCAGGAGCAGGATCAAAATTTGGCTTAACTAGAGCGCTAATTAACATTTTCCCCCTGCAGCGTCTGGGTCATCCCTATCTTTTGATTTCCCTCCGATGATGCCTCCTACCAATCAGACTGTTCAAAATAGTGTGTTTTAATCATTAGGTAGCCTGAAGGCTACAAAGCCTGATTGTTCTTACTGGCTTATGCAACTGCCTCCCATCTCATTACCTTCAATTTTTTCTCCTGTAGCTGTCTGTTTTTCTAATTCTAATAATGCTGAATTATAGAAGCGTGACTGAGAACCGTGTTCGTTCACAGCATATCATGAGACAAGGCGGGAACCCACAACAAATAATACCTCAATTAATGGCCAAATTTCCCTGAGTTTAATGTCCTTCAAAGGGAGCTACACTGTGCAGTCTATATGTGGAAAGTGGGGAGTTTGTTAGCCAGCAGGGTCCGGGCATGCAAAGATTTACATATACTTATATGCAGACTTGATTTCTGGGGAGGATTCAGACAGCAGGACTATTTTGGTTCTGGGACATTAGTGAGAATCTGGAGGGAGCTGAGTGTTTTCTGATTTGCGGGGAGGCAAGCTCTGAATTATAGCTTCTATGGTCCTAGAGGTGTTGGAGGGACGAGAGGCTTGATTATGGTGTGCTTTATCTCAGATCAACTGCTGGAAACAGCTGCACTCGCCTGTGTCTCCGCTACACTGAGCTCCACTTGCCTTCAGTGAGATTGGGTCTGTAGCACAGACCCTTCCCTTTTTCTTCCTTCCTGTATTTTCTGTATCAGTTCTAGGTGTATTTGACATATTTGGAAAAAAAACACTCTTAAGTATTAGGAGAAGCGCCTGCAAATATACAGTTTCTTGGTTCATTAGTTACTGTAAGGAGTCCTTGAAGTGCCAGTTCTGCGAGAGATGGTGTTCAGCTGCTGGAGGATTGGCAAGAGAGGCTCTGGATGCCTGTGGGAGAGTGAAGCCCCCTCTCCAGGGTGGCTTCCCATGAGGACGTGGCAGATGACCCCATCTCTTCTCTCAGAGCTTCCTTTTCTTTTCTCCTTCTACTCTGGGCCCCATCTAAAGATACGTTAATGGGCAAATCTGCTTTTAATTCCAAAGAACTCTAGAAGATTTCCTTTTCAGAGCAGGGGATCCTGCACTTCTGAACCCGGACTGAGGGATCCTTGATGCTCCCGCTGCATCCCCCCTTCTCCTCAGGTGCCAGATCCCCTTCTGAGGTGATTTCCTTCCCTCACACCCGCCGCTGTGGAAGGATGCCCGCGCTCGGCACAGCCATGGGAAACCTGCTCTGGTCGGCAGGGCTCGCTCATCTAAACCCAGCCCGCAACACACCACGATGCCGTCCTCTGCTGCCAAAGTCCCTGAGCAAAGCTCTGTGCCCCAGCAGTGTGGAGCTGATCTTCCTGTCAAGGTAAGCTAAATTTTGGCTGTTATTTCTTTCCCTGTAGAAGCGAAAACCAGTTACATCTATGAGAGGGGTTGGCAAGAGCGCTCGTTGTTCCTCTGCAAGGGAAATGTGCGTTCCTTGAGTTTCTTAGGCTTTCTTGAATACTTACCTTTCCCTATTTAATTTGAATGCATTCTAGCAACATGTGATTAATAAAATGGTATCGCTTAATTATGAAATTAATTTTGAGGTACATACTTGGATTCCCCTGGGAGATGGATTCCAGTGGCTTCAGATTCAATTCTTCCTTTGAACTGAAGCCTAGAGAGAGGAAGGAAAGGCTCCGTCAGTGTGTGCTTGGTGGCTGCCCTTACTGAAGGAAGCGGGCAGTGAGGTGGCTGCAGGGTCCACCCCTGGCCTGAGGACTGATGAGGAAGGGAAACGAGGATGGGGAGCGTATCCCTGGAGCTTAGCTTTTTCCACCTACATCACCTCTAGGATAAAACAAAGGTTGAGGCATTTCTAGAAGTGCTACCAAAATCTCTCTGAGCATCAAATTTGACTCCCCTTTGCAAGTCAGACCCCTCATTGCCAGGGCTTGAGAAGTGTGCACAAGTACAGGGTTTCTCAGGTGCAGAGGCTGATGGCCATGGTGCGAGGTGGTGACCTCCCAGCACTTTGCCCCTGAGAGAACTGGTATTTTCCCCCCACTGGCTTGTTGTGCTTCACCCATGCTTTACAATGAGTTGAGCAATGTCCAAAGCAGATGAGTGACAGATTTAGCTCATTGCTTTTCTGTCTGAAGAGCAAGGCACAAGCAGTGACCCACCCCAGTGTGTTACAGCTGGGGCAGCAAAAACAAGCCACAGCTCCTCAGGTGCTCCAGAGGTCTGGGTTATTTTGGAAAGCACAAAAGAAATAGAGTAAACGGTGCCAGAGAGCTGCAGTCCGGTCATGGGGAACAGTCTCATGGGTCACTAGTGCTTTTTAGCTGAGGTCCCAGCTGAGATATTTGGATGGTAGCAGCCATAGTAACAAGAGTTTATGTCCTTGTGAGATGTGCTGACTTACAGAGGGTCATCGGGTTGGTGTCAGAAGGTTTGAAAATGTAAGACTTCATTCATAACTTGAATGTCTGGTGAGAGTCTCCT
The DNA here is from genome assembly GCA_013400375.1 of Thinocorus orbignyianus. NCBI lineage: Eukaryota > Metazoa > Chordata > Aves > Ciconiiformes > Thinocoridae > Thinocorus > Thinocorus orbignyianus. Next base: position 380,475 of record VXBW01008263.1, on the reverse strand, counting down.
ACAGTCCGGCATCTCCCTCCCAAGCAAGGGCAAAAGGCTGTTTCTTTTCACTACAGCATGACAAGATTAAGGGGATTTAGCTGGATAATCCTCAGAAGAGACAGAAGCCCCAGACTGAACGCTCACTAAGGAAGCGGTTGTTCAGAAGAACAGCAGAATGGCTCATTACTTTTGTAATCTGCATATTAATTTATAAAAAAAATCCGAGGAGGAAGGCTTCCCTAAATCTTTGTCAAGTTGAGGAAAGACCTCTCTTCAGAGGCCTTCTTCAGAGAGACAGTAAAAAGGTAACTTCAGAAAGTGTGAGCTTAATATAGAAAAAATTATGAGAAATTACTACTGCCACAGAGCTTGTCTCTCCGCAGCAGCCAGCCATGAGCACACCAAGCATGGGAGCATCAGTGTATGTAAGGAGACTAAGTAGCAAAGGGGCAGGTCACCACCTGAATATGTAGGTGTAACAGCTCTGAGTGCGCGCACTGCCTAAACTAGTTCCTGAAGATACTAATGACCAAGCCATAGTAATGCAGAAAATAGCCAAGAAAGTGGGAAGAAATACCAATTCCAGCTCTCTCCATCACCACTCTTACTTCCATTCCAGTTACACTGAACGTTCCACTTGCCGTAAGGGGCAAATACAACTACTTTGAGTCCTTCCACCTGAATGCTGAAAGCTTTGCATAATTTTGGGTCAGGGGCCAAGTTTGTCTGAAGTCTGAGCATGCAGTGTCTAATGTAAAGCTGACCTGATGCTTGATTGCCCGCCGGGAGGCTATAGCACACTGCAGCATCCATGAGACAGAAAGATTGCTTTGGCTTCTGATTTTTAAATTCAGCTTCCAGTGAAGAAAGTTTCTGCTGCAGGGACTAAACAGACATCTGCTGACAGCAGTGCTGTGTGACTTTTGCTCCACTTTGCTCATCCCCAGGCATCTGCTGTTGCCTATTGCTAGAGAGGGGACGCTAAGCAAGTTGGAGCACTGGGCTTGGCCTTGTGCAGGAGCCCCTGTGGTTGTGTGTGAATGAAGTAGGTAAAGGGCTCAAAGAGGAGAGATCTAGATTAGATATTAGGAAGAAATTCTTTCCTGTGAGGGTGGTGAGGCACTGGAACAGGTTGCCCAGAGAAGCTGTGGATGCCCCATCCCTGGAAGTGCTCAAGGCCAGGCTGGATGGGGTTTTGAGCAACCTGCTGTAGTGGGAGGTGTCCCTGCCCCTGGCAGGGGGATTGGAACTCGATGATCTTTGAGGTCCCTTCCTCAAGGCCAGGCTGGATGGGGTTTTGAGCAACCTGCTGTAGTGGGAGGTGTCCCTGCCCGTGGGAGGTGTCCCTGCCCCTGGCAGGGGGATTGGAACTCGATGATCTTTGAGGTCCCTTCCAACTCTAACCATTCTGTGATTAGTCCTACTTCATTTGTGGCACAAGCTACTGATTTCTTTGTGTGTTTTGTTTGAGAATTTCCCTGGGTATGACTGGCTGAGTTAGGACAGCCCTAGAGCTGGTGTTGCCTTTTATCACTGTCCCTGCATGCAGCAGTGTCCCTCTGCTTCTACCCATGCTTTGGAGTAGATGTTTTGTGGAGAGGGCAGGGAGGCTCTTCACCCATCCTGACACTGACTCTTGTGACAGAAATGCCTCACCCCCACAGTTAGTGGAGCTGGTCTTCTCTTGGTAGAGCAGGCTGGCCTGGTTTGAAGGCAAGCTGGCAGGTCAGGCTCCAGCTGGCTTTGTCCCTCCTGGTTGGAGCTGTTGTCCAGCACATTGCTGGTTTGTGCCTCCTCTTGCCCCTCCTCTGCACTCTTGGGATGAGCCCCTAGGAAAGGAGCAGGGGAGGGGGCTCCTGGTGGTGTGTGCTTGGGAACATCAGCGGATGGAGACAGTGGTGGAACTGGGGCTGCACTGCCTGTGACTGGGCTCCCAGCTGAGGAAAAGTGATGTTTTTGGAACAGGGGTGAGGCAAAACAGCTCTATCCAGTGACATCTTCTGCAGCAAACACTTCTGACCTGTCCGTTGCCAGAAACAACATCTGCTTTTGGCCTGAGGAAGGGCACAACACAAATCCTGTTCAGGCGCAGCTGGTGCTCCCAAGAGATAAACCCTGTGCCATGTGTGGCACTGCAGGGCACGGATGACTAAGGAGCATGTTAACTGGAAATACTCGATGGGAACAAACCCACCAGCTGCAGGCACGGGGAGGCACCAGTGGCATGAAGCACAAACAGCAGCAATGCAGGGAGGGGAAGTGTAACAGGGTTAGAGGAGGAGAGTGAATTTTGGGCTTAGGTTGGTCTCCCCCTGTGGCTGCTCCTTGGATAAATGTGGAGGAAGGTGGTTCAACAAACAGGCACATGAAAGTGAAGGAGCAGGAGCTGTAGGAGAACACTTTGAAGGAAGCGGCCATGGGGCCAAGTGTTTCTTGCAGGCTAAGGCTGGACTGTGCACTTGTATCTGGTGACCATGTTGCTCCACCAGCAGCTACAGCCTCTGAAACACTGGATCAGAAAAGCTCACCGATATGATTTGGCAATGTCCCTGCTCTGCCCTTGCTTTGCCTGTGTGTAAATGCCTGCAGGCACAGTCCCACAGACACGTTCAGGTGGTGCAAAACAGCCCGACTGCCCAAAGGCAGAGCCCTCCTCTTGCCAGGTGGGGTCTGATCTGGCCCTGTCACCAGCCCCTATCCTTGCCTGGTGTTGATGGGATTGCAAGGAGGAAAGGGAAAGAGCAGAATTAAACTGGGAAGAAAGAAGGCGGCTAATGATGGGCTGGACGAGCTCCCTGATGCAACTCACCCTTTGGCCATGCAGGTTCCTAGGCAGAGGATGGCTGGGAGGCAAAAAGTCTCTTTTTGCTGACAGCACTGGATTACAGTGGATTTATCTGGTGCAGAAGTTATGGGTGACGTGAGAGAGACAAAGGAAACAGTGACTTGGACCCATACATAGCCACTCTTTGTGAACCACATGGATGAGAATCATTGTGGTTTTTTTCTTTGAAATCTGAAATAGTTGGCAGCTTGCCCTCCTGTGTATGTTCCAGTACAGGCTTCAATCGCATGGGCACATAATGGTTCCTCAGGAATAGACCAAAGCCACGCTTCATCCTGCAGCCTGCGCACTGCATACCTCACATGTGCCAGCTTGGTATCCCATATGTGCAGTTCTCCCCGCTTGCCTTATTTGCAGAACAGAAAGTAGGTGGATTTAACACTGTAGTGAAATTAGATATTAACACGCGCCATCCATTTTAGCAACCAAATTGCATAGAGAAGCTTATTCATAGTTACCTGCCTCATGCATTTGTTTGCATCAGTGAAATCTGTGTCCTTTACCCAGCTGACATTAGCTTTGTCAGTATGGAAAACCCAAATGTAGGCAATGCAGCATTTTTCATTTTTTATTTGCCAGTGCAATTACCAGTTCTTGAAGGTTTGTGGGTCAGCTGACTGATTTGTGCTTAGTCTAACAATAAGGTCACCCACCAAATAATCTTCCCCAACTAATTGGGGAGGCGGTCAGTCTCTATAGGCCTCCCTGTTCTGCTAGTTCAATTTAATGTTGTTATTGCCATGGGAATTTCAACTTGCTGCATGGGCAGTCTACTCCATGCTAATTAAAGTTCCCTTCACTGATTGTCACAGCTGTCCATGCTGATTAAAATTCCCATTCATTTAAGTAAGACAGCAGTGACTACATCCATGCCAGAAACCATTCCTTTGAAGTGACAATCTGAATTCATCAGACTTTATCACACTAGTTTACGCAGGCGCTTCAGTTGCTGAGAAACTATTAATACAACATCCCTTCCCCCATCCCCAACCTCTCATTGCATTTAATGCAATCTGTCATTTGCTGCCTTAAAACACCGCTCTGCACCCCTAGCCCTAGCGTTGTAGCTTTTTCTAAATAACCAACCACACTGATGTCTTAAGCTACAGAGGGCAGAAACACTACCACTCTCTGGTTCCAACGGCTGCTGCTGGAGAAGGGACACCTGTTTGTGTTTAGGATGATGCAAATTTTGACTCAACAGCCACCGTTGTTGACACTAAATTTGCAAGCCAATGTATATGGGCTATGCTGCTCATCACAGCCAGTGCAAGGATTAGTCATGCCTCAGCTTTGAAGTAAGCAGATTGTTCAAGGAAACGGTCTTTACAAGGGCCACCAGCACAGCCCTCTCTAGCAATAAAACCATTTATGGAAAAAACACCTTATGTTGGATGGTCCAGTCCCTCGCAAGAGAGAGAGTACTCAGCTGTGAATTGGCCTGTAGTTTGCATCGTCTGCTTTAAATATTAGCATGGAAAGGGATCCCTTTAATACTGAACTTGTAGAATCAGCAGTTGATAACTGCCCTTGATTAAGGGTTGCATAAGTCCTGATTCTGTTGATGCTGGAGCCTGGTAGAAAGGTAGGGGTTTCTTTCCCCTTGCTCACCAGTAATTATAAAAATGTTGTCATCTCCATATTGTCAGTTTTTAAGGCTAAAATACCAGAAAATGTCTATGATTGTCATTACTCTTTACACTCAACTTAAACTCTCCTTTTCATATCTGAATGTCTTTCTGAAGTACATTGGCACCAGAATAATCTGTCGTCGTCTTCACCGATTGCAGCTCTAGACTGTGATCCCAACTGTGGCATTCCCAAAATACCTTCTTATTTACAAGTGGATTTCAGTAGCTACAACCCCTTTCCTGCAGTGTAACTGCCAGCTCTTTCCAGATCTCATCTGTTCTGCTCCTGCTTTAGGCAGGAACTCGAAACTGATGCAAGCACAGAATAATTTTATCTACTAAGATGTAAACGACATACCTCGTTTATAATTTTAAATACTGCAACTGCTTTTTAAAATGAGATTGTTATCAGCAGTGTCATGGGCCTGATGAATAGATATAGCTTTTCCCATGTGTGATGGAAACCTATTATTACCAGAGTAGTTACTAGATGTTTTCAATATTTACCTGTGTCAAAAAGGCTCAATCCAGGTTTCCACAAGTCAGTTTCCATTGCTTTCACACATGAAAGAGAAGAAAAATTATTACTGAAAATAATGGAAATTACTAGAGATTAAAAAGTTCTGACTCAATTTAGAAAGGTTAATTCACACAATGAATTATCATTAACAACTGGGAGCTAAGGAAATCAGTAAAGCTGGAAACCTCTGTGGGCACTTTTCAAACCATATTTGGGAGTCTCATATCACCGCATCTGGAGCAGTGATCTTTTTTTATGTTTTTAAGTACACCCCTAGATCTGTTTTGGTCTTGTTCCTCTATTGCATTGATACTGAAGCAGGTATACTGACTTCACTATACTTTTGCATGGTTTAGTTGTTTTCTACTGAAAATCTGCAAGTACCTCATTTACAGATTTTTCTATCTCATCAGTCCGCCCAAACACAAAGAAGTTGTTTAAATTTTGCTTGAAGCCTATCAGGCATGGGAAACTTCATCAAAATTGCTGCTTTCATAAATAAGAACCTGCTGTAGAGCTTTCCCTAAAAGTGATGTTTACTCCAGGTTATAGCACAATGAAAGCCTTTGAAGCTGGCTAGGAGAAGAACAGTGTCAAGAAGCACTGGTGAGATCCTTGACCCCTCACAGTCCATCTCCATGTTTATTGAGAGTGATTTACAGAGACATATATTACAGGTCCATTAAATCCATACTGTCTCCTGTGCCTGAGTTTCCCTCTCAGACTGGCAGCTGGTGTGCTCTTCATCAGAGCCAGTGGGTGAACTACAATGTAGGTCTGAAAAAAAGCCATAGGTTTGCCAATGTCCTCAAGACTAGTGAGAGGACTGACCTTTTCCTGAATTTGCCATCCCAGAGAGGAGCTATCAGCTTCTCTTTGGGAGGGAGACTTGTTGCTTGAAACAGGCGGCTGACTAAGATGTGTGGTCTCCCTTAGGGCAGGAAGAGCTGTCATGTTTCCCCCTTCCTTCTTTGTGCTGAGCATTGCTTAGACACCTTATGAAGAATCTAAAAACTGAGCAGTCAGTCATGATACACACAGAAGTTTTGCTGTGATTTTGCTCAAGAGAAGTAGGATGAAGAAGGACAGGCCTGGGTAACAGGTAAGGGAACAGGAGAAAAGGCAGGAGGAACATTCACAATTTATCATCCACATGTGTAGGGCTGTTTGCCAGGATTTTGTACATCCTTCAGCAGAGTCATGAGGAAACAGCAGCGACTGGAGCTAGGGATGTTGGTTGCAGAACTTTTCTATCCATAGACAAGATCTGGTGACCATTTGTTGTCAGAGTGGCCAACGTGTCTCCTCAGTGCTGTCACTGAGAACAACAGATTTTGGTGAAACGACCTTGTGAGTAAAAAAATCTTAAAAGGTGTTCTTCACCCTCCCACACTGGAGGAAAAGCACTCAATGACTACAAAAGAAAAAGATTCATAAGAAGCTACTTTTCAGCCTGACTAGCTGAAAAAAAAAGGAGCTAAAGAGCAAATCTTGAAAAAAAACCCAGCACTTCTTGAGCACATTCTGTACAAATGTGCTGCTCTGTGAGTTACAGTGGAAAATGTGCTTAAAGCAGTAGGAACTGCATGGCATGTCGAACCAGCCAAAGAGCTGCACAGAGATCTGCCCATGTTTTCTCTTCTTCATAAGCAAGGACGTGAGCTGAAGGATACAGAGCAGTGGAATGTACCCATCCCACATATCACAGGTTTAATCATTGCTAGGGACTATCCTCAGAGCACAGACTCCTCTGACTGTTTAAGCTCAAAAAAATGACAGACAGATGCTGAAAAAGGAAAAGACTGTTTTTTGTAAGTAGCTACACTAAAGCTTTTCTAGAGTCATTCTTCTTGAGAACTACTTCAAATCAAATGACTGGAGATTCCCTAGTCTGTCCAAACCCCTACAGGTGAGTCTATTTCTTTTTTTGAGCTGTCATCTTATAACTTACACCCTTTTGAAACTTTATGCAGTAAGAAACCCCCTGTGTTTTCCTTCTTAATGAAGAAAAGCACTAGATAAGTGCCAAGGATTTTGAGTAGTTGGGTGCAAATATACCAGCTGTACAGTTTTCTGAGTAACCTGTAAATCTGTGCAAAAGCTCCATTTCTTACATGTAGTCCTGGACATATAACAAAGAAAGCTCTAAATGAAATGTGTATCCGAAAGGGAAATTATTATTTTTATAAGTAGCAAGGACTTTTATTTTTCCACTTGGTGATGCCCATAAAAATCAAGGGTTGATTTTTAAAATACTCCAAGACTGCTTTTCTTCTTTGTTTGTTTTTTTGTTTGTTTGTTTGTTTGGTGTTTTTTGTTTGTTTTGGGTTTTTTTGGGGGGGGGGTTGGTTTTTTTTGTTTTTTTTTTAAAGACACCACCAGAACTCTTCAGTATAATTATCTTGAAAAAAAGCCTGGACTAAGTAAGTGTGCAATTTCAAGTGAGTTAATGGCCATTGTCAAGAACTTGGAAGCCTTGGAACCTTCTGAAGAATGCATAGCGAGAAGCTGCACAGGCAACTGGTGTGTCAGGGAGGGTGTTTTTCCCAGCACACCCTTTTGTTAACCTGAGTCAATGATAGGAAGTTCTTGGAGAGCCCAGCCAAACACACAGAAGTGATGGCTGTTGTTTGCAGAGCAGCATGTATACGCTTGATAGGATCAAGAAAAACAACTCCCCTTTCCAAGAAGGCCAGCAGTTGTTCAGAATTTCCCTTTGATCGTTAGAAAAACTGGCTACATCAGAAACAACACATGAGAGCTGCCAAAACCTGGGCTGAAAAAAAGATCAGGTCTCATTGGGAATACAGCAAGCATGTGTCTGTGGGTTTTTCCCTTTTTGTTCTGTGATGGAGAAAACAGAATCATTCATGGTGGAAAATTTGTGCCTTGTAATCACCTGTGGGGGGACCTTACAGTGCCTTAAGCAGTTAGACTCAGACTCAGGACTGTGTTCCCCTGCTTCTCTGGCAAAGCTTTGGTTAGCCAGCACTGCCTTTGGGCCAGATGTTAGGGCTCTTCCCGTTTCAGCCCTTCCAGGAGCACAGGTCTGTCACCACAGGCTATCCCTGCCCTGTATGTGGTCATGTAATTAGTGCGTTGCCATAACTAGCATGTTTACAGGCAACATATTTGTTCTGCTGTCCTGCACAGGAAAATATTGTCCCTCTGCTTCCCCTCTGGATTCTGACAAGGGCAAAGGGAGTCAGGGGAGCACAAAACCCTGGGAAAATAGAAATGGCTGTGACATCAGATGGCCAAAAAGATATGAGAAAGACAAACACAGATGGAGACCAGAGGGAAGAGGAGACTGAAACAAGGAGAGGTATATAAGTGAGGAAACGGAGTCAGTCCTAGGTGGAGGAGTGTATACATTTTAAATATGCTGAATATAGGTCGACTACAAATTGTCATTTTGATGCAACAATTGCTGGGTAAACTTAGTTGGCCTGCTGCATAATAAGATCCTTTAACTTTGACAGCAATGACCTCTTTGCTCTCTCCTGTTGCAATACTCTTCTCATGCTTTCCAGCTCTCACCAAAGCCCTCAGAGCTCTGAGGGCACCCTCAGGCTCTGCAACCTTTCCCTCCCCAGGGGGTTTGGCTGCCTGTGCTTGAGGTCAGCTCCACCGCAGCACAGCCCTGTCACCCTGGCCCAGGCTTGGGTGCCAGGTCTGTGTGTGAGAAAGGGTTGTAGGAAGCATCCATGGTGGCTTCCACTCATGCTGCTCAGGGGCAGCACAAAAGGGCATACCTTTGCCTTCGCTCCTTGCTTCTTTGCCTAGTCTTATATCTTGCTACCCTGATCCTGATCTTGCTTTGCTAGTCTGGTGTCCTGTCTCAGTTGGTCAGACCTGCCTCATCGCTGAGACTTGCCTGGCAGCCTGGACTGTCCGCTGGCCCTCGGCACCACCACTGGATCTGCTTTACTGTTCTTGTCAGGTCTCTGTGGGTCTGCAGCCCTTGTTGGTGAGGGGCAGCCCTGACTGCTTTACTGCCACCCTGGTTCCTGTCCCTCACCCCACTCTAGCTCTTCCTGGACAAAATCCATCTCTGAGAAACTTTGCTGTCCCATCAAAGGGGAGTTAGTCTTTTCTGTATGTGCACTGGAGCCCCAGAAAATTACAAATGGCCTTGCAGAACATTGGCTGATGAGGCTGCTTGCTGGTGAAGGATGGTGAATTGCTCAGCCAGGGAGGAAGGCAAGTCCAGGTGATGTTTCTACCCCTCAGTATTAAAGGCAACCTCTATGGTTGCAGTCGGCATCATGGAGGTTCATGGGAACAACAGGAACAGAAGATTTAGCTCAACAGCACATCTGATAAGCTGCACATAGCTGTTTTTTGTTTTTTGTTTTGACTAACAAATAAGGAAAATTGCAAACACTGTGGTAGATGCTGATTCCCACGGCTTGGAACAACAGCTCACCAGTGACTGAACTGTCTTTTGCCTTTCTCATTCAGGAAGCTGCTGGTTGGCATTCAGTGTGTGAGGCTTGCCCTGGTCCTCCTCCAGGACACACAAAAACAATTTGCAGTACTGCTTGAGGAGTAATTTTGGATTGACAAAACTATGAAAGAGAGCAGAAAAACCTGCTGCTAGCAATCTTGCTCACCCAGGTGGGCTGGAGAGCTGGCAGCCCTCCGGAAGGCAGCAACAGGCTCTTGACGCTGAATACCTGCGTGATCCAACAGAGAGGTGAGAGGTTAGACTCCAGCAGGCAAGGAGAGAGAAGCACGATCACAGAGGACGTGATAGCCCCAAACTGTCCTTCTGCACATATTTTCAAACTAAATGGAAACTAAATGGGTTTAAGAAAAGAGAATTTAAAAGCTGGAAGAAAGCTGGCAAAAGCAGAATAGTTTAAGTGTTAGTAGGTACTGTATGGTGCAATAGAACAACTGGTAGTGGGTTCTGAGACTCTGATCATGCTCAGGGTCTGGAAACTGAAAACAGGTCTCTTCTCATGGTCAGACCTTCATCTTCCAAACTTTAATGGACACAAAGTTCCCCTCTTATTTTGCAACTGCAATTGTTATAAAAAAAAAACCTTTATGATTGTTTTTAGACTACTATTTCGAGAAAAATTCTAAGTTAATTCCCATTTCTTTTTTTTCTTAAAAGTTACACTGTCGTCTCGCAACAACCAGTGTGGTGTCTACCCTCACTGCATCCTGCTATGAACATGGTTAGGAGTGAAAAACAGTGCATTACTGATTGACATAGTAGATGTGAGTGGTGGAACTAGCTACGGGGAGGAGTTAGAGGAGGGTTTGTAATGCCTTTACCTGTACTGGGTCGGAAAATATTCCTGTTACTTGCAGATGTGGAAGACCCCCTGAATGCTTTTAAAATATTGTATTGGTTAGTACACAGGACTTAAACACAAGGTTTTCTAGAATTCTAGCATTACAAATCTACTAGTTATTAATAATTTAAGACATACCTGTATTCTGTCCTCTTCCTTGTGCAGCCTGAACCTGTCCTAAGTAGACATCAAAACAGAAAAGTATGATTTATACCACATTTGGTTCAGGACTGCTGCTACCTGGCTTTTCCACTTGAGTCTCTTTTTATAGCTGTCAGAGTTAATGGTTCATATATAGACAGTTTTCACTAATACACTTTCTCAGATGTTAATTATACATTTTGAACTTGCTTGAAGAAAGGATTGACTTGCTCTGTCATATGGATCAGACTTGTTAACATTCCCTTCAGTTATGAGTATTACTTGTACAAGTCTCTGGTCTGCATTTAAAAGGTTTGTAGTTACTACTGTGATTTGTTTTCCCTTGTAACTTTCCTCCTCTCACTCACACTGATTATCTACGTTTATTTCTATTTCAGTACCCTCCAATTGTGCTGGTGGTGAGGAAGGTCAAAAAAAGCTCCAAACCCAAAACACCCCCCAGACTAGATGCTGCTCTTTCCACAGAGAGAGTGGATACAAGCAAGCAGGCAGACTGTAAATAATGAGACAATGACAAAAATGATGTGGGAGAATTCATGTGTCTGAAATGTCTTCACCGTTGTCTACACAAAAGGCTTTTTTTTTAAGGTGACAGGGTTATTAAATTCCCATTGTTTAACAATACTAAAGGCTTAAAGCATTTGCAGATGAAAACCACATCTTTAATCATGCCTTTCATTTCAGTAATTATTCTTAAGAAGCTTGTTAACAAATTTTAACAAGCCTTTATTCATTAATTTTCCCAGAAAGATTAATTCCAAAGCTGGGTGAAATCAGTGGGAACGTTCTAGCTGACTCGTGTGAACACTGGACAAGGGCACATGAAGGGCCCGTTTTTATCAATAAGATATCATAAATGAGACCATTGTGAATGGTTGTCTCAAAAACCAGGAATTTCTGCTTCCTGGGAACTTAATATTGCAATATTATGTGACAGTAAATAGCTTGTGTTTGACCCAAACCCGAACCATCACAGGCCACAGGAAGCCCTTTGATGGGATTTCTAGGAGCTGTTCTGAGAGACCTTGTAAACTCCAGATGCCAGAGAGATCCTGTTTAAGGAAATAACAGGCTCATCTGCCAAAACTGGTGAGGCTTTTAAACTCTGTAAGCTTGGAGCTCTGGCTCCAGATGGACCACAACTAGCCCAGGCTGAGTTTTCAGGGGAAAAAGGGTAAAAGTCTCTCTTTGCTGTATGAGGTTATGCAGGTCATGCTTTCCATATGGGAGATCAGTATGTGCCAAAGAGGTGGAAGAAAATTAACTCAGTCTGAGAGCTTGCCTTATTTTGAGTTTGCCGCATCCGAGACTGAATATGTATATAACACCTGTTACAAAGTCAGTAGAAATGGAGTACAAGACGGTAAGAGAGAGATTAGCTCAGTAGCAGAAGTATTTTATGCCACTTTTTGAACAAATTAACCCTACCCCACACACCCATGTTAGCAACGTGGATTTTTCTCTATGCTCCCTTTGACTGTTCTTGGCCTTGAGCCTGTTCCCTTCGGCTGTACTTTCCAAAGGTGTGTTACCACCATCCTTGTGCTAAGCTGGTTTCTGACATGCCTTCCCTGGCTGGGGTAAACAAGGTGGTTGGAATCGCACTTCCATGGACTGCAAGGCTTGTTCTTCCTTCAAATCTGAGATGCCAGTGAGCCTGTGGTGTGTGTGTTCACTAAAGCAGAGCTCTGTGCAAGCTGGGCTGAGGTAGGATTGGAGGAAGCCTGTAACAAGTCAGGGACGGACAGTCATCAGACGAATCCCAAGAACTGGGTCAGTACTGAAAGCAGTGGAGTATAGAGAAATCTTGGTTGGGAGCAAGTCCTGTAATGAGCAGGGAGGCGTGGAGGCAGTAAAGGATGGGGACAGCAGAGAGAAATGCAATTTGAAGGGGACCTTACAAATGGTGGGAACTGATTTGAGACAGCAAGTAGATAGTTCGTGCACAAAACATGCCTGGCCTTCTGCAAACTTGGTCAGCACCTTTGATGGTTTAAATAATCAGAGTTAACTTGGGGAGAAAGACAGCATCCAAAAATAAATGCCGGCTCTTCTCCCTAGTGCCAGAATGGAGCCCTTGTCCAGTGCTTCCTGAAGGTATGAGCCCTGACAGCCTGGTGCTGCTGGAGAAGAGCTTTCAATGCTTTCTCTAGCACTTACACTACTGTTGTGTCTCCAGACCTTTTTTTTTTCTTTTCACTACTACAGTAAGTCACAGCTGGGGATGAAAGCGTGCAGTGTTAGGCAGCACCCAGCTTAGAGTTCCCATCTAAAAAGAGTCACAAACTTCGAACTGAGCTGGGCACAGGGCAGTGCCGTGTCTGAGGATGCCCAGGCACTCCCTGCCTGATGCTTGGGTGCCAGCTCAGTGCCTCAGCGTGGCACTGGGGATTTTAACGTGGCTTATGATTGCAGTGTTCACAGAAGCACTGGATTTATTTGCAATCCTCATCTAGGGCTCAAGCAGTTGTGTGAGAAAGGTTTGCTTGAAGAGCTGGAATAGAAGAGGGCAAGTGAATTTGTGGCCTTTGGGAGTGTGCTTGGTTGACTGCTGTTGGCAAGAGGCAGAAGCCATCATTGTACCAGAGTGTGGCTCAACTTAAAGTTGTGCCCAGAACAGGAGAGAGTTTGCATCTGCTCTCAAAGCCCACGGCCATTGCAGCTTCCCCCTTGGGATTGTCCTTTACCTCATGCTGCACTGGTGAAGTGATGTACTTGCTACTAGAGCAGATAAGAATAAGCTGTCAAATGCTGTGCTCACCACACCAGTAGTTTTTCATTTAGCAGTTTTGCCACATCAAGTGTTTAAAGCGATGGAAATATTTTTCCTGTTCCTGTGTGTTTGATGAACAGAAGATAAAGGGCAAAGAGCAACAAGAGCTAAGATGTTTTTGCTCTTCCTCTAATGTTCTAATCTGCTTTTCTTTTGCTCCTGTGAACTTTTGCCAGTACCAGTCGCTGGAAATGGAAACGACGAAGCTAACAGCAGCCACAGCCATGCTCATTCTGACTCCCCTATTTCAAGGCTATTTACTTTTGAGGCATCTTTTGCAGGTGAACTGCCAATGCCCTTTGAGACGTAGATCTGTGAGTCTTGTGAGTCAAGACAGACAGGAGAACATTTAATTCTGATCTAGCCAAACTCTGGTTAAGGCCAATGGCACCATCAGAAACTCTGGCCTGAATAATAGGAGTGAGCTCTAAAAGATCCTCAGACAGTGAAAACTGATAAACTGCTTTGTGTATCATCATTGTTTAAAAACTATATACTTTCTGTATTTTTTTTTTAGCTAGTTCTTCTCTTTTAAAATCAAGAAGAGATGATAATTCAGGAAGCCAGATACTGAGTACAGACATGCTAGACAGTCATAGAAATGAAGACTGAGAAATCAGAAATAGGTCTCCACCCCTGCTGCACCTAACAGTAACCTGTCCCAAAGTCCAATCACTTGAATCTTTTGGGAGTTAATTTATTCCTAGAACTTCAGTAAAGAAAATTCTGAAGAAATATGGATCTCAATTGCAATGAAGTGACCATTGAAAGACTTGAAAAAGGGAGTGCTTTTTTTTTTTCTTCTTTTTTTTTTTTTTTTTTTTTTTTTTTGGCTAGAGGTTTGGTCTTACAAAAGGCAAATACAGCCTTCCCACTCATTTCAGTGTTGCCAGAACTTTACTCTCAATAAGCATCTCTCGCTGACTGGGGAACCTCAAATAGGGTTTCCTAATCACTAGTAAAGACAATAATGGCCTCTTCTGTACTCAGCCTGTGGGAATAGGAAATAGAAAAGGGAGCAACTATCAGAACCAGGTTTACAGGCACATTAGGTACCAAATGATGCAGATTTTCACTGAATTTAGACCCCTTTGAATTGTGTTGGCACTTCTGTAAATCCTTCCATACACACACCTGCATATTTGACTCTGTATGATTAACTTCTCCAGCCCCTGCCCTTATTCTGGGCTCGTAGCTAAATTTGACTTGATGCTTTATCTCAAGACCTGAATTACCCAAAAGACACTTGCCTTGTGCTTTGCTCTGAATTCCTCAGCAGCAGCGGGTATGGCTGCAGTTATGTATGTGACAGCAAAGCTGAGCTCACGGCACTCAGAAATAGTGACAGAGCATAAAGCATAATGATGGCCCAGCTCCCTTTTCATTCAAAAGCAGTCGTATCCCCATGCTCAGAAACTTGCAAACTGTTGAAAATACTCTCCTTTACTTGACTGCACAGCTGAGCAATTACACACTGTATGGGAAAACGCTTCTAAATACTTGCACTGCAGGCTGTGGGCTGGAATGGGAGCTAGCTTCTGGATTGAGATGCTGAACTCCGAGCAGCTGCCACTCCGCTGTCAGTAAAACGAGTGGGATGCCAGGAATAACATCACATTTACACCAGGCTCAGAACCACAGCTCAAGGTTTTCGAAAGAGCATTGGTTTAACGCAAGTTAACATTTCCGAGCTCCCAGCCCTAAATTTAGATGTCTATGCAGCCTTCTGCATCATGTGTCTTAACAACTAAATCAAGTCTCCCTTTGAGAGAGGAAAACAGAATGAAGCATTAGGAAAATACAATTCAAACAGCACAAGCTTTGTGTCAAGTGTTGCGAAACCCAGCAGTTGTCAAGGCTGAAAGGCGCAGATATTCACTAGAAAATCTTCCCCAGAGCTGTGGGTGATCAGCATCTTTGGCATTCAGGCCAAGTGTCTGTTTTTCAGTTTAAATCCAGACTTGGATTCAGTGATTGAGTTTGCTGAGGCTTGAAAGGTTATTGAATCATTGCTGCCTTAAAATACACTCTACTGCATGCCTTGTGGCACATACTTCTACACCATACTTACTTGATGCTGCAGCTACCACAGATGAGTATGCTGGGTGGACACTGCTAGAACCTAAAAATAAGAGACGTTAATTTTCAGCTTTTGAAACTAAACAACCCAGCGTTAATGAATAAGAATTAATGGATAAGGAAAGATTAAGGAAAAACAGGTGTGCAAAAATCATGTAAGAATTCCTTCACTGTGTTTTCATCTATAAAATCCAAAGGCTGTTACTACCACTTTTATTTATTGAAAGTTATCACCAAATTAGTTCTAAAAGGAGTCTTGACCTATTTGTTAAACTCTCAGTCCAGACATGTGGATCAAAGAACTATTTGTTGGCTCCTATATTTGAAAATCATAAAAGTGTTTGGCAATGAAGAGCTTATTCCCACGTGAAACAGTTTATATGCCAGTATATTATATGTTAGACCATAAGTTTAATGCACATGAACACATTTGTGTTTATTTGAGGCACACCAATTTTGTAAGTATCTCAAAGGTGGAACTCTAACTCCAGCCCATCTGCTGGAATTTTTAACTACTTCTAATACTTCTACACTGAATTACTGAATTCACGATCCACTAAGTCATGGTATACTCAGCTGCATGCCCCGTTCCTTAAATTTTAGAAAAGCTGTAGGTCTGGAGGAAAGCAAATCAAATATCCATGCTACTGACCTATATCTCTGACCCTATGCAGTCCAGGTCGAGTCTTGGCTGCAGCTGAAACTGTTGTGGTTCTCGGTGTTGCAGGTGGTGTGGTTGGCTTTAGCGTTGTAGTGGAAGGGTCCGTTGTGGTGGTGGTTGGTGTTGGGGTTGTGGTGGCCATTTGTGTAGCTGGTGTTGGCACTGGGGATGTCTGATACTCTTTGCGGACTGTGTCCCCTGTAGGAACATTGACATGATCACCGTATCAGTAGCTGGATGTGTGACACACACAGAAGCATCATTAATAGCACTCACTGTTTAAGGTCATCCAGACAGGGGTATTCTCCACAGGATGTCTACAAGTATCCTCATCTGTGGAGCCATTAGCGCCCTAGGTGCTCTGTGGACGTGGAGCACACATGCCTGTGTGACACAGTACCACACTGCTCTCCACAGGGTGTGAGCAACAGCCTGTTGTAGCCTTAGTGTTTGCTGTATACTTTCTCTGCTTCATCCAGGACCACCCATCAACCTGACAGATGTCTCAGACCTGTAAAATGGCTCAACCAGACAGCTGCAGTTTCCAGTTTGCCATCATCTTTTCTCAGTGTAATTAAGCAGTTATGAAAGCCCATATAAATAGAAATTAACTGACATCTGGAGATAAAAGATGGCCATTCTGAGTCACAGACCAGAACAAAATATACGTTGCTGTGCACAGGACTGAAATGCTTTTGGCAGAAAGACAACTTTCAGGTAATGGTGTTCTGGGGAGCGGCTAAGAGCCTCAGCAAGGAGCGTTAGGGCTTTGGCTGAGGGGAGCGGAGGAGAGCACCACCTGGGAAGTGCTGGTTTTATCTAACTTTGACTCATCTCACAGTTGCTACTACTTTTAAAATGTATCATCTGTTGTGAGAACAGTGACAATTCTAGTTGCAAAATTTGCCTCCTGAATATCCTTATACAAAATTGCTAATATGCTTGCAGGTCTTTCAAACCAACAGCTTGAAAAAAGAGCCTTCAACGTTCTCTTCTCTATCTATCTACAAAACACTGCTCAAAAATATATTCTATGTTCACCTCAGTCTTGTTCCTTTCCTCCTAGCCCGTACCCCTGTGGATGGCCTGACACGCTGTCTTCGCTGAAAGGAAATGGTGTGTAGACTACTCATTGCTGCACAGCACAAGCTTTCATTTTATTGCTGGATGTTCTCCTTTTGGAAAGCATCATCGTGAAACTGTCTGGTGGATTAATTACCACCTAATGCTAGCCAGTGAAAAACTCAGATCTCAGACAGTTTTAATGGGATAATGCTGAAAGAGAGCTTAGAAGAAAAACAAAACAACTCAGCTGAAAAAAATCAGCATGAATGGCTCTCTTTGGGCTGAAAGGTGCCCTGCTCCACCTTGTTGTGCTAGAAGAAAGAAGGCAGAGGGCATGGTGAGTATTCCCCTATGATCTGGAACTGTTGGAGTGGGGGGGGAGGCACACTGGCCAGATTATACTCCAGACTGTGAGGAGCAATGAAGCTGGATGCTAACAGTATTAGCAGTAAAAACCAAGGAAGCAGCATAGTAAGAGCAGAGAAAAGATGTTGCCTCGGTGCATGTTGGCTGGGTTTCTGGTGGAGCCTTTCTTCAAAGGGTTTGCAGGGCACATGACCTGCATAGGAAATTGGCGAGAGCTGTAATGCAGGCTTTTGAAGTTCATGGCACCTGAACCCACCCAAAATGGAGGCAGAAATTAAACTGAGAGCATGTCATCCTTCTCCTCTGAATTGGCATCCTCCAAGCACCATTGCAGGCGCTCATTTAGTGGAGTTGGTTCAGTGGGAAAGAGGCTGTACAGAGGAAGCCAGATAGGGGCTAAAGCTGTGTGTGTTACCAGTGTGCTTCCTACAAGCATCTGCAGGCAGTTTTGATTGTGAGGAATACTGTAAAAGAGCACCAAGATCCACAACCCATACCTTGTTCTGATGCTTTTTCTGATGTGTTAGTAGTATCTGTGTTCTTGATAACTTTTAAGTCTTGCTCTGGCTTTTTAGGTTCTGAAACAGAATTAAGCACATTAAGAAATGCAGTTCTGGAAGAAAAGCATTTTAAGTCTTCTATTTATTTTATCAGTCCCCAAAGGAAGGCATCCCACCACCTGGCATGAGGTAGATCAATCAGTCAGTCTAATCAGAGCTCTCTCACCAGGTGAGAAAAAGTGATGCCTGGTTGCCTCCAGAAAGCAGCCACCTCATATTTTTGGTGCCAAAGTTAGACATTTTTACTGCCCAAAAGCTCCCGCCAATGTCAACAGAATTTCTGAAGTGAGCAATAAATATAGGGTTTTACCACTAACAAGCCAATACTCATAAGATTAATGCCTCGTGTTGTAGATTTTTCCTCTGAGTAGCAGTGTGTCCTGAGAATCAGGGTCATGGTGTATAGCATGTTTGGGGAATACTAGATAACATACAATATCTCAATCAGTAATTCATGTTCAGATGTAGTTCTTTCTTGCCTGACATTATCAGATCACCATGGGGCCAAATCCTGAATTGGCTTTGAAGGAAAAGGGAGACATTTCTGGTCCTTTTCTTTCTTCTGAGACCCAAAGTCATCAAAGTACTTGGAACATTTATTACAGTTCACACTGCCTCCCTGCAAAAGAATCTGATTCTCCTTTTATGTCTGAGTACAAAAGGACTGAAATCTTCCATATTTCCCTCTTCTCTAGCTACTTTGTCAACATTTGAGAAATTAGTCCACTGTTAATGGTTTCCTAAAAAAATTGTATTATTTTTTAAAACACAACAGCTTTTGATTTTTTTTAACCAGCTGTGGTTAGTTACAGTTTTGGGAAGGTTTTTCTTGCTGCACCCAGCATTTGGACAGCACTGTAACCACCAGCAGCATTTAAAGAAATGTCAGGCACTATGAATCTCCAGCATTCCTGGCATGAGAACCAAAATTGCATCTCTGGCAGCTGATCCGGTGTGAAGCAGGATTTTCTGCTTATCTGGCAGCAAGTGAGTGTAATCTTCAAAGGACTGCCTTTACCTCCTACAGATAATGGGTTTAGGTATCCAAGTGTGCAATGGGGTCTCTATAATTTAAATCAGAAAAAAAAAGGTAGCTTTTTTTAAAATTAAGAAAGACATAGGAATTAATCTATCACAAGATGGCTCCCGGACCATATTACAGAGATTTTTACCTCAAGAACAAGCTTTTTGTAGCGGAGTACAGCTGAAATTGCTGAACTGAGGCAATTTCAGCTAAAGAGGGATGACGGGGCCAAGCAGGACTCATGGAATACGGATTGTGACTATCAGATCTCTTTGCTACCTGTGGGATAAGGCTGGGCAAAGCAAGGCAGTGGCATCCTCCAGCTCTGAGTTTGATGTAACAGTTATTTGCTCCTTTCATCATTCTGGGTTTTCTCTGCGTGAGTGCACTGTCTTTGTTGCTAGGATCCTAACGTTTTCATTCACACTGTTTGATTCAAGAGCAGAGTAAAGGAAACTGCTTGCGTCTTTGGTTTGCTGCAGGAACAGTCTCCTCGTAGTTTGTTTGCGTGTCTGAGACACTTGATGATGCTCCGCATTACTATACTGATTCCCACGTAATGTGGCTTTTAGCATTGGTGGAAGATATTATTGCTTGCAGCCTGCTGAGTTCTACCCTGGCTGTGAATGTTCGTCGTCTGACATGAGACATTTGGGCTGATAATTCACGTATAAGTGCATTTGGGAATGATGAGATGTCATATTAGCAAGTGTTTCCTAGAAAAAGACAAAATTTCTAAGGTACTGCCTCTCTTCTAGCAGTGCATATTTGGGTCAGCAATTTCTACATACCTGGTCAAGACACATACATAAATCTGTACCTGTTTGTAAATGCAAAGGTATTGAAACCTAAAGGCATGGCTTTGAGTGATGCATATTCTGTCTGAATAGCTATAGCATTCAGATGAAAATGTGTTTCTGTGGAAGTAAAAGCCTAAAGATGAGGAAGAGCTCTGTAGCTTGCTTCCACGGACCGAACAGCAAACAGTAGGCAGCAAAAGAGCAGGACTTCATGTAACCTCTGCAAGGCTTTGGATGGATGCAGTCCCACTGACAGGCATTTGAGTTCATGAAAAAGGTCTAGTGCGTTTTGTAATACCACATCTCACAGAGGGTAAGCTCAGGAAGGCTCAGCAAACAGCAAAAAAGCCAGGTAATGGAAGTCTGTATCAGTATGAGACAGACATTTTAGTTTTGTTTCCACTCCCAAGGAAGAGTCTGAACAGAGTTGTTGCAGGAGGCACAAACAAATGTCATTTCAAGTGATGGAGGCACTTAGTGTATACTTGAATATCTCTACCACCTGGTAAGATTTGATCAAAGGCCTCTGAAAACAACTAAATTATTTAAACTGAGTTGAGTCATACAGAGTAGGATGCTGACTAAAATGGTTATGGAGTAGTTCCTTATCATATCATCCTTAGCTAAAGAATTGCATTGCCATCTGTGCCATTAGTGTTATTTTACTATTATATTCTCAACACTGAGTATCCCAAAAGATAACATGAATAGCATTAGGAGAAAGTCAACATGTAAAACCTCAAATGTTTTTAGATAATCAGCATGACATCATACTCACTGACAGATTTAAATCAAGGGGGAAATTACTTCTGGGAACAAAAGTCTGTGAAACATGGTATGACCAAAAAATAGAAATAGTCTGGGATAATTTCCATGTGCTTAACAACATAAAAAATGTTACAAGGGATTTGGATGAGATACTAAGAGAGGCATTAACTTTTGACTCTGAATAATTATATCTTTGTATTACACAACTGAAAAGCTGCAACAGATAGTTGTGAATGGATATAAGGGAAAGTTAGTCATAATTACTTGCCTGATTTAACAGCTGTGCTTTTTGGAGAAGAATATTCAAGAGTTGACGGATACGTCACACCTTTTCTTGGCTTGCCCTCTACAAAAAAATTGTTGGACAGCATCAAAAAACATTCTAAACTTTCCTCTAACAAAACTTTCATCTAACAAATATATTGAGAGCCCCTGCTTCTTTACTGGCCAACTAATTTTCTTGAAGCTTTCTTTTCATCTGATGTCAGAATCTCAAAACCATGCCACTAAAAATACCATTGCCTAAATGCACCATCTTAAAAAAAAAAAAAAGAAAGCATTAAAACACAGTCCTGGGAAGGATTTAGAAGAGGTCAGTTAGTCTATTCCTTTGCTCTCAAATGGTGTTAAGCATAAGGGGACAGCTGCATAACCTGTACTTAAACCCACAGCCACCCCAGGCAGCCTTTTCCAGTGCCTGACTATGCAGTTGAGTTAGAAAGCATATTTGATGTGGGATTCATTTTGTCATGGACTCAGCATTCTTCTCTGACCTCACTTTTGCAAACATGCCATTTCTGGCAACAGTCTTTTGCAGTAATAACAGTGAGAGAAGGCTGTGCTTGTGTGTGGGAACATATAGCACCCATATTTAGATCTAAAATGAGGGCCTGTCTTAAAACAATGAGGCAAATTTCACAGTTAAACTTTAAACCACCAATCTTTTTAGTGCTGCACCAGATGCCATCTGTATCTGTACATATGGACATGTAACTCCAACTCTTGAGGTAGTTTTTGTATTCCCACAGCATGTCTATATTACTGGAAGAAAAGTGTTGCACAGAAGACCCTTGTAGGGAGGATTGCTCTGGCCTCTAGAAGCTGGAAGCAACTGGTGGATGGTGGATGTAGGAATTCTAGACTCATCATTGACTCCCTCTACAAGATGCTGTGCTCTGTTGTGTCTGGACCACCTCAGGTGAGACCTAACTTCCACCTCCTGCAAACATGAGTCATGATAGTGATGGTAGGTTTGCTTTCCTTTATTCCTATGGTGGATTCTTTTAGAAGTTATGTATGGCACTACAAGCATGTCATTTGTCATCCTGCGTTATTAATCCAGAGACTAAGAGCACAGCAGCAAAGAGCAATTAACTGCTACGGACTGAGCCATGCCTGGGAACTGGGGGCTATTTTGCCCATGGTGGCCCACAAAGAAGGGGATATGTGAGAGGAAGATCCTCTGTGTGCAGGGATGGCCATGGAACTGGAGAGGCATTGTCCTTTGTCCCTTCTCATGTCTCTAGTTCTCTGAAATTTCAGATGTCGTTAAAAAATCCTAGATGAAGAAGTTAATTTGAGTTACTAATGAGGCAATGATGTAAGTGGCATACACAGTGGCATAAACTCTGAGGAGCTCCACTGAAGTCAACACAAATCTGCCAAAGACCAGAATTGGCAAGTTAGTATGCAGGGACGAGCTTCCTCCTTGCCCTCAGGTCTCTCACAGAGCCGGACATAAGAGAAAGGGTGGCAAGTCTTCACTTCCACTTCTCCCCAAGCTAAAACCAGGATCAGGATCCAAGCAGGACTAGTAAGCTCTTCTGCCAATTTAGTAGAAAGACAGAAAAGTTATAGCATTGCAGGTGACTTCTAAATGCATTTCTTTACCCCTAACAGAGGCAGAGTTGTCAGGTGTTGGTGACTGGTACACAGATGCAGCAACAGCATAATCATCTGATGTTAATTCAGAATCTCTCTGTGCTAATATGATTTTTAATGCAAACCTGAAGTCCACTACTGTGCAAATAAACTGCCTGGCTGCTCCCAGACACTGGGGTTTTTGGTCAACAGCAACTTGCATCCCACATGTGATCAAGAGGTAGGTCTGAGGCCTGACCTGAATGTGGCCCTGGACATATTACCCTCTGGAGCAACGGTAATATGTCTTTTCTGCTTTCTGGAAAAAGTTATCTCTGGGTCTGAGTTTGCTTAATGTACTTAGAAATGGTTTTACGTATGGGCTGAATACCTCAACTTCTGGCCATTGAAGTACAAGCTATGGGGTGGTGGCTGCTTGCCCTCTCACACTTATTTGTGACTAACAAACCCAGAGGTTTAGGACTCTATTTTCTTAACCCGCTAGCTGCAAAACTCTCACTAAACTGAATGGAGTCATTCAACTGAGTGCCAAGGCATTTCAGTGCTTGAAAGTGAATACCAGCGTTATTTGCATACCTCCTGGTGTGCTGGCTGCTTCAGTCCCAGAGGACAGACCTCTTCCCCCTCTGCCCCTAAATCACGCCACTTCATTGCCTGAGTCCCCCTGAGGATTCCTCCTCAGTGCTCTTTTGTGTAGATGCTCATTCACAATTTGAACATCACAAACTCCTGGTGACAATATCCTAACTAGGAAAAAGTCTTGGCATGTTTCCAGGATACAGCATCGCACACGGGTCTAGTCTGCTAAAAGAGAATTCAGCTGGAGAACAGGGACTCAAACTCTAAAGCTGCCCTGAAATTAATGCCTTAGGTGACTTGGTATTTTTATTGAAGAATGGTCTATGCATCTCTGTCTTTTTATGATTCATAATTGTAAAAAAACCCAAACAACCAACGCATCTCATTTTGAGAATGAGATCTGCCTGCATTCAGCCCCAGGCTGCTGAGATGAATAGCACAGCCTTCTGGGGTTTTAGTCTACTAAATTTCTCTCTAAAATTTCCACATTTTCAGCAGGTATAGTGAGAGTTTTCTTCCTATTTCTGTATGAAATATGGTATGATACATGTACATGATACATTATGTTAGATTTATGCTTGAACCCACGTAAACTAAGTAGTTTCACTGATATCAGTGACGGCACTCAGCATGTGTAAAATTAAACGCATAAGGGACAAATCTCATCATGCCTATGCATACCTGGAGCTTTCATCACCTCTTACATGTAACTTTCTCTTGTATCTTCTTTTGTAGTGTCTCACTGATTAAGAATAAAGACTTGCTACTATAAATCAAAAATTCCTACAGTTTTATGGGGTAACAGCTGAGCCAGCTGCTGGGGTAAAAAAGAAGTCTTATTTCCCATTTATGTACCAGAACTACAATGTGCTGTTTGTTGAAGAAAAAACAACAACAAGTACAAGTAGCAATTCAGCTATTTCAGGAAATTCCTACTCATCCAAAATAAATCCTTCTCATAATGTTGTGTACCCATAGCAAAATACTGAAAAAAGTGCTTCCAAATATATTAGTGCAAACTCCAGACGACAGTTCGTTTTGGTCAGTTTCTGAGACCTCTTTGCTGTCCACAAATTTTCACATGAAAAGAACATTTCTTTATTTTTAGTGGCTATTCACTTTCTTGAGCTGTTGAATTTTGCAGGAACGATCTGGTTAACTAACATCAATTGGTTATACCTATCCTAAATCTTCAAAAGCGTGGACCAGCAAGAACTGATCCACTGTACGGATGCAGCAAGAAATTAGATTTAGAAATTGTATGTAAAGTAATGTAAATTAGACCCTTGTTTCACATGGGTAGAATGAGTGCAAGCAGGTTTGATAGAGTCAGAAGCTCGTGTAAAAAGGATCTAATTTACCAAAAAAAAATCTGTGAATTTTGTCAGTGAATGTAAGTGAGTTGCTGTATATACTATTGGGTGAAAAAAGAACGAGCATTAAATGAAAATGGATTTCCCTGCATTGAGTAGATACCAAAACTGTCTGGCTAACAGACGTGGGGAGAATTCATAACATACTTGTTAATACAGGGTTTGCATAAATGCAGCGCAGCTACATGTGGCTCAAGATGGGTTTACAGAAGTCGCCTTAGAAGACACAAACTCAGGTACAGGCTGAGGATGCTTCAAGGAGCCAAAAGGCCTGTAAGTTCCCTTAGTAGCACTACTTACCCGAGTGGGCAGCAAGTGCAATAGGAAGACCTACCAGTCAGTGCCAAGGCATAGATTTTTACACATCAATAGAAGGAATTAAGATGCCCCCAGAAAATCCAGACAGCTTGTCACCTCCCACAGTGGGCTCAGACCCACGCTGGGCTGAACCAAAGATGCTTGTGGGCTACATAGGATGCCTAGAATAAAAACTGTCTCAAGCGCATTATTCACACTAAAGCTAAGTGGGATAAGACTGCGGTGACTAAACAGGTCTTTAAAATAGAAAGAGTGGTTCCCCCTCTGCCCATTGCGTCCCGGGCTGCAGGAAGCAGCTGGGGAGGGCAGGCAGCTCCCACGCTCCACTGGTACCTGACACGAGGAAGGACTCCCTCCAGCGTGGCAGTGACAGGGATCGGACCCCGTTGGAGAAACTCCCGCGGTAACCTGAGTGGCCTGCAACTTTCTGGACGAGGATCTTCCCTCCTGTGTTGTCGATTATACCACTGCAAGGGAAAAACATGATATCTGAAGGTGGAAATTGTCCCAGAAAACTTTAAAACTGTTCAACAATGTGAGAGGTATGAAATGTTTTACCTTTAAACTGGGGGCTGTACTGGAGCTGTGATGCTACTACTTAGTCTTGCTGCTAAGAAACATTTGTGCTTCTTCCACACACAGAGAAAAGCAGTTTGTTACAAAGTGCTCTCAGGATCTGTTTGCTCTTCCCACTGATCTACTGGTCCTGTGTTTAAGGTTGACCTAGTTGCACACAAGAACAAGCCTCTGCCTTCGTTAAAATTCCTGCAAGCTTGATTGAATGACTGAGGATATAGGGAGAGGTACTCAGAGGAGTTTTCGGGCCAACCATGTGACAGAAATACATATTTGAGGCAAACTCCCTGTTTGCTTGACTTTTTATTTTGTAAAAAAAATGATGTTTTCTTTGAGTTCCAGTACGTGTTATCTGGTCTTGACCTCAGCATGGTGAAACCTGAACACAGTATTGCTGGAAGCTGTGGAAAACCTGGCAGGCTTGGTGTGTGGTGTTTGACATACAACATAACAGGTATCTCAAAGACAAACTGAAAACCTTCAGTGTAGGCAACCTGCTGTGGCATCATTAGGAAAGCAGGCAAACCAGGAATGGCCTGAGGCTCTAGGAGGGTGGCAGCACTGGCAATAATGACACTGTGCAAAAAGAAAAACAAGTAATGGGCAGCAAACAACTGTAAAGAATGTGTTAGAGCTGTAGCTTTCTCTGATGATTATAAGAAGCTGCTGGTAAAATAACTGTAAGGAAAGGAAATTCACAGCCTGAGGAAATCATATAATGGTTTTGGTTGGAAGGGACCTTAACGACCATTGAGTTCCAACCCCTTTGCCATGGACACCTCCCACCAGACCAGGTTGCTCAAAGCCCCATCCAGCCTGGCCTTGAACACTTCCAGGGATGGGGCATCTACAGCTTCTCTGGGCAACCTGTTCCAGTGCCTCGCCACCCTCACAGTAAAGAATTTCTTCCTAATATCTAAGCTAAATCTCCCCTCTTCCAATTTAAAACCATTACCGCTCGTCCTGTCACTAGACTTCCTGACAAAGAGTCCCTCTCCAGCTCTCCTGTAGCTCCCTTCAGATACTGGAAGGCTGCTATAAGGTCTCTCCAGAGCCTTCTCTTCTCCAGACTGAACAGCCCCAGCTCTCTCAGCCAGCAATATATAAGCTAACGAAGCCAAGCCCTGCTGGCGAACGAGGAAAATGGAAACCCTCACTGCAACAGTACAGGCAGCCAGCATTTGAACTATGGGGAGAACTGCAGTAGCTATCAGTGCTTTGTAACTTCCCATTGGGACAGGCTCTTCATGCAGAGCCAAACAACTTCCACTGTGCGCTAGTATTTTGCAGGAAGAATTTGTGGCTAGAAAGCCAGTCACCTGGCAGGCAGCTCCCCAGCAGGGGCAGAGCAGACGGAGCTGCAGCCAGGAGATGGCAGCCCCTGTGCACACAGGCACACCAACCGGTGCGCTGGGCAGTGCAGAGGTAAGGTGCAAAGACCTCAAAACCTTAGCGATTCAACTTTACCCAAGGTCCCAGCTGCTTCACAGACTTCACCGTTAGCACTGCAATCGCTCGAATAGCTCTGAACGAAGTCGAGGTGTCAATCAAGCTTTATTAAGTTCTTACTGCATTTTCAGCTCAATTATGTCCTGCCTTTATATCCTGCCTACAGTTACAGTGTGTTTTGGTTGTGAAGTTATTCTCTGTTAATATTTTATGCACATTTTTGCATGGCTAATAAAGCTTAGCAAAATCTGTGTTATAAAATTTGTATTATACGTTTCCTTGTCCTGTGTCCTTTTCTGTGGCAGGAAAGCACATTTCTCAGCCTCTGATCGCAAGGACAGTTGAATTCAAATCTGGAGAACCAAAACCAGTCCCAGAAGTGAGAGTTATATGTATTCATCACTGATGATATGCCTATTTTTTTCTGAAGCTTTATCAGTAGCAGCAGTTCCATCCCTATCTTCCACTCAAATAATAATAATAACAGTATAATAGTCATTTACTATGCATGAATGAGAGACCTGCAAATCTCAAGGCACTTCTCCTAAAGCTGAGAAATTACTTCAAACATGACTGATTTCAATAGGAATACAGGTTTGACAGCACTTTTCAAGATTGGATCCATAGCATCACACATGGCCTGTTTTGCAGATTTTCTATTAGAACAGCAGCCTGCTATCAAGACGGTGGAAACTTTAAAGGATCTGAAAATCTGAGAGCTCTTTACACTGAAATGACAGTTTTGTCTGAGTGCCTTGCTCATTTAAACTCACTCACCTGTGAATCGCAGCATTGCACACGCTGGAAAAGGATGCATAAATGTCTGTGCCATAAACACGGTATTTTACATCTTGACATCCAGGAGGGCATTTTGCAATGAATTCTGGATTGATTATCTTCCCCGCCTTGACATCACAATCGATCTGGGGTACATCTGTGGGTGTAAAGTCTTGGTAAAGTCAGACCAATGTTTTCACAGTTGAGTGATCTTGTCATGAGTAACTGACAGGGCTGCCCTCCTCTCATGCCTTCGTATCAGTGGTTTTGGGATACAAGATGTGTCTATGTGTTCTGCATCTACAATATAACACATAATAACTCCTATAGTGAGGGATGTGGCTGTAACTAATGATGGATTAAAGAACCCTGAGGATATTTCTGACCTTCAGTCTTTGCTCCTCTGAAGGAAATATCTGTTATGACACTTTACTGGCAAGAGGAAGAAATGTAGTCAGCCAGGCTGTAGTAAACACGTGGGATGGAGGGGGTAGGGGAAGAGGGGGCTGTGAATCAGGATCAGGAGGGACTGTGCACACATGAAGTAGGATGCTTCCCAAGCCTCCCGCTGTGCTCATGTAGCTCTCTGCCATCTATAATGCCAGGCTACAGCAACAGCCCATTATCTTGTTCTTCATTTTTAAAACTCTTTGCTGGGTACAATTAAGTTTGAACAAGGGGTGTAAGTGTGAATTCGCAACCTCACAGCAGGTTTGTTTGTCCACTAAACGCGCAAAATAGTCTGTGGCCAGAAATGCTTTTACAGCAATGTAGCCACTTGTCTCATGCTGATCAGCTACATATGTTTTGTGTTACAGCAGGTCCACATCACATATTTATGTCTCTCTCTCTGTGAAAATGTTTAGTACTTGCTTAGATCTTTGTGTGGTACCTAATTATCTATGAAGACACAATTTGGTAGTGAAGTACACAATTTCCCATTTACCAGGTATTCAGTAGCACACGCTCAGTGATTTGATTTCAGTAAAAGAATCTGTTAGTTAACATATGCCCTCATTGACTTTGCAGACAATTTTGAAGAGTTACCAGAATACAAACTCACTTTGCACTTTTTTAATGTATCAGACATGCCTACTGTAAAGCAACCAAGAATACTACTGGGATCACTTACAGAGCTTAGCTTTTTTCATCTTCTTTGTGGTTTCCTTAGCTGCATATGTGCATATAAAAAACACACCTAAAACAAAGAAAACATAGTATCAGGAAAAGCGTCTGTCAAAGACTGTCAAGATCAGTCACAACAAGTTCCTGTGCATGAGATTTCCCAAATTTGAATTGTCAGATTGAAAAAATGAAATGGGAATATTCTCATCCACAATTAAGTTTCTACTCATTGGTTAACTTTGCAGTCAAGGTGGCATCTACCACGGGGCAGTTTTTTGAAGGGCATTAAAGATCGTTTCAGCTTATACATTTATCTGTGGAACTCATGATCAAAAGATACCATTGAGTTCATGTGGTCCAGAAAACCACGAAAGGCCCCAGTATTTCCACAAGAGGTGGAAACTCTCTATAATTTGATGGAAATGTCAGCGAAACAACATGCCCTGTGCATAAAGCAACTGGGAGGAGAAAGATCCTTCTTAATAGCCCTGCAGGGAGGTTATCCTGTAAGTGTGGGTTATGACATTTCACTCACTGGTGGTAGCAGGTATGGGATCATGGGCAGCATTACAGACCGTCTGAGGTTTTACAGAGGCATGTTCCAGTATCCTGTCCCAGCAAGGGCACTGATTTTCTTCACTGAGTAGAATTATGATTTGAAAAGTATAATAGTAAGAGAGGCATGCACTGTTATATTAAAACATACACCACAATATATGTACGTACCTTACCTTGTTATGTTTACTTGTTAAGTGCATGACTTAGAAAAGCTCTTAATTCTCTGTGCGTATTTTATAAGTGCTATATTATAGGTAATTACTAACTTCACTACAAATATCTTGACTTTCCTATTCACCTTTCTCTTCTCTGCACTTCTAGAGAGAATTGAAACTCTCTATGATGTGTTGGCTGATCCTCTCATCATTTGTTAAATTAATCGTACTAGAAGCGGCAACAGCAGCCTTATTTCTTTCTTTTATGCTCTTCTCCCCCTAGACTGGTTGGAGACTTAATCACTCCTAGAACTTGCCCAAAAGAAAAATAAGTCTCACAGTGTCTGAAATGACAGTGTACAGTTATAATATTGGGGGCTGTTGTCACTGGTGCCGTTGTGTAGCCAAGACAAAACGGTATTTAGAAAAAAAAGGAGGGAACCAGTGGAAAATAAAGGTCAAAGTCCCAACTACATGCAACGTTAGAGCACAAGTGAATGTGGAGAAAGTAATTCGGTCTCTTAGCTACAGAAGAGCTACACAGATAGCTATGAATTTGAACTAAGAATAGCTATCCTGCCAGACTTGAAGAGCCCAGCTAAAGCTAGTAATGCCTGAGAATATCACAATTAGTGTCACATAGCACCATCAGGCTATGTAGTGGCTGGATCACCATCAAAGGGAGACATATAAGTAAAGTACACTAAGAAATCACATTTGATCAACCACAGTATTCTTGTAAGTTGAACTGAAAATTCTGGATTTATATGCGTGTTCACAAAAAGTGAGATCCTGTCTGACTGCGAGATCCTCTCTGTGAGGAGAAAGACAAGTTTATAGCCTTTTTCCTTTGGCATCTTCTTGTTGATGGAAAGAACAAACTTAGAGAAAAAATAGGAAGAGATGCTGTCATGCAAGAAACAGCTGATTGATTGATTGATTGATTTTTGGATAGAGAGAGAGAGAATCTCTACATTATAGGCATTTTTTAGGCCCAGTTGTGCTGTTGGACATGGACATGGACTGCATGCAGCTGGTCATGTACATAGGGATCTCTGTTAGTAATAAAAACTGTTTCTGTGCCAAAGTCAAGAAGTCCAAGTAGCCCACTTCTGAAAAGCTATGCCAAAGCTTATGCCATCTGCCACTGAGAGCTTCATCAGACATGGATTCCAAAGGGAAGAGAAGAAGCCAGCAGCCACTGGATTCTGAAGAGTACAAACCTATCAACTACTAATTGCAGCATATCAACTGTACTTACCAAAGAAGGTTGCAATGACTGTGGCCTTCATGGTGAGTAAAGCAAAATCTGGATATATCACTAAGGAGCACTGAAAAGGAAAAGAAGAATACATCAGGTTGCATTTGAAGACATCACAGATGATGCTGGAAAGGTGTGGGAAGAAGGGCTGTCCACAACCGGAAGTGGGCGTGGTGACGTCACGGCATAGGCATATATATTGACAGGTGGCGCCGGGGTGCGGCTCGGCGTCGTTGGTGGTGGTTGGGGCGGCGTGGGCTGCAGTCGGTATTGTACTCGTGTTTGTATCCTCCATCGTGTCACTGTTTCCCTGCAATACCTGTCGTTCTGGTAAACAGCTTTTATCTCAACCCACGAGTCTGCCTTTTCCTTCCTATCTTCTCCCCACCGCTGGGGGGCGTCAGAGCCAACGGGCTGCCGCCTGGCGCTTTTGTTGCCGCCGAGGCCAAACCACCAGGGCAAGCTATCTGCTCCTGGAAAGATGGTAGAAGCAGATTTCACATAGAAATTCTGTTCTTGGAACTGGGGCTGCAGCCAGCCACACCAGAGAGAAATTTATGCTCACAAGACAGATACAGGAGAGAGATAAAACCTTGAAACCCCTGTGATCTAACATCACATACAATGTTTTCACATTTTTTAATTTTAGTTGCTTTTCTTTTTCAAGCAAATCATGTGTTTCTGGAGTGAAGATGACTGAAATGGTATGCTAGACTAGACTAAACTGAGTTCAGTCAGTTGCAGGGCTGTGTAATTTATAACGCTTTTTACATGGACTGGCTGCACCTCTGACTTTTGCTTCTGTGCTATGGTCAGGCGACTGAAAGTGCCAGGACATACTGTCAGTATCACTTCTTAATATGTATGTTTTTGCTTAATGATCTCCCTAATACAGTTCTCCTGCCAGGCTGCTAAAGCTGAACACAGCAGAGGTTGCTCAGAAGACACTGAACTGAATCCTGGAGGTGAGGAAATTGGCTCAACACGGTGTGTCTTTCTGCAAAACTGCAAAACAGTGCAGTTGGGCTGACCCCAGACTACAAGCCATAGCAGCAAGAGCACTTATGTGGTGATATTCTGCCGTTCCTGTTAGTTTCCCTGAGAAAACCTTGCCCATCTCCTGGAAGAAAAGCAAATGTTGAGCATTTACTGCAGTGTATTTCCACTGTGAAGCTGTTAAAGGGAATAGTAACAAGCTGCAGAAGAGAGTTCAGGGGAACATAGCTCAGATGCTTGTCTTTTCACTTATAAGTCTCAACTTGTCACCATGTCAGAAGTATCAAAAAATTATCTCTCTGCAGTGAGTTCTCACTTCAGGTCAATGCCAGAAAAAGAGGAGGAAGAAAAAGAGGAGTAAGAAAAAGAGGAGTTGCAAGTCAATTGCAGAACCACCATGCACCATTAAAGCCTGCATTGGCACTTCTTTAGGCTTTGGAAAGGGCCTCCTAGTGTAAACATTCCCAAAATCTGTAAAAAATAAATTCAGCAGCAGCATCTTTATCTAAAGTCAAAGAAAGTTATGAGAATTTGTCCTGAGAGTATCTGGCTCTGTGCTGAGGTATTTTCATTTCCAGTTTAATTAGAATAGAAAAGGTCTGAGATGGTAAAGGACCCATGTAAAAGCTAGCTTCATGGGTGGGTTGCTGTGTGCTTTGGGGAGAGAGTTCAATACTATTTAACTTGTCCTGTGTCGTGAAATGTGTAACCACCTGTACCCCCAGTGCTGCACAAGACTTTTCATCGCTTTCTGAAGGCCCTGATGTCTCCAGGCCCTTCTGTCCCCTAAGCCAAGGCCAGCTGTCCCAGGAGCCCTCCCAGTCCCCCTGAGTGGTGCCACCCCAGGTTTGGCTGCAGTTGCAATCTTCACTTAGTCTGCTGGTGATTTTGATTTCCAAGGCAACATGAAGTTGGCTTTTTTTCCCCTAAAATGTTGCGTATTTCCTGCAGAAAAAGGCCAAGAAATCTAAAAGGAGTTTGGATGTATAGCCTGCTGGAAGCAGATGAGTTCAGCAGACGTGAGCCTGCAATAACAGATATTTTATCAGTAAGAGAGCTAACAGAAACATTTAGACAAGGCTGTTAGATTTACTTAACAGATTTGCTGTTATAGCTGCACACAAAAGCATTTTATTGTGGACTCTGCACTTCTGCTGGTGCAGTTTACACTAGTATCCTGATGGAAATAGATTACAGTAACCAACTTATTTTCACGACCATATTAGTTTCTACGTTAGGCACTGGCAGGTCAGGGAAAATGCATAGACATCCTGTGACACAGCTCTGGTGGCAACACTCTCAAGGAGGGTCCTGGCTTTGAGATCTGTGACATGGGGGAAAGCGCAGGAGGATTTATACTGCTGACCATTAAGTGTCTGGCTTAGAGGCTCCAGGCTTTCTGCTGTGGGAAGCCTGTGTGCATTCACTGTGTCTGAAGCCTGGGGAGTCACCTGATTTAAGCAGTATGAGATCTCCTATATTGTGCACTAGCACGGCATCTGCTGCTTCAAAATGGTAAAGGGAGCAACAGCCTGGAATAAAACACAGGTTTTTTGCTTCTCTGGGGAGGCAAGGGAAAGCAAGGCTCCAATCCGTGCATACAACAAGCATTTTAGTCTGTTAGTCTGTTTAGATCGACTGGGAAGTTTGCGTATGTTTTATCTGTAGATTGAGAATGACACTTTGCTACTAAATACAAAGCTGTTCTTCCTTTACCGAATGAATACATCCCATTAAAACAAAACCAAAAGTTTTTACTTTGGGTTAGTTTGGAGTATGAGTTTTGCTGAAATTTCTCCATTAATGCAGTATTTGGAGTCCCAATCAGTAGTGGTAACTAGTGACCATTTAGTATTAAGTCTCCTAAGCTAAGCTAACCATGTGCTGGATGCTTCTTTATCAGAGCACATTTATCCATCTCTATCCTTCTGACTCCCATAACAGACTCTACTTGTACTCCAGGAAAGCAGGTAAGTATATGCATTACACTAACATCTGCATAAATCCAGCTAAGTCAAGTGCAAATGTAGTAAGAGGCACCTCCTTCAGTGTTTCCTAGTCCAGATGCTATTTTATCTTTCAAAATAAAATTTCTATTTGAAATAACGTTGATTACTTTTTCCCTACCACAAACACCTGAAAAAGCCTGAATGTTAGAGAAGAGGCAGAGCTAGCAAACTATTTTTTCTGCATATAAAGTAAGATTTTTATACTGACCTGTTATTTGCAGCTTGACTTTTTATAAAGATCTGAGAGCTGCTACATGCTACAGACAAAGAGATGGTTTAAATTCATATATATTATGGCAAACTGTATGGCAAACTATAACATTTTCTGATGGAAGTGTAGGTTTTAAGTCCTTGACTTTTGGTGTCAGGCACTGCTGTCCATTTCATGTGCAAACTGAAATTCTTTGCTGGTGCCACATGCTTTGTCTCTGCAGGAGTAAGCAGTTTATGTCCTGTAATCTCCTGTGTGGCAGAAATTAATTTGTGTACTCTCTTTGTACCACAGTAGTATGTGTTATTGTTCCCCTTCTCAAGGGGTTGCAATATCACAGCAGCACTGGCACCATAAAAAAACAGAAATGGACTTTGTTTGAAATCTGTCTGAGCAAGTAGCATGGTATTTACAAGATGATCTCTAAGCACTGTGGGTTGAGTTAAATATGTGACCTTTATGGGAAAATCAAGTGGGCTGGGTGTAGGTGTGAGTAAACTGGTTTGGATAAAGAAGAGCTGATCACCATATTCTAGAATGCAGGATTTTAGATTTCTTTTTAGTTTCCTTTTGTTTCTTTAAAAAAAAATCATTTAACCCTTTCCTTGTTTCATGCTCATACTCTGACCCTGTGGCATTGTACCTTGCTCGGCAATACAGTAGCTGTTCATTTTGGTGCACACTAGGTAATATGGCTAACACGTGTCACGTACCATTTAGTTTCACACCCTTTCTTGTCAGAGGGAAGGAATGATGTACCCTCAGTGCATTGTGTTTCTCTGAAATTCTATGCATAAAAAGAAAAGAATACGCAAGTGGCTGATTATTTTAAAAAAGTTAAGTAATTAATTCTGCTGAGCCAGGAAAACTATGTAATTGTATTTCATTTCAGAGGCTTATATTGCCCTGCAGGTATCCCAGGCCAGATCACAAAATGTAAGCTTGAAGGTGCTATTTTGGAAGGGTAAGATTGTTGGCATTGGGTGCTGGACTTTTTGAGTGGTCTGAAACAGAGTATTTGCATCCAGGAATTAAAAAAATATCACAGACCTCATCACCTTCTGCTATAAAAACGGTGAATACATGCTCTCCTGTTTTCTCTCACATATGATGGAAATTGCAAGGGGCTTGCTATAATTGAAGCAAGAGAAAGTTAATATCTATACTAGCAGCATTTGCAAATATAGGACATGATACACTTCATCATATCAAAGAAAGAAAAGCAATTAATTGCCCACACAGTTTGTGGGAAGTGTCAATAAGAAACTTGAGGTTTCCTGTGTCTTGTGCATTCTTCAGCCGCCTTCAGCTTTCAGAGGAGCCTCTGATGTGGTTGCAAACCCCACACTGTGACCAGAGAGCTGGAGGCAGGTGGAACTAGGACTGAGAATCCAAAAATGTTTCCTGGAGGCAGTGCTGAGGTTCACAGCACCATGGTGCACTCCGCTTCATTATCCAGCACTTCAGAAAGAGCTGACAAGGAAAATCAGGCTTTTATGGCTGCAGGTCTTTCCCTTGTGGTGGAGGAGTTGTAAGAGGTATTGGACATCTCACATTAAGGCAAGTGTGTGTTTAATAAAATGAACAAGGCACTGCTGAGTGAGTTTCTGAGCCTGGGCTCAGCTCTTTTGCCTTAAAGAGTCTTTGCATTAACATACACAGCTAGCATTAGGATTACAGTCAGGGCTATTCATTTTGAATATTTCCTTTACCACCTAAGCAGTAGCTACAGGCTGTTTGCCAGTTGCTTTCTGTGACCACACGAATCTCACAGCCGGCCAGCGGTGGTCCTCCACCCCCATGGCAGTGACCCCTTTGGCAGCTGGAGTATGGCTGCTGCAGTTTTCCTTGCCTCTTAGGCCTTTTGCTTCAGAGATGTTGCTGAGGGCTTGGACACTGCTCCGTTTCTTGAACATGAGCTAGTTCACATTATACTGCTCTGCAGAGGTAGCCATCATCGGCCCTGTTTCTCAGAGAAGTTCTGGCCAGAAGAGCCTGACTTGGCTCGCTGGTGTTGGTGTGCAGTGATGACAGGCAGGCTGGGCTGTTCAGCCAACTGGGTGGTCCGTGAGCTGCCTAAAATGGGTGTAGGCCTTTATTTCCCTAACAAACACAACATGGGAAATTTCCCTCTGTGACCTGAAGGACCCTGGGTAGCCCTGCACTGCCTTGTTAGCTCACAGGTAGTCAGAGATTACAACCCCTGCTTGGAGAAACCCCAAGAGTTCAAAATGACCCTGAATGGAGCAGAGGCCTCACCTCTTGCAGGATTCAAAGCTTTCAAAGTGATTGAAGGATTTTTTTTTACTGTCAGGGCAGTGAGACACTGGAATAGACTGCCCAGAGAAACTATGGATGCCCCATCCCTGGAGGTGTTCAAAGCCAGGTTAGATTGGGCTTTGAGCAACCTGGTGTAGTGAGGGGTATCCCTGCCTGAATGGCAGGGCGCATGGAACTAGATGACCTTTAAGGTGCCTTCCAACTCTAACCATTCTGTGATTTTTTGAGAACAAGGATGCCATCCCCAAGGGTATAGAGGATTCCTATGCATGTTCTCCCCTCTCTACTGAAACTAGACCATTGTGCATCTGGGATTTAAGGAGCTGTGAAGATGTCCACTGAGTATTGTTTCAGCCCTGTGGTCTGGACGTTCAGATGGTGAAGAGAATGTAGGGTTTTAGGACTTTCTCTCTCCCTCGACTCACTCTACTTTTTGCACAGTAGTGTGTTACAGCGAAATGCATGCTCCTTCCAGGAGCAAAGTCAGGGACTCTGGCTCTGCTCCTCTCCCAGGCAAGCAGCAAGTCAAGCACCTTCTTCCTTGCTTTCTTTTTGACCTGGCATTTGGCATTCCTGGTTGCACAGGGGTCCTGCTGCATTGAAGAGAATGGTGGGTGTCCTGATTGTTTATGCCCTGGAGTTTGATGATGGGGGATCTCTTTGGTGATGAAGAGAACATGGGTTCAAACTCGGAGAGCATGGACAGCCCTGACACAGTTATCCCTGATTAATGGTTCTTACTACTTGCTTCTTACTACAAAAGCTTTAATTGTTGTGGCTGCCATATCGTGTTTTAAATAGTGCCTGCTCTGCTCTATGAGATCCCTGACTCAGAAGAGCATGACGGGAACTGCCAGTAGCAGTACCCTTCATGGGGTACCTGTTCAGGTCACCTTGAAGTCATTGATGTGAGATATGGGTAGATTCAGAGGTCTAAATTCTGCATAAGTTGCACTTCGAGCAGAGGAGTCCTTTTTTTTATTTATTTCAGAACTGCCTTAAGAAACATATACACGCAGATTTGCAAGAAGAATTTAGTCCGAAATAGCTCCATTCAGGTAGGTATAATGAAGAGATGTTATACCCAGCAATTTGGAGCTAAATAAAAACACCCAAGCAGCCCTGCACTACTCATTTTGTGTTCATGCAGTGCCCTGAAATGAAACCACCATAAGGTTGAAGTAACAGTGACGAATGATTTCTCTGCTTTTCACAGAGCTCTTTCAGAAGAAGGTAATTTATTTAAAACTACAGTGTGATTTGACTTGCCAGACCTTTCTCAGAGCCTAAATAAAACTGCAATGATTATACTTTTTCATCTGTCTCAGCAAGATAACTATCAATTATGCCAGTCTGACCTGCCCTTTCCAGCAAAGGAAGAGATACATTTAGAATATGTCACCTACTCACAGAGAAAACATAATTTGGACTATCCAGATGACAATTTCTACACTGTACTTTCCAGGTTTCTGTTAACATACTATGCATTATTTTTTTTCATTTTTGATGTGCAGATTTTATGGCTCATTGAGAATAACTGTTAGCTCAGACCTGTGAATCCCTGTCCAGACAACTCCCTCCTTCCATCCTCCTCGCCACCACAGCTCTTGTCTGCTCATGTATCTGCCCTCCCCAACTCCCAGCCTTGAGCCCATGCTCCCTCTGTGCACTGGAGCTTGCTCACTGTCGCAGAGAACTTCTTTCCCTTTTCTAATTTAACTACTTCTGCTTAACACCGGTCAAACCCCAACCAGGTACCAGCAATCCCTGGCGCTACCATTTTCCCAAGAAGCTGAGGGCAAAGAGAACCACCTGCAAGTCTGCAGTGCCTGAGGGCTGTGCTAGCTTGGTGGCATGCGATTTGTGGCCACATTTCTCTCACTTTTTAGAAAATGTACCTTTTTCTATTTCCAAAAAATGGTTTTAACAAGTCAAAGTGACTTTCTAAAGTGTGATACGAGGTTTCTCAGGTTGGATGCACAATGAAAAGAGTGCTGACTGACCATGCTATTGTACTGCCTGCAAATGAAGAAATATTGTAGTATGTTGGAATTCCCCTAAAGGTACATATTTGCTCTAAAAGCAGAGAATTTTTGTTAAAGGCACTGTAGAAACTGCAGATCACCCTCGGGATGGTTTTGGAATCTCTGTAGCGTGTTCAAACAGAACTTGACACCTTCTTTTTTATGGTAGAAATTTAGAGGCAGAAATTTAGAGAAATTTTAGGATGTTTACACTCTGCTTATTAAAGTTACATGTATACCTTTACTACAAAAAGTTAGTTATATGTCCAGGTCCAAAGTAAAACTGATTCTTAAACATGCTAATAAATTTATATAACAGCTCACAGAAAACCTTTATCAATTCAATATCTCCTGCAGTTAGTATGACTACTAATGCCTCATACCAAAGGCATGGACTGGTTGGATAAGGATTCAGAAAATACATGTAATTTAAAAATAAATCTGAAACTACCCTGGCATGTGGCACTGGTTTGAAATAAGGCAGTAAGGCATTGGTGCCTAGTAATGGTAACTTGATCAAGGAAGCATCTTAAAGGGAGTATCTTTAGTAAATCAGGAAGTACTGGGGAAACCGTAGAGAAAGCATTTTGAAAAGCTAAGCTGAAATCTGCTTCTGTGGTAGAAACCAGTGAAACAAAATTAAAAAAAAGTAGTTTCAACTTTGGATAATATTTCTCTGTAAAAATGATAGTCTCGTGCTTCTTCCAATGCTTAACATTTTCCCCTTATATATTTCGTACTTTTCAATAAATATTATTTCTTTCTGACTAACTGTGTTATACCTGCTTGGGAACCTTTCCCCCCAGCTGTCTCAGATATGTATCTGATACCTTTAGTTTAGAAAGACAAACCCGCACTACAAAGAAAGTTGCTACAAAAGGCAAATCAGAAAACACCCCCAAATCCCTTTATGGCTCTCAGTCATCAAATGCTGCTTTACTGGCACCTCCGAATCCTTTGACTCCTTGCAGGGTCAGGTTCTGAGAGGCAGGACACCTGACCCCACATCCCAGGATGTTGTGTGTGGCCACCCTATCCCATGCCCTGCAAGTGAAACTCAGGCTCCCCCTTCCTTAGGCATGGGATATAGAGGTGCTACCTGGATGCTCAGGGGATATATATAAGCTGTTGTGGTAGCCAGGTGCAAAAGGCATGTCTGGATCTCCTAGCGGAGGTGGCATTCATATCTTACTGATCTTACCGGATCTCACTCACTAGATCTGTGCTTTCTTATACTCCTCACAGAGAACATCAACATCTAGTCTTTAGGTCTAGTCTTTAAGCAGAGTCTACCAACGCTTATGTGGGTGAGCTGGATGCTTCTTTGCTCTTGTCTCCAGAGAGGTCTTTTGGATTTGGAACTCTGTCCTGTCTCCTCCTCCTGCGTCAGAGGTGAGTCTTTCTTCTCAGGGTCTCATGGTGAAAGGCTGCAGTGAGGATGGAGCCTTATGCCTTGTTACTGCATTAGGCTGACCTCACCAGCTAGTGGTCTTTGCTGCTTTGGCTTTGCTACAGGCTGTTTCAGTTGTATCCCTCTTGCTTGGTGCCAGTCTGCAGCCCACCTGTAACCCGACAGGCACATTCAAGCTGAGGTCTCTCACCAGACATGGCTGTTGTGGGGAGCCATTTGAAAGTTGTGGACCTGCGAATACTGTCTCTGTTTTTTAATGACTACAGCAGGCATCTCGGGAGTCCATGCTGCTTTCATGATGAGAGAGCTATGGGTTTGTATGGGTGCCAGCATTATAAATGAGGCTATTATGGGTAGTGCTGAGTTTCTGAAGACATGTGGTTGGTGGAGGTGCTGGTGAGACCTGACATAGTGTGGGCCAAACTGTGCAGCCTTATGGCATGTGTGTTGGCAGTCCTTGTCAACTGGCAGGAATGAACGGCGTTCCTCTAGCATACAGGTTGTGCAGACAACCTGAGGGATGGATATGCTTCCAGAACTTGCACCCCTTGCTATCTGAGTGGAATCAAATAGCTAGAAACATGGTGGCACAGAAAGTGGCTGCCAAAACTCAGTCCTGGGTACTGTGAGAGTGTATGTGCTGCCAGAAATCGTTGAGAAACATTTCTCAGGACCAGGCTGAGAAAAAATTACTAATTTTGCATATTAGAAGCTTTTAAAACCTGCTGTTTCGGCATAGAGATGAATCACAGGTTTCTGTTTCTGAGAGCCAGAGGTCAAAAGGGAAAACTGTGCTCATCACATGGACTGAGAGCAGGAACTTGTAATTTATGACGTTTTCTTTTTAAAACAAAACTAAGCCTGCAGACCTCAATATTGCATAATCCACTTCTATGCTCAGGAATTTTGTTCTGAAGTTGGGCTTTAAGAGATTACCATACGAGTTTCTACTTCAAATCTAATTATTGCCTATCTTAAGTATTTCTTTCTATACAGAGATTTCGCCACCAAGAATAGAAGATGTAGACCACGGAAGCCTCAGACATTATGTCTCAAACATATTTTGAAATACAGTTTAGTAGATCATCCCCAAAGCAGGGTCAAAGCTTTGTCTGACTTGCACAGTGCCTGTATTTGACCTTGCAGGCAATTCCATTTGTACCAAGTTGTTCCATTGCAGTTACTCTCAACTTCTCTAACCTTTCCTCTCACTCATCTGGACGCTCCTCTCCTTCCCATTTAGCCTAATTTCCAAACGTCATAATGTCCAAAATCTTCTTCCACCAGGCCAGGGAGAAAGAAATGCTGGAGTGCTGCAGATGCAGTGCTTAAGGTGAGCAGGATGGGCTCCCATCATCCCCAGTGGCTGGCAGCTATGAACAGTCCCTGGAGTCTCAGAGCCAGGACCCTTTGGTAACTCTGACTCACTGAAGGTGACCAGGGCCAGGGTATACAGCACTGCTGCCAGTTTTCCTCTATGTCCCACATTTGTTCTTCAGACTCAAGGGTAAACTACATATTTGGGGAAAATTAAGAGAATGGAACCTTCTGAATCCCTAAAGGAACCTGGCAGGGATATCGAGAGGCACAGAGGTGGCAGCATCCCAACTTCCCTGTAAACAACTGATTTTGGAGAGGTAAAAATTTCCACAGTTTTACGTACAAGCCTGGAGGTGCTGGAAATCCCCAGCTCATCCTGATGGGGACATTAAAGGGCCGCATGAAGCTACACAAAATCATTCAGAATTTTCCCAGAAATTTTGGCACAAGTAAAATTGACTCTTGGCAACTGTGTACTTCTCTTCATATGAAACCAGCTGCCAGCTGAGAGACTGTTGGCTGCTGTGTTGGATGTTGTTACATTTATAAAGCTATTTTATAAGGTGACAGGCTGAAAAACAGTTTGCAAATGCCAGTTGATCTTGAAAGTACTTTTTAAATCTATGTCTATGGGATGCCCTATAGAATGAGACATGTTAAGGGTAACTGACATAGATTGTTTTCTTAATGTGCCACTGACCTCTTAATGCACTCCCAAGCTCCGGAGATAAAGCAAAAGTAGGATGGACTTAATGGGTGCTAGAAAACCAGTTCAGTAAGACTTGTCAGGTTAAGAACTGCTTAAACCTAGATGATTTCAATGAAGCTGAGGTGGTTAAAAATACTTTTCTGAATGCATATGTATTTCCCATTTTGGATATGAACTATAGATTTGGGTGCTATGCTTCAAAAGGGAAAGCGAAAGCTGCAGATGGTGTTAGTTTTATTTAATTAAAATATGTTTTCATGAGAAATTTTGCTGGTTCCAAGTCACTGGGAAATTTTCTTTCTGATCCACACTTTCTCCTTTTATTCCAGGGCTCATTTGCTGAAAAATTAGCCTGAATAGAAAAGGCAGCCCAAGGCAACCCAGCTATATCCTGCTGAAGAGGAGAGCAGAGAATATCAGCTCAGAGAAGCGAGGTGAGGGCAAGCTGGCTGCAAAGAGAGAGTGAGCGGGCTCTGCACCTCTGCTGGCAGGGCACTGGCAGAGGATGTGGGAGCAGCCCTCAGACACCACTAAATGTACAGCTGCCCCAGACATGGAGTTTGGTGCAAAATGTTTGCAGAGCCCCAGAGCAAATTCTCAGGTAGCTAACCCATGAGTGCCGTGCTGTCACTTCTGATCACTTCTGAAAACTCCCAGTGTTTGCAAGGGTCGGATATATCCACACAGGCTGCAATCACAGCTGGCCAGTATAGCTACCCCACAGATGCCTTAGGAGCCCACATAATTTCAGTAGGTCCCCAACTTGTCTGTGGGCCACAGTGCTGGAAGAAAAGCTAGTCAGAAATACATGCTCCTGTTTTATCTGCAGCAAGTCCCTTCACATTCCACTTTTTGCAGCAGCTTGCTTTCTGCAGGGCATTATCAGGAGTCGGCAAAAGGCAGTCTTAACTGCTCATCTCCATAGCGCTCACAGCACTGCCTGCAGCCCCTTCGGTTCAGGGCTAAAAGAGTTCACAAAGGTGATGCAGGCTGCTGTGAGCCAGAAAGTCAGAGTTTAATTTCCTAACAGAGATACAATCTAAATGGTTACAGATTTCCTCAGCGCTTCTGCACCTCTTGGAGCCTCTTCTGTGGCAGGGGGAGGCTGCGCTGCCTGCGCAGCAGCATTCACCCAAGTTTTCCAAGTGTGAAATGTGCAGCAAATAGAGAAACCAGGATGCAAAAGAATGGCAGCTGCTCCAGGGCTGTTAGAGAGGCTCTTTTACAGGCGAATGAACCGTCAACTTTGTAGTAAGACATTGTTTTCTAAACATAGCATGAAAACTGTTATCTTGCCTGGCTGGTCATTAGAAGAGAGATAATTATAGTCTCTGTGTGACAGCCCGGCTGGAACAGGGGCTGCATTGTCCCAGGTCCCAGCCGAGCCCTAGCACAGGCACCCCAGGCCAGCGCTGGGAAAACGGGACTCCTTGTGCCCCGGGAAGTTCAAAAAGAGAAATTGAAGTGCTCTAAGTAGATGTTAAGCACCTATGTCTCTCTCTCTGACTCTGGCCTTAAATACTCCACAGCAGAAAGGTGAGGAGGGCAGACCTGTGACTACTGTAGCTGTATCTCCCCTGGCTTTATGCACAACACGTACTATGACTATTATTTTTCTCTCCTAAAAAAGTCCAAAATAAACAACCCAAAACTTCAGTTTTGCATTTATTCCAGTTTTGTTCTGTTTTCCAACACAGACCAATGAGACCTGTATGATGGATGGGCAGAAAGCACATGTTATCTGTTCAGTGTCCGTTTCCTGAGCCCTGAATGTGTGGTCTAACCTCAGCTGACGCTGCAGCATGCTGGAGGAGTCCTGGTGGACTCAGAGCATCAGGGGCTCAGAAAGTTCCCCAGGGCTCTCAGGAAAACCTGGACTATTGCTTTTCATCACCCATGCAGAAAATATGGTGGCTTCCCACCCCATTGCATTGGGCCAATGTGCATCTCACTGCTCCAGCACCTGCCCTTTCCAGTCCCTCTGTTCAGGGAGTTCATGTCTATGAGTGCCACAGCATTTTTTCCTATTTGTTTAGCCTTAAGACACTAGAGAAAGAATACAGACACAGCTGGAGATAGTAAACCGAGCTATCACTTCTATTGCTTATTTCAGCCGGGTGCCCTAAATGACTGACTTATCATAATTAGGAGACTTTTGGTAAATAAGGACTTGAGCATGCATGTCCTGAGCCTTGGGTTAGCATGTTAAAGCTGCTTGGCAGTATTTTGTTTTTAGAGCTTTATTTGTGGCTCAGGGGTGAAAAGGAAAAAGTTAGAAATTCTCCAGACAGACCAGGTACAATCAAGTCTTTGATGCCACTGTTATGTAAACTTTATTTTTAGTGATGTTTTCTAAAAGGCAATCGCCAGAAATACTAAATTTTGTTGTTTCACCTGAAGTAATTAGCCTGTTTCCCCAACTTCAGTGTTCATTCTGTGTCTTAGGCAGTTCTCTTTTAGAAAT
Source organism: Thinocorus orbignyianus (assembly GCA_013400375.1). Classification (NCBI taxonomy): domain Eukaryota; kingdom Metazoa; phylum Chordata; class Aves; order Ciconiiformes; family Thinocoridae; genus Thinocorus; species Thinocorus orbignyianus. The sequence goes on along the minus strand of VXBW01008263.1, from coordinate 336,454 downwards.
ATTCCAATTAATCAAGTTTGAAAAAAAGAAGTGTAAAAATTGATTTCCTAGTACACCTGAGAAAGTAAGTAGCTGGCCAAAGTGAGGAACACCTTCTTAATGTCCTCACTAAAGGAAAGAATTCGACAGGACCTCATACTTATTAGACACCAGAGAATCTACATGCGGTAGCTTTCTTGCATCCCAAGTGTGAGGAAACCTAGTTTAGCTAGTAAAGCTACTTGGTTCAACCAACCAGTGGTGGTGGTTGAACCACCAGTCGTGTAAGAATAGTACTGGAGAAAAGATTTGTCTTAAAGTAGTGAGCAAGTTAAGAATGTAACATTCCTACTACAGGTAGAAACACAAAGCAATATTAAATTATACTGGCCGGACAGTCAACCATTTTTTAAAATAAAAATTTATTTCTTATGTCTTGAATAACAGAAAGACAAGAAATCTTTTCTGTTATCCCAGTGAGAACAACTCCAGCAACCTGAAGGATTAGATAAAATTTGCAAGCAAAATAAGCCTGTTTAAAACAAGATACTAATTTAATATTCCAAAGTAATGTATGTGTGTAATGCAGTTATGTTTGCTTGAGCTCACTTTGCATCTCTGAAAGAGACCAGTCTTACAGCCATGACTGTCATTCAAGTGATGAACTGAATACAGTCTGAAGAACATAGTACTACATATATGTAAAAAACATGGATATTTTTTGAGCATAGTCAAGTGCAAGGTGCTTTTAACTTTAGGATGTGTAGTATAAGCTATAAACATCTATGATTTCAGTGCTGTTCTCAGTCAAATGTATGTTAAAAGCTATCTAAAATACTTTTTCCCTGTGTGTACTTGCTTGGTCTTGGTGTTTTGTTTAAATTTTGGAGAGATTAGAGGAAAAGAAGTGTGCTCCAAGGAGGATCTGCCCCTATAATCTGTAGTTCCTTTTTTGCTCTGGATGTGGCGTAGTTCCCATAAACTCTAGGAACAAAATATTAACTAGGGTTGAAAGTTTGCTTGGGGCATTTGGTTCATGTTTGTACTAGTCTGAGAGAAATCGCATTTTGAAGAGATTTATCAAGACTCTAATCTCTCTGCAGAGAGCTGAACAGCTGTGGCAGGCTTGACAATGCTATTCATTTTTGGAGCCTCACCAGCTAAACAAGCACTCAGCACAAAAGGATATATAGCGTCTAGGCTACTGTACTGTTCATACATCTGTATCTATCCATCTAGTAAGGGAGTTCACACCATAGAAACACACATCAATGGAATAATACCATTTTCCATTCTGCATCTTGGAGATTAGTGTTCCCCGGTGTCAGGCAGTGCTAGTTAATGATACAACACACACCTTCCTATTGATCAAAGAGACAAAGAAAAAGTCTTGAAAGCAAAACTGTTTTAAACCTAGGGAACAAGTTACATTACCTGTTACACACTATTTGAACAGTAGGCATATATATGTATGTCGGTGTGTGACTAATATACACCATCCTTTATCAAATAGTTGAGTCCTTTGCTGTTCAGGCAGTGAGTATGTGTCCACTTTAACAGTAGGGGTTTAATGCTTTTATAAATGCTTAATGAAGTACATATAATTTAAAGTACAGTTTCATTCTACATCTGTGTCTTCATCTTCTTAGGTCTCTTATGCTATGCACACAGCTGGAATACTAAACAAAAAAATTACATCCCTACAGTTTCTTAGCAGTGAAAATATTTAACTATTATCAACACACAAAAGAGCAACTCCCCCCTTTCCCTTATAAATAAATATAGAAGAGAAATGACATCAGAATTACCTTGCTTGAGGTGTACAACTTTTTATTCCTTTGCTCCACACAGTATGAAAGTGCTATTTTTTCCAAGCTTTCCTGTGCCCCAAACTCCAGTCAACATTATTCTACAGAATGAGAGGCAGGCAGCAGAGGGAGGCCTGGACACCTTTTCTCTTTCAGAGAGGAGCTAATCAAACATTCCCATCAAGCTCCCAGCTCTGTGAAAGGCACGNTCTCCCTCTGTCTCTCCCTCTGCCTCCCTCGCACAGAGACTTACAGAGCTCCTTACACTGATTTAGCAGCCGAATTAGGCAGTCCTATTTTAAATATATGTTCCCTCCCACATATTTTTGGTAGGGATTTCTATGCTCCTTTTGCACTAGCCTGTCAGATTTGTCAAGTTTTTCTCTTTTGGGAAGTGAAGCTTTACTCAATTGATGTTTTGACTGAATTTTTTTCCAGTCTCCCTGTGCAGTCCAGTATTGTAGTAAAAGAACCACAACTAGTAGCCGTGAGTAAACTACACAGCTCTAAAGATTATAAATACCAGACTGGTTAGGTGCAAGTCAGGTTTAAAGAGGAAAAATAGCTTTTGAAGAGACAGGTTGTGATGTCTTTACTCGAGTGAATAGCTTTGTATTCCCTCAACAGTTTCCTTGAAGTCAGAGGATTAGTGACAGACAAAGTCTGGGCACAGAGAGGTAGAAGTATGCCATGATGGTTAGCATGGACTTCTTTCTGAGGAAGCTGGGTGCAGGAATTTAGTAAAATGCTTCTAAACCAGCACTCATTAAGTGTGACCTGGCCAAACAAGATACACAAAATGACTAATTTTGTTAAGCATCTGAACACAGATCTCTTGGGTAACTTTAAGAGGAAAATTTTATTGAGACAATCAATATCAGAGCATGTTCAAGAGTATCACAGAAAGATACCATATTCCAGTATGCTGGAATGCAAACTATAATCTGCAATTCTACCTAGGTATTCAGAAGTGTATAGATAACATATATGAGCAGACATACACTGTTTTATCTAACATAATTATTGGTGAAAAAATATCTCATATAAATACAGGAGATTAAGTTCAAAAGACAATTGGAAAGACTCGTATTTGCTGGCTACTTCTGATCTAAGAATCCCATAAATGTGTTTGGTTTAAGGGAAAGTGGTTACCTCTTATTTGTGAATATCTATCTACTCCAGTACTTATGGGAACTGTACAACAGCTCAGCATATCAGTAACAGTACAGTATCAAAAGTTTATGAAGAAGTCCCAGCTGTGTCTCTAAGATATAATGATCCATAATTCACTTGATTCTCTTAATACAGAATTGCAGGCTTGCTGTGGTAATCCCATGTGATGCAGAATGCAGTGGACTGGCAGAAAGCCTCTCTAGGCAGGAATTCTGTTAGAAGATTTATCTAGATCTACTTAAAAAGACCCCCTAAAATTTTATTAATTCAATTTAACACTTTCAGAATATCATCATGCTTTATTTGTGAGGTTTATTTATTCAGATAATCATTGCCAAAGGACTGAGACCTTAGGACTGGAAGCTTAGAGGTACATAGGTGCTAGGGGCCAAACATTTTTGCAGCTAACTAGCTGAGTATCATTTCCCACTGCTAGTGGAAGGCTTAAGTCCCACAACAACTCCTTACCTGCAGATGCTGATAGAAATACTCAAAAATTTTGGGGCCCAGGTCTTCACTGGTATTTAGCCACTTATTTTCCACTCAAGTAGCTTATTTTTAGAAATCCATGGGCATTTATGTACTTGTTGAGTTTACTGTATGGCTTTAAAGTCTCAGGTCAGTAGATGTTCAAAGAAGCCTCTTGATCTCAAACCAGTGCAAGTGGGAGTACTGAAGAGCAAACTTCTGGCATACTAAGATGTGGTCAGCTGGCAAAGGCTCAGGCTGTGTCTGCAGAGCATTGACAAGACTGTATAGAGGTAGTTGGACTAACGCTGAGTGATGGAGCTGAGATATTAAAAGCAGTGGACAGTTGGGATAACTGGCACAGGCAAAAAAGTTCTCCTAAGTTTCCACTTCTGATGCCTGTGCCAGCTCATTGAGGGATGTAGCCATAGACATGTTGAACATGGCCAACAAGATGTCAAAGCAACAGCAACAGCACCTACACTGAGATCATGCTTTGTTGCTGCTGCTGCAGGGTGGTAGTTTTACAAGAGAAACAGCTGATAGATCCATTTCTCATTTTCCATGGATAGATTATCTAATTTGTGGGTAAATTGTATCAAGGGCAAAAACCCAACTCTGACCTGGATTTAGCTCAAATGCAGTGGCATGTGAACACAACTCTGTTGCTTCCAGAAGCCCAGCTGTGAGTGGTGGAGTCCTGACCATGTTGCACTCACCTGAGCTCTCCAAGCCCAGCCAGCTCTGCCTCTGGGCTCAGGATCAGGGATACTGCCGGTGGGCTGGCACATATCTGTGTCACTGCCTGTGAGCTAACCTAGCATCCTGGAAATGAGCATCTCAGGAACTACGGAGCAGAAACACTGAGTGGGCAGAAAAAGAAAAACTATCTTGGTTTGTCATTATCCAGGGTATTCATCCTCTCATTAGCATGTGTAACGGGGAGCTGAGAGTATCAAAACAAAACACCGAGGAGGACACTGGCTGTCTCTTTCTATCACAACATTTCTGAGTGCTGCTTCCTGTGTTCTTTCATGACAGAAGCAATTTCCACCCACCCAAGAGCTGGCAACGCAAAGTATGGGAGCAAGAGGTGAAGCACATTGTGTGGCTCCACTTCATTGTTGGGATTTGCCACAGGAAAAGGTCTCTTTGCAAAAAAGCTAACAGGAAGCCACTAGTTTGAAGACAATGGGCACTGAACACAATTGTCTAGGGGATGGACAAATGCACCATGTGTGTGTGTTCGTGTCTCAACCATCACTTTTAGTCAGATACTGCTGCTTGAGTTTTCTGTTTGTGGTGGTAGTTTTGAAGTTTTACGGTAATGTATTTTAATTCAGTTGTTAGTAAAAGCAGGACTTAGCAGGAAACATTGATAATATTACTAAATGTATGAATGCATGCTTAGAATAGGTGACGAATTTCAAGGGGCAGAGTCTTTACTACTGCATGACATAGATATGCACGTATCTACACATAAACATCCAGCAAGTAAGGCTGATGCATATCACAGCCTCACTCTAACCCAGAAGCAGCAGCTGAGTGACTCTTTTCAGCAAAATATTTTACCAAAATTGCTGCTCTATTCATTTCCAAGTGGGTAGCACTGACATGCAGAGTAGCTTTGTTTCCACTGTAATATGAAGCCTGAAAGCAAAGGAACGCCGACCTCTAACCTGCCCCCTGAAAATCTTAATGAAGCAGCTAACGGACAAGACCAGTGACTCTGAATGCTTTGGTTTCAAAGACAGTTTGAGAAGATTCTTCATTTTGGGAGAAAATGAAGTGACTGCTTTGAATTGTGATCTACTCAGAGATTACCTACGTTCTGGAAGATAAAACAGCAGGAAGAGAGAGATACAGTAAGATGTGTGTAAGCAAGTCAGCGTGGTCAGAGGAGGTAATCTGGTCAAGGCTCAGTAGGATTTGATGCTTTCAGTGTTAGCAGCAGGCCTGTATACAGCTGCTAGGGCACCATCAGACACAGGTGTATTTTTGCACTCAGGTGTCCAAATTCAGTCCAAGTTCATTAATGACTTGGCCCATAATCTTTGGATCCTAGCTGGCCTTTCTGTAGTGATTTACATGAACAACTCAAACTTTTGTAGAAAGAGGAAGAGAGAAAGGTTTTGCCTTCATATAGTATGTTCACATAGTAGGTCAACATCTAAGTGGGCACAGAGGATCAAAAGCCATAAACGGCTTCCAAGAGATCTGTGCAGGGCGATGACGAGTATGCACATGCTATGGAGCCAGTGTGTGCTGCAGCACAACCCATTGTGCCATCTTCCAAACACTCAGGAGGAGGTCCTGGATCCTGTAGTGTAGGTATAGGCAAAGAAAATCATCTTCACCTTTGTTGCAGAACAAGACATGCCTGCAGAATTTTTAGGGACATCTGAACTTTGGCTGGGAATTTTTTTTTTGAGGAAATCTCAGTCTTCTATTCACCAGGTCTTTGTCCCATTTGTGGGACCCAAGGTGCACACTGCTCTTATGGTGTGGGGGTGTGGGCCACACTTTTAAAACCCTTTGCTCTCCAGGTTGCAAGTAGGAAATGTGTAGGGAATCAAAGCGATCCAAAAGTGATCCAGGACTAAGCTAACCGGCCTGTGATCATTATATGGAAACTTATATGTTGAATGTATCTTCTCAGCTGAGAGCTGCAGGCTCAGTAAACCAGTACTATAGAGTCCTGACTCTGCATATAAGAACAGAAAGCATAGAAAAATTTAATTGTTTCTGCAAGACCGCGTGTAGCTATGTCATATCTAATACCATCTAAGTGCTTCAATAGAAAGGAACAAGTTCTCTGCTCTCAAATGATTACCCTCAAGCTTTTCCCACCAAACACTACCTCAGGAATTAGAGATTAGAATCTTCTCCAAGTTGTAACACCCCAAGATATCATGCACAGCTTGGCACTGCTGGCTCTGTTCAAAGACAGTGTAGTTGCACATATTAGTGTTAACTCCTAACAAGTGGAAGTGGAATTAAAATTCTGCAGTTTCTCTACATTTCTCAAACCCTGTGAAATAAAATATTAGATTACACATTATTTTTAAGGAAGTATGTGCTTGAAAAGCATTTATACATGAAGAAAACAAGGCATGGGGAGAACACAGTAGAAAGTTAAAAGTGTAATTGGGACAGCAAGGCAACTAGGGGGTTAACATTGTTTGGCTTTAGCTGTTTAAAGCACTTACATCTAAATTGACCTGAGGTAAATAAAATAACCAATGTCCTGGAAGGCTTATATAAAATACACTGACGTGTTTGTCTTGTGTTTGAGAAAGGTACGGAGGCTGAATTATGTATGCTGTAGCCGTTGCCAGCATCAGAAACTTCTTTAAATAATTAGAGCAATTGGGTAGCCAAGCATCTGTTTTTTCTTTTTATGAATGAGGAGACCTCATGGGCCAAATGAATGCATAATGTTGGCATGCAATGGATACCAATCTTAAACTGTGTAAATTTGACCCACTGGGCGTTTGCTAGCGAAGATGGCAATGACCATGTTTCCTGAGACTGTAGAGAAGTTGGGCTGTGTCAGTAAGCCCCAAGGCACAGGTTCATTTGTTTGCCCCATAGGGAAGGGGGGAGGAAGGGGAAGGTGACAAAAGTCAGCCTTTTTAGGTTTGCCAGTAGGCTATGTTCAAGTGAGAACTTATAAACCCCTTGCTCTGGATCTCCTACAGCATATGGCATGGGAATGGGATCCGTCTGGGAGCCTGGCATCCCAAGTGTGCAGGCTCAAAAAATAAAAGTTCATAATGGGAAATGGGAAAGCAACCCTTTCTGTGACTGGTAAATGGAGAGCTTGAGCCTTTCCAATTGAGCAGTGACTTTTTTAACTCTCAAGGATTTGAATTGTTTGGTATTGTTTTAATCATTGGGCAGTCACTTGTGAAAACTTTTGACCTCATCTGCCTCTACAATAATCAAAATACATGAAGCAAAGTGAACTTGGGCTTGGAAAGAGAATCTAAGATGGCATTTGAGCAAACTCAGAAGTTATTACTATCTGTAAAGACTGTACACTTTGAGAGCAATTTAATATGTAGTGCATTAGCTGTGGGCATCCAGACAATACTAGCTAGGACCAAGAAGTCAGCTGGGTTTGCTTATAAATCTTGGACTGTAGCAGAAAGAAATAATGCTCAGATATTAGTTTCCTTTAATTATTTCAAGATATATTTCTGTAGGAAAAAAGAAAGTAAATGAAGGATGCACTTGCGCTTGAAATACAACTGGCAGCTGTCATGAGCATCAAGAAATCTTCATTAGTTTCGCCCTGCAACTGAATTTACCCATGTCTCCTATGCCCTATATTCCCAATGCCAGATTTAGAACAGAAGCTGCCACAAACAGTGTGTTGAAATATAAATAAAGTAAACAGTAAATGTCAGGGCTGGAACAGCCGCCATCACATTTGATGGATCGGGAAATGGCAAGGGTGGGTGCTCAGGAGGATTTTGCCCTGATTGTGGCCACAGACCTTGGAATCTGAAGGAGTGTAACCAGCTTTTAAAACTGTGACATTATCAAAGTGGACTGTGATGTCGATATCTCATCAGTCTACTATCAGAAACCAAGTGACTGTCACAACAGAAATCCATGTTAAGAATCACTTTTTTGGCAGAACTTGCAGTTATTGCAAACAAAAATGTATGGTGGCTGAACAGAACTGGGTCTGTAGGAGTGCAACATACGGATTTTGTTCATCTTGAATCCAGCGTAGGTGGGGATTGAGCCTTCCCAGAGTAAGTGGGATATATTTCGTTGCTTTACTACCTCATATAAAACCTGATTCATCAGCATAAAGCTCCTTGTATGAGGAGTAAAGTCATCTGTTTAGGAGAGAGCTCTTTGTTAATCAAAAGTTTCAGCAGTGCTGAATTCAGTGCTGAAATTTGCAGACAAGGATGGCGGCTCTCAGAAAACACAAATGGCTTTTTCAGCGTGCTTTCCCTATCTGCGTACTGCCAGCGCGAGCCATGCGCTATCACTGCCACCGTTAATTCAGTTTGGCAAGAAAACCGGGTCTCACTCTGGATCCCAGTGCCCCTTACCTTGGCAGTAAAGCTCAACTATTCACTGCAAATCAGGCCTGGAAAATGTAAACCCAGTAACAGTCTTCTGTCTGTTTTTCCTGACTATTTTCCCGATGTGTTTTCTGTTTATGCTCTGTAGGGCATCAGGTGTCAGAGCAAGTTGGTGATGCCAGTAAAAGCCACTTCACAGTAGAGAGCTCATGGCTGCCTCCCAGCAACTGAATGCATCCCCTCTGCGGTGCCCTTATCCTTGTCTTCTCCAGCTTTGGCTCCCGGTGCTGAAGACTGTTCAAAATGAAGGTTTTTTCTGGAGGCAACATGCAGAAATCAGAGTGCTGCTCTGGCAAACAGAGGTGTCCAAACATGCAGCAGGGCCAGAACTGCCAGTGAGTTTAATGGGTGGATTAATGTATTTTCTTTACTGGTATGTATCTTTCAAAACAGGTATTTGCCAGAGTTCATGAAAAGCCCCTCTGCATGCACCCCTGTGCACAGGCTCAGCATGGAAGGGTTTGCAGATGGCTCTCCCAGTTGTGTGTGGCCCCCCTCTAGGATCTCCTTGCCCACTGTTCTTGCAGAGAACATTTGCCTCCAGGGAGACAAAATTTCCAGGAGGTGGAGGGAAGAATGGGTTTGCACGCCCATGAACCTGTGTAGGAGTGGGAGATATCAGCATGGGGTGGGAATATACAGGGTCCCCTCAATGCCTGTGTGGTACTGCACTCATATAAACCTGTCTTTGGATCCAGGTGCTGGGAACACCTTCCATGGGGTATGGTACACTTTGTGGAGATGGACTATCCCGTGTTTCAGCAAGGCTGAACTTAGTTAAGAAGGAAAGGAGAGACATTGTGGGGTTCTGGCATTGGGGGATGGCAGAATGGAGGAAGGAAATAAGGAGGGGAGGAAGAGGGGAGGTTGGGGGTTGGGGTCGTGCTGGAGGGATGGGGCAAAGTGAAGGTGCTGGGTGTGTAGGGCAGCTGGGGACCCTGTGAAGTGGATACAAGGAGGGTGTAGAGTGATGCAAGGGCCTCTCAAGGCACACAGACCCCAGTGGACAGGCAGAAATGTCAGCATTTGCTCTTCTCCCCATCCATGCCCCATCTCTCTGCTCCTCTCACTTCCAGCAGGATGGGAGAAATGGTGTTTCTGGTGTTCCTTTTAACTGGTCACCACTGAGCTATTCATTGCCCTGTGAAGGTATTGAAGGTCCAGACTACTATCTGTCATGAAAACATGTTAAAAAAATTACTCTGCTGTGTGGGAACCAGCCCAATATTGGAAAACATTTTCTCTGCCCCTTTCTCCCATTTTATCCAAGCATCATGTTGTTTGGGGCATTTCCAGCTGTAGAGAACAGGGAGGTGTACTCTCAGTGACAAAAGATGTAGACACAGGTCTCTGCAGTTCAGTAGCCTGTATATTTTTCTAAGCCAGTAATTTCTCTCAATTCAGTTAAAAAAAACAGAAAACAGACAGTATGCATAAACTTCTCTCCACTCTGTAGCAATTCAATTAACCATAAACTCAGTAATGTGGAAATAGAATAGCAAAGGAGAGCTATCTTTATTCTATGATGCCTTCAAGGGCCCACAGAAGGATTCAATGCAATTTTAAATCCTTCTCCAAGATCAAGCCTTGAGAAGAAATGCAGCTCTTTTGTTACATTCAAAAGGAAGAAAAAGGAATTATTCAAATCTTATTAGGAAAATAAATCTTTCTGAATAAGCTCTACCCTCTGTTCCTTGCCTCTAGTGCCACAACCATATATTATAAGGTGAAGTCTGCATTTTGATCCCCAAATTAAGAAAATTGCTTCTAATAAATTGCTTAGTCACAAGAACAGTTAAGCTGCAAATACCATTTGCATTCTTGTAATTGCCAGCATTAAATCCCCATAAGAATTGTAAGAGGAAACCGTCTACATTTTATGCATGCTAACTCCTCAGAGTGTTTTATACTAAGGAAAATACTGTAAATGCTTTCAAGCTACTTTAATAATTGACATTTTCCACCTTAGGATCTCAAAGCTCTTTTCAAAGAAGTGCAAACAATGAAAGAAAGTGAAAAATAGTTTTGGCAGAGAGAGAATTAAATTACACGCTTGTTTCTTATAAAGTATCGGGCGAAAAAAAAAAGAAAGAAAGGCAAGCAGCTTTTGCAGAACAGAAAGCTGAGAACACAGTGATTTCAGAGCTGAGTTTGAACAGGTGCTTGGGGTACTGAAGATACAGAGAAGGATGTGTATCTCTAAAAGGACCAGGAGCCTCTCTCCCAGGCCTTGCTCCACAAAAGACATCTGAGAGATGTTGGTCCCTGCAGCTGCTTGCTGCTGTTTCCAGCTGATGGTTACCACCCTGTGACTGGCCTGGCACAGCCCTCTGGAGTGTCAGCCAGGTCGGTACTTGGACTTCGGTTTGCAAAATCCTAAAGGTTTCTGTTGCAACCTGTTGGAGGTTGTGGGTCCTATGGAGAAGTCCAGGGAAGAGGGAACTGGAGAGGGACTCTTCATCAGGAGGAATAGTGACAGGACAAGGGGTAATGGTTTTAAATTGGAAGATATGAAAAAGAAATTTTTTACTCTGAGGGTGGTGAGGCGCTGGAACAGGTTGCCCAGAGAAGTTGTGGATATCCCATCCCTGGAAGTTTTTAAGGCCAGGCTGGATGGGGCTTTGCGCAACCTGGTCAAGTGGGAGGTGTCCCTGCCCATGGCAGGGGGGTTGGAACTTGATGATCTCTAAGGTCCCTTCCAACTCTAATCATTCTATGATTCTATTAATAACTACGGTGAGAGGAAGGCTGAACGGGGCATCTGTTGTCTTAATTTTGGTGAGTTACACCTGCAGCCATATCTTGGTGTGTCCAGATCCTGGTTCAGGTTCTGCATCTCCAGTGACAGCTACCTCACTGAGACAGAGCAGCCCAAAGTAGCTTTAAACTCTCCATGGTGAGTTTATCTTAGGTTGTTCTGTGCTGGTGGTGGTTTCTGAGAATCAGAAACATAAAGTAAAAGACATTTATGACCAGTGAGAAAAGCGTCCGGCACACTGTGCTTTCATAATATAAGAGGAGGGAGAACAGAGAGGACCATCATGATTCACACCAGTGTGGAAGAAGGAGGTGTCAGGCCTGCAGAGCCACATAAAATGATGCATTCCCCTCCTGAGTGAGCTAATAAAGTATGGAACCAAGCTGTGTCAGCTGTGATGTTAAATACTGCACACTACTCAGCGTTACAGCTCACTGATTGCTTTGGCTGTTTGCTCTGGTGTGGTAGGGTGGTGGAGCTGCTGCTGACAGCCCAAACAAGTTGTAAATAGTAGCTGGTGGGGCCCCTGGTGCATCACACGATGGTTCTGCATTCAGCCCCCACACTGTTTGCTAAGCTTCCCTCTCACTGTGTCCTCCTCACAAGAGGAGCTTTCTGAATTGAGAGGTTTTTGCCATAGACTGGTATAGATGTATATGTACTCTGCATCAATACTTAAATGCCTGATGGGGTGCCATCAGAAACTCACTTTGTCTCCTTTACAGCAGTGCATGGGAAAGTCTGTTGAGAAACCTGTAAGTGCTAATTATAATTGTTACCATCCAGCTGTTCTTGTCCAGCTAAGCTGGCAGAGATCTTGGGGGAAATTGCATTTTAAAGCTTCTGCTGCTCTAAAGTGAATTTATTTGGTCTTCACAAAATTAATGTTTTGTAGCTTTCTTTTTCCTTCTTTTCTTTCAATGTGTGAATACTTTTCATCATCTAATAAAATGTCAATTTACAAGAATGAGTAAGAAAATTGCAGCAGGTACTGATCTGCAAGTAATAAATGGGGTTAATTTGTGGTAAGTAATTGCTTTACTCTGTTGTTCTGTTTGTTTCTTTTCACATGCAGGAGGGAAAAGATATTGGTGTTAATGTGAGGGGTGCAGTTTGCCAGACAACTCTTCCTAATTACAGCGAGTTTTGAGTAAACTCCCTGTTTAGTTTGCTTTATATTTCCAGGGCTGGGCTTTCTGAAGGCCAGAATGTCAGGGGCATAAAATCAGGCTGATGCCCAGAGGGAGATAGAAAAAATGAAAGAGAAAAGACTAATGGACTTCAAAAGAAAAGTGAGTATGGCCCTCAGCACACGAACTTTCTCCATCATCACATCTGCTCTTCTACAAGAGTGGTGCATACACATGAAGACATGCAAGAAAGCAATGTTTGGAAAATGGGTGATCAAGAACTTAGCAGCACTGTGGGAAACAGTGACAACACAAGAAAATCTCCATGGAGTCAGTTGCTGTGAAAAAGGTGGTTCCTAGAAACCAGACTTTAGTGCTTGGACTGGTATTTCAGAAGAGATTTGCAACATCATCACTTACACAGGATGGAAATCAACAAGCTGGACTAAGTTATCCCAGAAAGCCCATCTGTGGGATGGCAGAGATGGTGTGTGCATGTTTCACAAGTTTCCACGCCATAAACAGTTGTCGGAGAGTATGTAATTTCCTGCTGTCAGTGCGGCTATTGTTTCTAATCTACAAAACTTCAAAAAGTCTAAGAACAGTTTTACACGCGAGTTTCATGCAGAGGGACTAACCTTATCCTGCAGTCCCAAGCACTTGGTCTTAGTGTCCTCCTGTCTCGAAACATTTCACTGTTCTGTGACTGGCCCTCATCTTGAGATGCTGTGGATGAAATCTTTGTGAATTATCAATTTCTTTGTGAGAAATCAATTTTCTGTTGCCTACAAGGTAACTGGGTTTCTGTCCCACATCTTTAGAATAAAAAGGGATAACCTTTTCTGCCCCTGCTCCAAGGGTCAGACATAAACACATAAGCAAGGACATGATGGAGAAAGGAGAGAGGATGTTTCCCTTCTGCTGCTCTGTTTCTCTTTCCCTCAGCACTGTGGGGAGAAGCTGTAGGGAGGATGTAGGTGTGGACCTGGCTGCTTGGATCTGGCAGGAGCAAACAGCTGCTAGGGAAGATCTTGGGTTTTCCTCCGTGCCTCAATAGCTGACCTTACAGATCTGTTCATGTCTTGAAACTGCCTGTAAACAGCAAAGTTGAGCCATTACTCAGGGCTGGGAGAATTTTTCCCTGGATTTGCAAGGGATACTGTTTGTGATGACCCTTTCTGAAGGAGAGCATTGATAGTGGGGTTTGCTGCAGTCACATGGCTCCTTAATCACAAGGTTTTACATAGCGAGCATCAGGACTGGAGTGGTGGTACTAGGAATTTGAGCCAAAGCCCTGAATTTTTATAATTCCAGGCAGGCAGAGGAGTTGTCTCTCTTTCTAAATGATATTTAAGGATTTCTGCAGCTGAATACCACTATCAACAATAACGTTTAGAATTAATAGCCCTACACATATACTCCATGGCTGCAATGGGAGTAATTGTGAACACTCTTCAATCTTCCTCTTCCCACTCCCCTCTCCCCCCTCAGCCTAAGCACAAGCTCTCATTTCAGGGCTAAAGATATACTCTTAAATCACTTCTGACATTTCTTTGTTGCTGCCTAATGAAGGCTGGGTTGATGGGCTGCAGGGAAGTTTTATATAAGCCCTTGCTGAGATGTCATAGGATCGGAAGCAGGCAGCAATTGCAAAGCGTTAGTATTTGTCTCTGGAGTTTATTTATCTGCAAGTTTGAATGTCTGCATGGTGTATGGGGCTTTGTCCCTTCCCACCTTGATTTTCCGAGTCCCAGTGAAATGTCATGGTCCCAAGGACTGCAAGGTTCAAAGAGTAGCCGTGCTGCCGTGCCTGCCGAGCTAACAAGGGACCTCTGTGCACCATTGTTTGAGGAAAACATCCTACGAAGGGACATGTTGGCTGCTCGTCCTAGCTCTCCCAACCCTTTCCAAGCACTTTTACACTCTGCTTCTTTCATTAATTGGAATATTTGTTTTTTAAGCTTGTTGTTGAGCAAGTCAAAGCAACCCACTCCTGGTTAACAAAGCCTGAAATAATTGTGACCAAGTCACAGCAGTGCTGAAGGGGGAAACCAGCCACACAGACCAGGCTAGTTTCCCAGCTCTGCTGAGCTTACTTAATCCTTGCTGGGTTTATCCAGGTGTCAAGGAAAGGCTTGAATGGTAGCCAGAGGCTGGAGGCATGCCCCCTTGCTGCCTAATGGTCCAGTCTCTTGTCCTCTGTTTGTAGCCTGGGCTACTAGATGGATTGACAGACTGACAGGGATGAACTGGTTTTCTTGTAAAGAGTCTGTAAAAGTTTGCTTTGCTGTGTTGTCCTTGTCCTAAGGAATGAAGTCAGTCAGCTGTAGATTAAGATGGCAGTAGACTTCTGCTATTTGAAGGTTAGGTATGTCAGTGAAATGCTGTAAATCCACGAGAGACAAAGTAAACTTGTTTTAGTGATTAAGTAGAGAAAATAATTTCAACACTGTTAATGACTGTGACCACCCAGACTACAGCTGGATTTTACTTTGCTTACTGTGTAAGATCCCGCATTAAAAAATAAGATAGACCTGACTTTTTCATTGCAGAAGTGCTTTGGGTGCATTCTGCTCTTCAGAAAACCTGGTCGCTTTGATTATTCTTCAGGATTAGAGGCAGCTGAGGCATATCATCTTCATTAAAGACCTTTGGGCTTTACAGCTGAGAGGTCATATGCTGAGTATCCTTAGACCTGACTGTGCCCACTGAACTTGCTAGGTAAAGTACAACTCCAGGTTCTGCAGATGGAGGCGTTAGGCAAAAGTCTTTAGGTTATTGAGCAGATTAATGTATGGGTCTTATTTGGAGAAATTAATTTTATGAGGCTAGAAATATTGGCCCAGGTATGGATTGTTAACACTACTAAATATCTGTTGCGTATAGTTGTAAAGGGGCGATACTTGCAAATCCCTGCTCTTGGTGGTGGTTTTCTGATGCATGTGCTAGGCCTATTCTTTGCTGCTAGTGTGGTAAATGCTTAAAGGGCTTGTTATAGGCAGGACAGGTAAGAACTAACATTGTGGGACCTCCCCATGCTTTGCTATTCCATGGTGATTCTCTGTTTTCATAGTAGGTTGGATGAGGAAAAGCAATTGGGGAAAATTGTGCCTGCTTTGCATTAAGAACTCTTATTAGAAAGTGTTTCGGTGTTGTATTCACCTGTGCTAACTTTCTGGTTGTTGGTTGCACTTTTCTTATCTGTTACTAAAGCACTTACTGATAGTATATGTTGGTTATAATACGGGATGTGGCAATAAAACAAGCTGCAAGCACAAAGCCTGAAACACGAGATGTCTATTCGACTGGAAATGTGAAACAGATGCCGCTTCTCCTCAGGGTCACAGCAGATCAACAGAGACTTGGGTGGGCACCAGCAACCAATACCCTGAGTGTTCGCATGACGCTCTGAGCTGCATAAGCAAACAGGAGCAGTTCTTTCCAGCAGGCAGGCTGGCTGGTGTGCAGTGTCAAAGGCTACTGGAGGCTGCCAAATACCAGCTGGGGTGGGCATTTATGGCAGTGATTTCTGTAAGTATACTTTACTCCTGTTTACTAGGTTAACCTATTACATAATTAAAAGCTATGTGTTTGTTATCCCAAAAGGGCTTTTGTCTCATTCCATGAGCGTGAAGGATGATGATTATTGACACAAAGAACTGGTAAACAGTTCCTTTTTTTTTAAATAATTCATTGTAGTCCTGGTTTTTGCATTAGCAATGGGATTATTACTTTTAATTTAGTAATTTTCTTATTATTCTGTGTTCTTGTTGTATTACTACTTTGACATCCTTTGAATCTTAAATTTATTCTTAAGTCTCTCCTGCATATCAAGAAGGACACATTCTTGCCTCCCTTTTATGATGAGTTATTGTTACATAGACAGATTACAAAACAGAACAAACCCAACCTCAAAACCACGCTTTCAGAAATATGTATTAAATACATATTTGTATACTTGAAGCTGTATTAAAACTATAGGCCCAGACGATAGGCTTTTATTCTCTCCTGCAGTCTATGCAATTCACTTAGGTAACTCTTTTAAACTGAATGTGGGTATATGAAATCTTACTAATTTTTCCATGCACAAAGCTTCTTGCAGGATCTCTGTGTATGTGTATTCAGTAGTACTTTGTTCTGTTGTGGAGAAGTTCCTGCTTCACCAGGAATCACCTAATTGTCATCTCCCAGAAAGGAGGAATATGTGCTGACCGTGAGGACCTTGGAGGTAATTCTTTTCCATTGCACAGTATTGTAGCTTTCCGTATTCCTAGATCATCAGTGCGGGAAGGGATTGGGGGCCAGATACTGTGGAGTTGTTGCTCCAGACTGGAATTAGTCCCATTTGACACTGCAGTCACCTCTGCTTTGATCTGCAGAGCTCCTGAGGTGCTTGCAAAAATCCTTTGCATTTGTTGATGTACTGAGAAAGTTCAAAGCCCAGGCCTTTAGCCATTTGGGAGGTAGGCAGAGAGGGACACAGCATAGCAAGAGAACCTGGTTTGCCGGGTTGGCTTATCTCCAGGATAGTGGAAAATACAGATGTGGTAGTGTTACCCACCTTTTTCATTATTGCCCAGGGCAGCAGGAAAACTATGTTCTTGTCCTGCCTTACCCTCGGGAAGGAATTTTTTTCTCCTCTCTCTCCTCAGGAAAGTGCCAAACCCTAGGCCATGCTTGGGTGGGCTCACTCCGTATCTCTCTTACCTCATCAGGCTGTGCAGCAAAGAATGAAGGATTTATAGGGGTGGACATACAGGCTGCAAGGGGGTGCAAGCCTGAGTAGTTCACATGGCAATAAAGTCCCTGTTCTAAGAGGGGTGGCGGGGGATTTCCTGTTTTCTGGTCTCTGCTGCAAGAAATACTTTTGCATGACTCATCAGATGAAAAAGCGTAATAGCACTGACAACAGGGACTGGACTGCAGTATGCTATCCCACTCCCTCCAACTACACGCTCAAGTTATTCATGTTACCATTAGAAATGACAAAGCTATTAAGAAATGTTGCTATGCATTTTAATGTGCTGATACCCTAAAGGATTTTCAGTTTGGCAAAAATGCCAGCAGGATAAATGTAGACCCCAAAGATTTTCTTGCCATAAATAAACAAATTACATTTTCCCCCACCAGAAGAGGCTATTTTTAAACATGGAAATTGAACAGAAATAATTCTGGGTTAACTTGATTGCTTGAACTGTGTAGCCCAATTGAAAGGATTTTGTCAGTGACAGTGCTGTTGGTAATCTACATACAAGGCTAAGTTGTACATGTGAGTGTTAGTAACTGCACTTCATGATTAATAACTGCAGGGACTATGGTATAACACTTATATGTTGATAATTATGAATAATATTGATAATAAGAAGTAATCAAGAAAGAGCTGATGAGATTTTGATACACATGTAAATACATGAATAGTGTAACCATTAAGAACTCACCTGCTGTGTGTACTAATCAATAACTAATCAAAATGTTTGGGAGATATTTGGAAATGAATATGTAAAATAGCTAAAGGCATATTTTAAAGAGTGACTTAAAGGCTTCCAGCTTTTTGCGGAGTGACTTTACTATGCTCATGCACATCAATTTTGCCAGAGTGTTTTAATGATGTCAACAGGACTGTGTGTGCAGAAATGGATAATCAACAGTTAGCAAGGTTTTTTTTCCGCTGGATTTTTGCATTTAGGGTAGAAAAGGGCTAATCTTTGCCTCAGCTCCTGCTGGAACAAGACAGCAAATGTTGAGAGCATCCTTTGGAAATAGTAAGATTGCTTGGCCTACTGCCTTCTGCCCGATGATCCTACTTTAGTGTCATACATGAAACCAACCCCAACAATTACAAAAATCTCACAATAATATCTGGGGCTGAGCAAGAGAGACAGAAGCAGCCTATATGCCAGAATTTCTATGCCAAAAGGAGCGAAATCTGAATAGTGTTCTCCTACCTTATGACGAGAGACCATTTGGATACTAGCAATAGTTACACGATCTCATTTGTGAAGGCTGGCACCAAGCTGTTCAATACAAAGCACATTGAAAAAGACCCCTGGTGGCAGAGGCAGTGGAAGAACCAGGTCTTATTAGCAAGCCCACACTACCTGCCTGCTGTGTGCCTTCACACAAGGTGGAGCAGCAGTACTGGGATGGGATGTCCTCTCTCGTGGAGATACGATATCTAGCCCTGCCTTTGGCACACCCATCGGCTTTTTGCATTAGTAAAATGTAAAAATCTAGTGTTTCTGAACAGAAAGCATCGGGAGCAGGTAGTTCTTTGCTTCATCAAGGTGAGTGGGACCTCCCTTGAAAGACTGTTTCAGATGGTGAGCATTCAAAGATGCAGTTTCCTAGGTAAGCGTCCTTGTCACCAAAATGCCATTCAGGAAAACAGTCTTCTCGCATCTCTGCTGCTAAAAGTCATCCACTGGAAAGGAAAATCAAAGGCTGTGGGAAGCAGCAAGGTTATGGGGAGGAGTAATTTGCTTCCAGAACTCTCTATGCTGTTTGCACTGTACTTCATTCTTACTAAGTAAAAAGCAAAAGGCCCTATCATCTCCCTTCAGCATATCAAGGCTGTCTCATTCCTTGCTGACTGTCTCAAGCTGCTGAGCTCCTTGCTCCTCACTGGCAGCATGGGCTCAGCAGGCCGAGTCCATCTGTGGAGGCAGCAACAGGGGCCAGCCTCGTCCCTGCATGTGTGGACCAGACAAGGGGAGGAAATGCAGGACATAGGGAAAGCGTTTTACAAATTGATTTGTGTTGATTTGCTCATTTGAAATGCTGAAGCACATTCCCTTACCTGCACTCGAGTAGTAGTGGATTCTGGACCTTTTTTTCTGCCTACAGCCACTTGCTGGTGTCTTGGATACAGCTGCAGGGCACTGAAGCTTTTGGGCTGGAAGCTTTTAACCTGAGTAACTTCACTGACAAATGCGCTCCTGCCGTTACTGGACCTGGAGCACAGGCTGGTGCTTGCAAAGGCATCCATCCTTTTTTCCTCTGAGTAACTTGCAAAACCAGATATTCTGCTCTACAGATATGCAATCCCATGGTATTACCATATCTCCACAAAGGACTGTAGCTGTAGGCCTTTCAGGAGCGAGGTCTGCTGCAGTCAAGTCAAGGCTTTTTCTGTGTTGGCTCTTTCCAGTTGTCTCTCAGCAAGTATGCATCCGTTGGCCCCTTGCTCCCCTGCTTATCTCATACTTCCCCTCTTTTATTTTTCCTCTACTCTGCTCCTATTCTAGTTCATTTTTAATACCCTCATCTCTTCCCCCACTCTAACCTCACTGCACATACTCAATGGCTTATAAACCAGTAGTGACTTCAGCTGGAGTTTGAGGGTGCTCTTGGAAATGGTTGTGTTGCTCTGCCTGTTCCCTTGACCTTCTCACATCTTTCTATGTCAGAGTCTGAATCCTGCAGATCAGCAGCATTGCTGTGATGCAGCAGGGCAAGATTTTTCCCTGGTTATCCATAAATTAGCAGAAATACAGATTTAAAAGCTAGTCTGGCGTCTATGGCCATGGAGACTCTATGGGCAGATGTCTGGCACCAGTGGCTCCGGGTACCTCTGAGAACCACGTCCAGTGGGAATACATGGCACTCCTCTTTCTTTGGAGGGAAACCCAAGCTCTCAGCAGTGAGAAGGCTCAGCCCAGCAGGGTTACCAAGCTGGATTTTGTGCTGCACTTAGAAGCTTTCAAAACTGGGCCCTAGGTATGGCTAGCCCAGCCCGGCTTCATCCAGCTGGGACAGGATTTTGCCCTAAATTATTTCATCTATTTCTGCACCTAGGGCATGCGCTTTTATCTGAAAGCAAACTGTTTACTTATTTGCTTTTAATTATTTATGGTAATGAAAGAGCACCCATATCCCAAGATTTTCCACAAAAATGAATACTCCTGTAGTTCAGATCTGTGGCCATGAAAGAAAACACTGTTCTCCACTGTTGCTTATAATGTTTATTTGTTTTTAACTTCAAAACACAGGTGATTTTCTGAAAACAAATATAGTAATGGGGAAAATGAAGGTAGATGCTCTTTGTAACTTTCCCAAGATACACATCTGGAAAAGTATATTTTTGCAAAATAACTGCAATTTAGCAAATCCAGACAGTGAGATTCCAAAAAGTAATAAATAGAAGTGAGGTTAGCAACCAATGTTGGGTTCCCTCCCACCTTGTTTAACTTTCAAACGGCACTAAATGAACGCACAATATCCACAGTTTATATAGAGAGACTTGTGCAGATGTCTCCAGTAATTAGACAGTTAATTTCCAATGTGGGGAATTATGAAGAGATACCTCCTCCCTTTCAATCTGTAAAATAAACTTTGTGGAATAACTGGATACTGTAACATCTGATAGTCTTGCTACTGATTTAAGCTTAGAGTTCAGCTATTTAAATCACTATCCTTAATTGCTACTTACTTACGTTTACCTAAAAGTCATTTTTTACCCATAGGCAGGTACAAAAACTTTCTTTAGAAGCAGCAGTGAAGTGTTGGATTATTTTGTAAATAGCTCTGATGCCACACTTCATCAGTACTCTCAAAACCTTACTGTCATTTTTGGTTTCGTTGCCTGTACAAAATCTCTTGCTCCCCCTTAATAGTCAGTAGAAAAACAACCAGTTTGGAGACAGATCAGAAAAATTAAAGGCAAGCTTTCCTGAATCTGAATGTTACAGCCAGGCCCTGCTCACCAGGAATTTCAGGGAATGTGGAAATAATTCTGCAGACCAACCAGGACAAGTATGAAGCCACTGTTCACTGTCCATCTTCTCCTATAGCACCATGGAGCTAAAACGATTCTCTGGCTTTTTTTTTTTGCTCAAAAGCATGTAATCTCCTAATTAATAAAGTTTGGATAGGAATATATTAGTTATTTTTGTTAGCTGATGCCTGCTCTTCACAAATCTGCTTTGTGTTTCCTGCACGCATGTGAAAATCAAATGTTTCTGGCACTGGGTGTGCTGCCCACAATGTAATGTGCTTCATAGCTTTTTGTACCTACATAGAAGGAAAATATCACTTTACCATCTGATTTGCTTGAGTTGTGTAGTCATCAGTGCTATAGCAAGAAACAGATGGCCTGGGAATTAGGAAATCACTCAAGCGCTGATCTGAAGAGGGTCTTCCTGAACACAAAGCGGGTGCGTGTGTTAAGTGGTCACAAAATTTACAGTCTATCACATTCAATATCAGGGTTATTAGATGGTGTATCAAGAATACCGAGACACACTTCCTTGTTTGCTGGAGGTGGGGTATTGGTTGGACTTCCCACCCCAGAATCAGGACTGGGTGCAGGTTGCATTTCTTCTGCATACTTCTCTTCTTTCTGAGAAGGTTCTTTTTGCTTTTGCTTGAGATTTTTGAATCGTTTGAGCTTCACAGGGTCCTTGACTTCCTTGGCACAATGGAACAAGATGAAAATGTCCCTCCGAAATTTGGAGCTCATTCCAAAGTAGATAATGGGGTTGTAGAAACTGGCAGACTTAGCAAACAAACTGGCAAGGATGCTGGTAAGATTGGGCACAGGGTGACCATAGGCAGACCATATAGAGATGACAGCATACGGTGACCATGCAATAATGAAGGCTGTGCAAATGACAATGGAAACCTAAAAGATAGAAGAAGAATAGTCTTAAATCTATTCTTTAATCTTAATTCCACATCAGGGAAGCAGCTTCAACACTTGGCTGGAAGGGAAACATCAGATTGTTCTGAGATTGTTCTGCCCAGAGCAGAGTACAGGCAAGCAAAAGGTTAGCACTGATGGTACCAGGCAGACCTACAAGCGATATATCTAAATTTGGCATGGTGGTGTGCTTGAGCAATGCCTCATCTAAAGGAATGAAAATAGCTACAGTCCCCTGTATGTTTATATGAATTAAGAAGGTTTCTGGTAGACTTAAGTCAACAGTAAGTAAATTGAGATCTCCACTGTAACTTCTGTGTATGCTAGAAATAATGTAACTTCTGAAAGAAAAGAACTTATGCCAAACCAAACTTTTGTTTTTGTATGGTATAACCCACTCCGATTATATTTAGATTATTTTTCACATGTGATGTAGCACCAATATTAGCCAACTGATGGGGGTAGGAGTTTTAAACAATCCTTGTATTCTTCACTGAGTTCAGACTCTGTCACTAGAGATTCTAGAAAAATGAAATGTGACTGATTCATTTTGTTCTCCTCTGTTCTAGTTGGGACCAATTTTTGGAAAGACAGATTTCATTGAGATCAGTGAGAAGGCCAAACTCACCCTGGTGACATCTCGCTCCATTCTCCTCTGTCTGTCTGTGGGATCCCCCAGTCCTGTTAATGCATGGCTTAGCTTGACAGTATTGATAATTGACACATACGAGAAGACCATGACTGACACGGGTAGGAAAAAACAGCAGATAAAAATGGAGACAATGTAAGACTTGTAGATTGTTGAGAAGTTGGCTTTTGCCCAGTCTATCTCGCATGTGCCATACATGCGATCTGGAAAGCAAAAATAAGTTGGTTAGCATTTTTAGAACATTTAGCT
This sequence comes from Thinocorus orbignyianus, assembly GCA_013400375.1. Lineage (NCBI taxonomy): Eukaryota > Metazoa > Chordata > Aves > Ciconiiformes > Thinocoridae > Thinocorus > Thinocorus orbignyianus. The sequence goes on along the minus strand of VXBW01008263.1, from coordinate 313,495 downwards.
ACTTTTGAGTGATTAATTTATCAGTTCAAATACTGCATTTTTCTTCTTCTAAGCACTAAAGAATGGATTGATTGCTCTGATTTAATGAGTTGTGACATAAATTTCCTACATAAACAATTTTTCAGACCAGTTAGACTGTAACAAGTTTTAATGTGTATTACTATTCTGTCCAGTTAAGATTTCCAGTGTACATCCATAATGCACGAACTGTCATTTCTGAATAGGAAATTACTATACTTGATTAGAAAGAAAAAAAGGGGCATTTGTTCAGTAGGTCTGAGATTCTGAAGTTTTATCTATTCTTACTTGTCATAATCTTCTACATGGTAATTTCCTAAGATGAGCACTGTAAAAGCATAACAAGCAATTGTAAAGACACAATATGCCAGATGGAAAAAGTCACTACTTACATAGTGAAGTAGGAAATAAAATTATTGAGGGGTTTTTAATAGAAACAAAAAGGCAATTAAATTTTTACTGCAGTGAGAGCCATGAAAGCAAATTGATATAGCTAATAATAAAGATTATGGGAAGGTGAAACATGTAAGTACTTAGAAAGACATGAAACATTTTACTAAATGGGAACCGTACAGTTCTGCAACTACAAAGGACCTGGAGGCTCTTAAAAATGAAGTTGGGCAGATTGCAGGATCTGCAGCCAGTGGGATTTACAAAAGGACACTTGCTGATCAGGTACTTCAGGGAAAGGCATTGGGAATAAGATGCAGTCTCTGCTTAAATAATTTTATGAACAACACTTGACTTCTTTACACCATCTGATGTGTTTGCAAATGTGTCCTGCTATAAAGCTTGACTTCAATAGCATTAGAGGTTTTGTATAGATTGTGAATTGTTGATTTTTCTTTTTGGGTGGAAAAAGCATTTTTTTTCCCCTGGCAGCTATGGCAGCAAATTGAGTTATAAATAAATGGAGCATGAACCAAAATTATGTAAGTCGAGTATTAACTAGCCCTGGAGATACAATACAGGTGAAGACTGCATGATTTAGCAACAGATCTCACTCTCTGACATCCAGTGATAATTCTGAAGGAAAAAAATCTCTTAATTCCTCACAGGTGGTAGGAGATTTAGACAGGATGAATTAAAGAAGCAAGAGATTAAAATCTCTTTTATGATTCTCATAAAAAAAGAGCTCAGTATTTTTAACACTAAAAGCTCTAGATGTTGCTGTCTGGGTGCGTTCAGTAATAGAAACAGATTTTTGTCTCCTTCACTTTTTTCTTGAGTAGACCCTATGATTCAAAAAGATAACCATAGAATCTGACTTTGTGTCAGGTTTCTGCACTGTGAAAACTTTTGACTGAAAAAAGAAAGCAACTTGTGGATGACATGAATTCTGACAAAGACAGTCAGAATTCAGAGCTGTTTTCCCCCTCTCTGCAGAGATACTGGCTAGTGGCATTTCCAAAACTCAGTGGGGTCCCGGGGACGCATGCAGCTGCTGTGTAGAAACGAGAGGACCAGGGCAACCAGGTATAAAGTACTGTGGTCTGCTGGCACCCACTGCCTGCTCCCAGACGTGCCATTGCTGGGCTCCCAGCTCTCCATAGGTGCCCTCAATGGAAACATTTTTAGAATCAGATAACCCAGGAACCTGAAAGCGTTGTGATTCTCAGCAGGAAAAAGTGGTCTTGAAGACCACTGTCAAAAAATGGAATCCAAAGTACAAACAGGATCCATGGGTGCCCTGACAAGGCAGTGATGCCCAAGAATTCCCTGGTTTGAGTTTTAGGTCAAAAAGGGACATCAGAAATACGCTTACAAATGAAAACTAGTAAGATTAATGTAAAAAAAACAAAACACGGATCACCAGAAGATACCCGGAAAATGACCAGTCCAACCCCGTCAAATAGAACATAAAATTAGAACAGTCTAATAAACAGTGTGGTTTTATCTCAGACAAAACATCCACTGAACCTACTATCCTTGTTTGGGAAGGGTAGATTTAACCAGTCATAGAATGGTTTAGCTTGGAAGGCACTTAAAGATCATCTGGTTCCTACTGCCCTGCAATAGGCAGGGACACCACCTACCAAAGATGAAGTGGAAATGGATGCTTTTCTCACAGCCATGCTTCAAGGGTCCAGAGATACCTCAAGGTTTATGTATTCAATTAGTAAGAGGATATATTCACATAGCTGTTTTTATAAGTCTTCATAGATTTAATTACTTCTCAAAGGATGCAGATGCCTACATGATAAAGGCAGATAACTGCTGGACAATTTCAGTCACATGATTTCAGTTGTTAGGACTCCTGCATTATTATCATTTGTTCCCAGAGATGAGTTTTTAGATACTTAATTTGAGACAATTTCTCCAATTTCTCCCCAGGAAGAAATTTTCTAGTGTGGGAATATCCCTTATCCCACCACAGGGTAAGCTATCCCTTACCACAGTGTTCGCTCATATTCAATTTTTTTCCTCTTTTCCCCTCCTCCTTTTTTGCTGTGGCCTTATCTTGCAGCCTAATCACTTCTGACATCTTTTTCTTCTTCTGCTATGTTAGTTTTCATATTTTCAACAAACTGTTTCACCAGATCTTTCTGGCGTGTCTTACTATAGTTTCAAGTTTAACTTGCTGGAACTTGTGTTATTTTCTAGCTTCCTAATCTTGACAGTTTTTGAAGGATGTCTTTTAATAATTTCCTTTATCTCATTGCTTAACCATGCCAAATATTTCTGGCCTCTCTTTTTTCACAGGTAATATGCACTTGGTCCAAATTTTTCCTGAGATATCTTAAAAAAAAATCTCTTTATAGCTGATACCAAAGCAGGCAACACTCTGCACGAACGTCATGCATGATGAATGATTTTCTCAGTTCCACTGATAATCAGCCTGGTTTATCATAAACAGCAAGAAAGAAAGGTAAGTATCTTTGTTCAGTTAAGTGGAGAGGTACCAAATGAGTACAACCGAAAGATACCTGTTACCTGTATAACTGCCCCAGCCAAGCAATGGAGCTGCTGACCAGAAGAAAGCTGCAATCCAAATGAGAACCAGAGCCACTGTCATACTGCCATTGCTGATGCAGTGACCTGCAATAGCATGGTTTAATCAGAAAATAATATCTAGAAAAACAAACATATCTATGAAATCTAAACGCACTCTTATACTAACAGCTAATAAGGAAAATACAGCCATTTAAAAAAATATTAAGACCAAAAAATGCATATTCATAAGAATAGCTTAAATTTGAAAGCATCTGTCAGGTTTATATTTAAGACCATTTGTGAACAGTGGAAATGAATGGCTTTTAACCAGGAGACAATGTGTTGAGTGCTGCAGAGTTGGCAAATTCTACATTAGACTTGCGTTTTGCAGTTTTGTGAAAAGCAGAAAATGGTTGTATTTAAAGTTTTACATAGAAACAAACAAGGTAAGTCTAAATTCAGAGGATTTTCTTATTCACGTCAAGGTTTTCCCCATTAAAAAGGAGAAGACACATTAGATGCTCAAACTATGTTACTCATTCAGTACAAATTATTTAATCTGTTCTGCAGTTGCCATACTTTGTGGTTATTTCTTTGCTTACATGGGAAATATTTAGGCATCCACCATCCTCTGTTCCTCAACATTTCTGTAAAGTTATACTGTATGCTTGCTCAGATTTTCTCAGGAGGCAAACACAAATTAGAAGAACATGTGATACAGCTTTGCAAAAGACAAATGTGGGTTTTAAATATGACTTAATAATTTGCAATGAATGTAAGATATAGAATACATCACAGCCAAACCTCTGGCAGCTCCAAGAGCGGTTTGTGTTGAAAATTTGCTTCAACAGGTCTATCATTACAACAAACTGCAGAAGAACTTCCTGTGGAAAAATAGACCACTCTGCAGAAGTTCTTTTCACAGTTAATACTACTCATGCAATTAGAGAGAAAAGCTTTTATGCTATATTCAGTGTATCTGTGCGTGCTTTACCTGTGGACACTAATAAGTTCCTGACTGCAAGATGATTCAAACCAGTTACAACAAAGAATGGAAATTGATAATACATTGTCTAAGGATGGTGAAAGGAAGACTAGGGAGACTTTATGGAAGGTATAGGAATCAAGAAGAGAGATTACATAAGGTTTTTGGTGGAAGTCGAAGTTTTCAGTAGGCAGGAGGTCCAGGATGAACTCTACTGATCCTGTGAAAGGGAGTGCTTGGGGTGACTGTGGTGATGTAAAGAGGCATAAAGGAAAAGGGGTCGATGATGGCAAGTTACAGGGCGGGAAACATGTGAAGAGTTTCAGATCAGATATGCATGGTGTGACACCTGTATGCCTTTAGAGAAGCATTTATATCAAAGATTAATAAAAATGAAATAAAAACCCCCAGAGAGTGGTTAGTAAAAGGTTTCTAGCACTGGAGAAAGTAATGAACAGTGGTTATATGAGATACTCAGCCACAGATCAACAGGGCAATAGAGAAGGAAGAAGTGTGGGTGAGAGACTGTGGTGATGATGCTTTGCAGATCTGGGAGACAGGCAGGAGACAGGGACTATCTAGATAGAGCCGGGTCATAGTCGTTTCTGGGGATAGTAGGAGTCATTTTCATCTCCTGTGGTGTGAAACTGTCCAGGGAGGGGAAGCTGGAGAGGCATGTGGGGATGGGAGGCTGCACAGTGCTATAGAAGCTAGAGGCAAGAAGTGCAGACTGAATGTTCCCAGCACCGTCTAAAGCACTTCTTGATGCCTGCTGTGTAAAAACCCTGGTAGAACAGCCTGAAGAGTGAAAATGTTTGTATGCAGGGCAGCTTTTTGAACCAAGGATCTTATTAGTGACTGGAAAATCTACAAACTTCATCTCATAGAAGCTGAAATTTGTTGCTTATAGTGAGATCTGGACATGCATCACTCAGGAGATAAACTGCATTTCGAAGAACACAGAGGGTCAGCAGGGCCTGTGGTATCTTTGACACAAAGGTGAAATTAACCCATGGTGCCCAAAGTGTACTAGTAATAATTTGGCTTTTATTGGGGTTAACTCTGAAACCCTATTCAAACATGTTTGTAATGTAAAGGACTACATGATGTTCTGGTTTCCAACACATCTAATCTGTATTTGGTACAGCCTGTGACAGAAAGAAAAGGTTCAGTGAAGGCAGAGCTGGACCTGACTTTATTCCTTACCTCTCTCAGGATGGCAGCCCTTGATGTAGCGAGTCACACTGATTACTGTAAGGGTATTAATGCTAGCCAGGCCAAAGAGAAGCGTCAGGAAGCCATCAACCTGAAAAAGAAAGCAGTGATGTTCTTTTATGGCAGCAAGCTCAAAGGGGAAAGAACAATAGATATTGCCTCTGCCATTTTCATGTTAATGATCTCAAAAGTTTTTCCAGAAACCCAACTAGCCAGGAAATGTACAATGTCAGGGGCAGTTATCTTCTATAGGATCAGTAAGCAAGTAAACTACTTAAGTGCTCTGTCATGTCCATAAAATAAACAAGCAAACTCACATCTATGGTTCCCAAAAATGACTTGTCAAGTGAAGGAGAAAAAGAGTGAACTGAAAAGAAGAAAAGCCCTAAATAGGCAAAACTGCACTGGATGTAGCTGCCCCACTTAGGCAGAACAAACATGCAAACTGAACCTATGAAATTCAGGCCAAAGAGGGAAGAACGCAGGCAAGAGTGGGGTTGGCTGAATGAGAAAAGCTTTTTTAAAAAAATAAATAAAATCACCCAAGTCTAAATCATTCTGATAGATTGGGTCTCAACGTTGGTGCTACTGATTGCCTGCTATTATTAAGCCCTGATCCTCACCACCTCCGACTGACGCAGGCAGATCCATACGGCTCTGCGGCCTCCCACTGACGTCAGTGTCTCAGCAATAGACGCACAGGACAGTGACAACTCTGCAAGCTTCACTTATGGGCATAGGAAGGGAGTTGCTGCTGACTGTGGTGGAGAGGGATGTAGCCATCTGCTAGGGAGCACTATATGACTGGGAAATGATCCAGGCAAAACACTGAAGGCAGTCCTTTTTTTGAAAGCTTGCAATGATGTACCAAACCAGCCAGTGCAGAGGAGCTCTTGGAGGTGCCAGTTTTACACCAAATGAAGCAGGACTATTAAGCAAGTGTCTCTGGACTGTAACTTGGCATTCAAGTGGTAAAATTATCGGCGGAAAGGCACATCATTATTCTACGGGAACAAACTCTGCCTTTGTGTGAATGGGCACAACTCCCGTGGAATTCAGTTTATCCCAGCACTGAATCTGGGGCTTTAATCCAGCCTTAAAGCCGAGAGCATGGCAGATTGTATAAATTAAATTGGGTGAAGGGTTAGGAAAGGGCTGCTTCGTTATTTCTTTCACTGGAAATTTTCTTGCTACCAACACCCTTATATTGACTCTATTTACTTCTTAAAGCCAACTTTTACAGACCAGCCACATCTTAAATGCATGCGTGACTGGGTACCAGAACCGTACACATCCACCTGTGCTCCATTCACAATCACATCATGCTTGGTGTATAAATGCATTTGCAATCAGCTCATGCTTAGTCTATAAATGCAACCACGTTTACACCAAAACCCAGCCTTCCTTGGATGCCTCAACTACTTGGCAGAAGCTGCACTTGGCTTAATTTGGCCTGCTGTGTGCTGTGGAGATTGGCGAAATACCTGCATATGCAAATGTGCCCTGCATTTAATTAGCCTTATTGATGCAAGCAGCTGCCACTTCTCCATTTGCTCTAACAATGCTTCACAAATGCGAAAAACAGCTTGGCCCAAGGACTGCTGAGAAACCAGGCTGCATAAACTTCAGCAAACACACTAGTTATTAGATTAGAAAGGAAGCAGTGTTTCGGCCATGATGCAAATAAACACTTTGAAATTAATTTTAAAGAGCTATGAGATTGTATACTGAAGTAGCAGGAAGGACAGGCTTCTTAGTGTGTATCACAGCCCTCCTATGCTGAAATTGGTTGAGATTTTAGGAAATACATTGGTGTATGTTCTATGATCTGCAGGTGTGGCCATTATTCTCCCATCCCCCTTCCCTGACATCAAAGCAAAGAGAGACAATTAGATTAAGTGATCAGCTCAAACAGCCTTTGAGCACACTTAGATGGGAGGAAAGTGGGTCTAAATATACACTCTTGCCCTTTACCATTTGAGATGAAAGTCTGTCACCATAAGAAAGAGCAAGCCAAGATATTTTCTTTGGAGTGGTGCCTTGGTAAAAAACCCTACAGTTTTACCTGAGCCAATGTAGTTCATAGGACTGAGCCATTCTCGGCACCATGTCTCATTTTCATGCTGTTTCAGAACAGCATTTCAGCAGACCAAAATACTGTTGCTTCTGCTAGTGTTGGGGCTAGCATCAGTGTTTTGACCAGGACCATACAGTTAGTAACTAGTTAACTTGGCAGCAGTCTCTTGGGGACAGCTGTGCTAGTTGCCCCTGTGCTAGCCACAGGCTTGGCGGCTTGGGAACAGGTGAGAGGGTGAAATGCCAAGGAGGAAAGGGAGATATTGGGATGACAAGAGTACCAAGACAAAATCAATAAAGGAGATAAATGAGGTGACTCTCAAATCACAGAACAGCCCATACAGAGGCCATGGTGTCTGGAACATTAAAATAAGAGAGAGAATTCAGCAGGGTTAGGGCTGCTTTGGGAGTAGGATCCTCAGATCAGTCTTGTCCCTGCCAAACTTCTGTTGGTGATGAGCTAGCACTTGAGCCTTAGCCACGCATACACCATTTCCCAGCAAGTATATCTATTCTGCAATACTTTTTTATTGGTGTCACTTAGACATATGTCTTCAGAAGAAAACAAGGGATCTTACTCCAGCTGTAGCCAACCTATTTCAGGCATACACCTACTGGATACAGAAGAAGGATCTCTGCTGCTTTTTCTACTCCTGAACAGACAACACTGACTGTAGGTAGCAAGCAAAACAACTTTTTGGAACCCAAAGTAGTTTGCAACAGAAAAACTGCTTTAGCATAGTCCCGATCTCTATAGGCAGAGATATTAATGTATATAGGTAACAAAACCATGACATTTTCAGTTTTCTGTATTGTTAAAGATACATGGAATGACAACCAAGGAAATACTAGAACAGTAGATAACATTTAATTACTTTGGAAGATTGATGCTCTTCCCCTTCCTGGTTCTGGTTTTCCTTTTCTTTTATCTCACTCCCAGCCAGATCCTTCCTTCTACAGTCATAGTATTTCCTCCATTTTCATGTAATGCAATTTTCCCCTTCCTATTATTAATTATGATCAAATAGCAGCAGTGCTAATAGGCAATAGTGAATTCTGACATAAACACAAAGTTGATTGCATCGTAATTTTGATTCACCAGCTTTCCTTTTTGCCAATTAAGAAACAGCATTTTTAAAAGCTTTTCTCTCAGTGTTATGCCAATATTACTCCCTTGGCTATATAGATACTCACAGAACTTGCTCGTTATCTTTATGATGCCTGGAAGCTAAGATACATTGAATGTTTCTTTGTGCTTTGTACTTGTGCCTGATTTTAAATCTCACTAATGTTCTTGGTGCACTATTTACAACCCACAATAAACAAAGCTCCTACTGCATGCAAATTTATTTCTTAAGCTTTGCTACAACACAGGGAGTCAGGCATCCCCAATGCACCATCAAATTTTTATCTATGAGCTTGGGTGTGCCCCACTTTTGCTACCTTTAATAAATATATGCATCCCTACTGAATTCATGAGGGTTGTCTTGAAAGGAGATAGAGTAAAATATAGCCTATTGTTCTCATTATTGAATTAATCAAGGTTTAATAGCCCAAAAACAGATTGCAAAAATAGCTATTACATTTCAGTTTAGGCTGAAACATTGATCTCACCAGCCAGAGCGGCTGCCTCGCTCCCTCCTCTGGCCAACTAGTGAATTTGTTGCATTTTCCCCTCAGTACCACCACGACCTGTCTTTCTTCTCTCTTATGAGATAATGAATATGTAAGGAGAAAGATAAACTTTTAACAGGGATTATTTTTACATTGCATATACTTAAAGCCATCGCAACAAGCTCTCTCAGAATATTTTTTTGAATACAGGTCAAATCGTTCCAAGATCATTATGTAAATAGATACTGGCAATAAACCTCCTTCAACCTCAAGAGATTAAAAAAACACTTAATCAATATTTAAGAAGTACTTTTGGAAAAACAATTGTAGGCACCTTTGAATAGAGCATGTTTTAAATTTTAACAAGTTCTTAAAGTGTTCAGTAAGTGAGAAAATATTCCTCTTGAGGCTAATGACAACATAATTCTCCCACCCCCCCAATATATCAATAATGCATCAACTGGATTATTTATGCTAACAGTAACTTTTCTGTCAAATGGAAGAACTACCAAGGTTTGTAATCAAAATCAGTCTTCACAGGAGACTACATAAAACTTCCAATGCACAGTTCTCCAAAAAGCACTCAAATTCTCTCAAAGATTTACTATAATACAGGACGTAAAAGAGATTTATAATTTATTATAATTTCCACAACATCTTTTGCCCATGCCACATTGCTGTGCTATGGTTGCATTTTGCCTTTTAAAATGTCTCAGCAGGCTTCAAGGGTAGCCCTGCTTGGAGGTGATTACAGTAACCCAAGCTATTATAGGTCTTTGACACCAACAGTACTTCATTCACTAATAAACAATGAGAAGTGATATGTTACAGGATTAGATAGTTTAAACCATTAAATGAGACCATCAGATGCTCAGTGTTTTGCATTTAGCAAGTGATTAAACCTTTCTGTTGATAGCATATATGTTAAACAGGAAAAATATGAATGCGATATTTAGGCTATACAGTTTAATGTACAGATATACAATTATCATAGAATCACAGAATGGTCAGAGTTGGAAGGGACCTTAAAGATCACCAAGTTCCAACCCCCCTGCCATGGGCAGGGACACCTCTCCCTAGAGCAGGTTGCTCAAAGCCCCATCCAGCCTGGCCTTAAGTATTTCCAGGGATGGGGCATCCACAACTTCCCTGGGCAACCTGTTCCAGTGCCTCACCACCCTTGCAGTAAAAAACTTCTTCCTAATATCTAATCTAAGTCTCCCCTCTTCCAATTTAAAATCATTCCCTCTTGTCCTATCACTAGACTTCCTGACAAAGAGTCCCTCTCCAGCTCTCCTGTAGGCTCCTTCAGATACTGGAAGGCCGCTCTAATGTCTCCCCAGAGCCTTCTCTTCTCCAGTTATACTAACTATGCTATACAGCTAAATATACAGTTAGTGCCAGATGATATGCAGCTCAGGTTTTCATATTGGTAATGTCAGGGAATCCAGAATAAGGCTACTTGTTTGCTTGTAGTTATTTTAGGTTTATATACTGGGTTAATCAAATGAGATTCAACTTATTCTTACTATGGGCTAACATTAAGCTATTAGGGTTGTAGCCGTCTCAGGTCACAATTTATATTTGTAGTAGTACATGCCCCTGTGAATGAGCAGGGTTGTGAATGCAGCGACTGCACCAAGTGCACATATTTTTTTTAACAAATAGACAGAAAATTCTTTCATAATTTCCTTACACAGCCTCATCAGATTATAATCTTACTTCAAGTACCTCATCTCCATATGCTTGGGAGAACCTCCTTTCTACCTCTGGGTTTCCTGGGACCATGGCAGGTTTCATGTTTCTGCTGTCCATCCATAAAAGAATGAATGGGGAGGAAGCAACCAAGCACGTAGCTCATGCCTGCCAATGATCCAGATACAATGAAAAGATTTCCATCTTCAGGTTAAATGCTGTATTGCCATTGTCTTTTTGTAAACTACTGTACAGGGAAATTAAGAAACACTAGATGGGAAATTCTAGCATTGCCTTCTGGGAACATCAGCCTGAGCCAAAACTCCACTTCGGTGATGTTAATTCAGAGTCTACTTCTTTGCTGCCAGCAGCACCATTAATATAAACAAATACACAGACGGACAAAAGAAGAGAGCGGCCTCATGAGACACCTGTCTCATCTTTACCTTTCCATAAAAAGCAAGGCTTGGCTTTGTGGCCTGTGGTGATCCTACCCCAATAACTGAGATCCTTCATTACCATCAGGTTGAAGTCATACTTTCATTTTCAAAGTAAAGAAATACTAGCGTTCCCTTATCAGAATATTAAGGTAAATGCTTCTGGAGGCCTCCATATGTCTCAAAGGAAACAGAGGTCCCACAGATTGTTCATGGGCTCTGCCAGGACAGCCCAGAGATTACGAATGACCTTCCACGTTCTCCAAGTACAATTGTCTGTGTTGTTTCCCAGCAAGAAGGAATTTGCTTACGCAGCCACCACCAGGTTAATACAAGGTCATCTTTGCTGGCTAAATGCCCGCCAGTGGAGTTATTATTCTGCTCATAAGGCTCCTAGGCACAAGGCAAAGCAGGTTAGTGATGGTACCAGTTCAGCCATTAAAAGACCAGGACAGGAGCATGCTATGTCCCTGAAAGCCTGAAAAAGCTGCATGTCTGCTAAGAGATCTCCTCTGTGGTTGATACTTTTGGCTTCTCTGGAACCTCTACCAAAATAAGCAGAGAAACAGAAGATAACTGTTGTATCCCAAGAAAATGCTTTGTGTCCTAAAATGGATGTGGACTGTGAGAGTCTTCGCATCACAACTGCATATGATAAACTGGACCTGGGCAGTCCCAGTAGCCCAGGGAGAGCCTGGAAGGAAGTGTAAAAGATATAGGTTATACTTAGCCTTAAGGCTAAGTATATCATCTATATCTATATATCTGGAAAGCAGCCAGGTGCAACATCATCCCTTCTGCAGGGACAGTGGTGTGGAAATACCGGGTGTTGTGTCTATGCAGCCCTTTGCAAGCAACGGTCACCTAGCCATTAATGCAGTCAGGATAGGATCAGGGTCACAACCCAAATTGCTTCCTGTGTGCTGACAGTGTCCTGACTTAGTGCAATATATATTTGTGAAAGAGAGGGTGAGTAAATTTGAGGTAGGACTATTTAAGATACTCACAGATATTTTAAGTCTCATATGAAATTTTGCTTAAAAGTTAGTGAGAGGATGTGACACATAGGGAGGAGCCAGAAGGACACAAATTGTTCAGCCCCAGGGTGAAAAGATCTTGAATGACAAAGGTAAGTGATTCACAGCACTTTCTGAGAAAATACATGTAATGTTTTAGAAAGGCGTATCAGCACAGAAGAATGAGGAAAGCTGTAATTTTCCACATGAGGAAACACAGAAAGGATGTTTCAGAGCCCTCTAAGAGGAAAAGCTAGTGCAGGAATCAAAATTAAGCTTTGGAAATTCCTGATTCTGTGGGAGCACTACATTACAACAAATGCCCTTTCCAGATAGCAGTGTGTGGTTTAACGCAGTGCTTTGGTGGCATGGGACGAGCTGCATTAGACTTGTTAAACAAGGAAACAGAGAGTTTAAGTATTCACAGTTTTCAAGTACCAAATATGTAACTTCCCTGATTTGTTGCAATTGGCTGCAGAAATAATCATTTATAGAAAAATGAGGGAGAATTCATGGCTAATGAAAACTGGCATAATCTTCCTGCAGTCACATTAGTTACACTGAAACGATCTTCTATGTTGCTAATGATTCTGTTTGTGCAAAGGCACGCTTTCCTCCCCCTTCCCTGCAGATGTATTTTTCTCATTAAAATTTAGCTCACAGATGTCTACCTAAGTTGCTTTTACTTCTTTGACTGCAATGTGCACGCTCTTCAGATTATAACAAGGTGGACCAAAAATAAAGAAATAAGGAACACTAATAACTCTGCAACCTTTTTTTCCCCCCCCTCCCTGGAGTATCCAAATCTCAGTTATTCATGGAAAAAAAGAATGAGAATGCATTCTAGTGTTCATACTATTTGACATACAAACATTGCTCAGAAAAACATGTCTGGGAGAGGAAGACTTGTATAGCACAGCACACACAAACCAAAGGGCATTCTTCGTTTTTGAATTTGCTTCATAGATCAGTTTCCACATCCTGCCTTTCACAGTGAATTAATGTGTTAAGGTGAGTTGAATACAGAGCTAGTGTTACACAGCTTTTCTTCAGCACTTTTAACACCTGTTTTATCTGTTAATGCTCTTAGTGCCAGTTCCATGATATGACTTTGAGTTATTTTCATCTTACTGAAATGTCAGGAATGATAAGCTATATATAAGTAAAATCCTAACAATATCACACCACAGTACTATTCTAGGATAGTCAATAACTGGTTTTCACTTCCTTTTTACATTTGGTTTAATATCTTTTAACATCTTTTTGACAGATAACTGAACATTTTTCAACTAAGCAGACATTAGGCCACATTCCTGTGCTATTATGATTTGAGAGAAAAAACAATCTGATTTTTCTGTCCCAGCTATATGTTTGGATAGTAGGATATATAGTGATATTGCAAGATATTTTACACTAAGCAAGGCTGAGCTAGCTCAGTCTCCGGATGAGAAAACTCACCAATGTTAAACCACTGCAGAAAGTCATGCTGAGGATAAAAGTACTCCTGTAGCACAAGTTCTGGCTACACTGTGCACGACCAGTGAACTTGAGGTGTGTCTGCACAGGCTCTCCGCAGAGATGGAAAGAAGGAAAAATGCAGAAGAACAGTTGTTCGATGTGGGCAAAGACAGTATTGGCAACCATCACTACATCTCATTGCAGCCAGCTGGGAGGGAGAGTGAGCAGGAGTAAACCTTTATCCACCTTGACTGATGCTGGTAGAGGGGTAGAGATGAACAGCTTGTGGATTTGTCTGGGTTTTATGAGAGAAAGCTCTGCGGTGAGTAGGGTGCTCGGACTGCTGCTGGGGAGAATGAGAGGCAGAGGTGGGGGTGAGACATGCACACAAAGGGTGCTAGTTACATATAGAGTGAGTTGAAAGCGGGATGATTTTGCAAAGCAAAGAATGAATGGATAGTGGAGCAACATGAATGGGTGGTTGTGCTGAAAACAGTTTGACGAAGAATACATACAAACACTGGGCTGTAGCATTGTGTGTTATGGTGGCCTTCCAGTACTTAAAGAGGGTCTACAGGAAAGACAGGGAGTGTAGCAATAGTGATGGGTAACTGTTTTAACCTGAAAAAGCGTAGATTTAGATTAGATACTAGGAGGAAATTCTTTACTGTCAGAGTGGCAAGACACTGGAATAGGCTGCCCCGAGAAGTTGTGGATGTCCACTTCTCTGGAAGTGTTCAAGGCCAGGTTAGATGCGGCTTTGAAGAACCTGGGCTAGTGGGAGGTGTCCTTGCCCATGGTAGTGGGGTTGGAGCTAGATGATCTTTAAGGTCCCTTCCAACTCTAGCCATTCTATGATTCTATGATCTGATATTGCTTTTATTACCTGCTTATGCTGATCGCTGAGCTACCACTGGTCAGTCATCTTACTGAGAACATGAGGGAATATCATACCACATGCAGTAATATGTAAACACAAGCAAATGCATAAAATCACAAACTAAGTCATCAGAGCCAACAGTCTAGTTAAATCAATGGATTAGGTGGTTATACCGATTATATCAAAGGGACAGAAATCGATAATTTTCGAAGTCTACTCTATTTATAAAAGAACATAAATACCTCGAAAGTTCTTGATTTATCAGACAATTTACAGAACAATTTGTTAAAAGAATAAAGTATTAATCTGTTTTCTCCTCAGAAAAGATTTAGCAATATTTTACAACCTGTGTATAGGAAGAGAGATAAAAGCATGTTCTCATATAGCAAATGCCATCAATAAAATATAAAATAATTAACTGAAGATCACAAATCATTCCCTCAAAACTTCTGAAGAGAGCCCATATATTTTCATCTACATTGATCTCGGAATTTCCTACTGTTGTAATTTTACTTTTGGTGTTTCAGATCCCCACCTCTGACTTTTACAAAAGATGAACATTTAATAACACAAAAAATGCTGGATTTTTTTAAGTGCTAGCAAGAGTAAGTTGAGTCTGCAAAAGGGCCTAAGGGCTACCATGCTCAACTATGCAGGGCTGCAGCTCTAGTTGCTTGCCTGGTGTGAGGAGGGTCATGGCTTCGAGCCCTGCAACTTAGGTTGAACGTGGCAAAAGCTAGTGGGTAAATGAAGCTCCTAAATTAGCCAACAGAACAAGATGAGGACCATATCTCACCTCCCTTTTGATTTTTAATGCGTTACTCCAAGTCACAAAAGATTAGAACTGCCTGGCATTCACAGCCATATCCTGTTCTTAACTGCACAATACTTTTCAAAAATTATGCAGTGTCACTGTGAAAAGCAGAGGGATTGCTGATCCATTCTCCCTTTTTTCCCCACGGAGGGGGCAGGAGAACTGGATTCACTTTTCTCCATCTGAAAGTACTCAGATCCACATCCCCTGCCTGGGAACACAAGCCCCAAGACTATATATTGTATGGGGATGCTCCACTATCCTTAGAGCAAAGAAATACCAGGGCCAGAGACAAAGAAAAACTCCCAATGTGAGGGGTCAGACACCCATCGGAAGGAGGAGAACCCTCCTTGTCCAACAGCAGCATTTTTAAAGCAGGGCTATTGCACCTCCAGCTTTTCTTAGAGATCCCCATTTGTCTGGGATTTCAGCTGGCAACTTGATCAGCTACACCATGACAATTTGGAAAAGCCTGTTAAAGCACAATAAATTCTAGACATTTCTGTGTGTCAGGCACTGAGTTAGGTACTTCTAGAAAAGTTCGGGCTTCCCAGCTGTACCTTTTGGGATGCACACATGGCACAGGTCTGGTGCTGTCAGGCAGACTGGGCACAAATGAATCAGAGATAACAGGGTAAAGCCCTACATGCACGTAGTGTGGGGTTCACTGCTGCAATAACTACATTGCCAGTTATTTCTGTCCAGGGTGTGCCAGACAGAATCACTGTATAAAGCATCCAAGCATTAAGCACTGCAGGACTGAAAATCAGATTTCCTCACTGGCACCTAGCAAGCCAAACCACGGGGGGTGAGACAGTCATCTCTCTTTTTTCAGCTCCCCTATGTAGCTCTATTATTTCCCACAACACAAAGCAGCTTCATTAAAAGGGTGAAGGCAGAGTCTTCCAGGCTGGCCCTTAGTGGGACAGTGAGGGCAGGCTGTGGGGACAGAAGTGTTGTGGGCTGAGTCCTGTTGGGCAGGTAACTGCGGTGCTCACTAATACCTCAAAGCTGAACACATGTTTTTTTGATTCCTCCTGATGCTGTTTCTGTGCAGAGCCGGATCTGCTGGGGATGCTCTGGCACCATCTGGCTGGCCAGATGGACCAGGGATACCTAGACTGATAGGTGAGTGTGTCTGTGATAACAACGTCAGTCAGCACTTCAGTGGCATGTCTGTGACAGTACCACGACCTGGAGATAACTACATTGTGCTCTGTTGAGCACAGCTGAGACACACCTTGTACAGAAGAAACAGTCAGAAATAAGTAACGTTTCTTTAAAGAAGCCTGTAAAAATAGAGGGAGCACATGATAGGAGCAGTCAATTTTCTTGACCCTCATAGTAAAATTCTGAAGTATTTATAAAATTAATGTGAAAATAACCAAACCATATTCTAAAAAGGAAAAAGGAAAAAGGAAAAAGGAAAAAGGAAAAAGGAAAAAGGAAAAAGGAAAAAGGAAAATCAGAAGAGTAAATTAGTGAAAACAAATTTAAACTGAAGTGCCAGGATTATGAAGGATTTAAAACTCTAGGGCACTCAACAGCCCTTGGTTTCTGATACGACTGCATTGCACCTAAGGGGAGCAGGCAGGTTAGAATCCTCCTCCTATATTTAGAGGCTTCCTTAAGCCTGCATCTTTTGTATTCACCACATGATTAACAGATACCAGAAAAACTTTCTGTTGGTTGATTAATAAAGTTTAGAAGAAACTGTGGTGTTTACCTGTAGAGAATTAACATTTCTTTACTTCCGACCCATGAAAACGTTTGCGTGCAATGTTATTTGCAGCTATCAGTGCAACTTCTAATTCAGCAGAGCATGCAAAAAAACCCCCCATCCATATGGTAAGGACAAAGATATATCCTGAGGTAGCTTTTCACTAGAAATAAGGCCAAGGGGGGAACAGATGGCTCTTGGTCACTGGCTTATATTCCCTGATAAGAACTTTACTGTATGAACTAGTTTACTTACTGATAAAATTATCAATGGCCAAATCCCTAATGTGCTAAAGATCGTCTGCCTTCCCCCTGTCCAGATCAGGACTAAGACACAATGGCAGAACACAGGAGGGGTAAACAAAAAAGCAGAGTCTGAAAGCCATCTTTGAAAAACTGTATCCCTACAGAGGATTTAGTGGAGGCAGCATTTGGATACAGGCCTACCATGCAACCTCATTCCTGAGAGAAGAGCTCGGTTAGACCTCCAAAAAGAAAAAGAACATTTGACGTGGGCAAGACCAGTGGTGTTCATCCCGCACAGAGTAGGAGAACAGGAGCACACATATCTGTTCTATTCAGCTTGTATGCAATGAGATGTTCTTTTTAGCTGGAGATGCATTTTTTTGTTACAGAGAGTTTTCACAGACTGTTTCACTGTTTTGAAAGAGGAGTAGTATCTGCCTGTTTTCTCTCCCCTCCCTCTAACTTGGGCAGCCAAGTATGGTAAACCTTAATTTTGGAAAATATTACCTGCGGGCACAGAAGGAGGCCAAAGTCAGAGGAAAAGAAAATAGGTGGATTAAGTGAGGTGAGCTCATGAAAATTTCTTCATAAACAGAAACGACAGGTGAGCATGGGAAAATAAATTTTCCCTAAACATACCTGACAGCAGAAGCTGACTGATCAAATGAAACAGACAATGACAGAAAGCCAAGGCTGTCTTCTGGATTCAATAAAATGAACCAAGACAGGGAAAACACATGGGCCATGCTGTGGGAAGTCCTGTGTTCATGTGCACAACAGCCCAAATTGTCATCCCAGCAACTCGCAGAGGAGTTTGAGTATGGTCAGAGGAGCAAGACACACTGACTTTGGAGAGCTGCTCCTCACTCCTCACATTCCAGATGTGAGACCCAACTCCATTTGGACTACGAAAGTATCATGCTTTAAAAAAAAAAAAGGCAATCAAAACCCTACCATTGATCAACATTGGACAGTTTTAGAATGATCTTTGTGCTGGCTGTTCATGTGTACACACAAAAATTCACATCTTTTCAATGCACAGAAGCTTCTTGCTATTTCTGCAAAATATTCTTCCTAAAAAAGGCCATGCTACTTCCATACATTATTTTTCCATCACTGGTTTCTGTTTTGTAAAACTCAATAATCAAGACGACGAATGCCAGGGTTTAAATGTGTTTTTGAGACCCTGCAAGACAGAAAAACTTGATGGAAACAGGAACCCTGCCTGTTGTTGGACATGCCCTGATTTTCACTCACAAACAGCTCAATCACTAACAATTTGAACTCTTCATTCAGTGTACAAATTGACTTTTCCAAGTTACCATGAATTTTTAGTCAGTATTAAAATAGTATCAGTTCCTATTTGAAATGATGAATGTTAACTTTTAGAGCCTACAGAGGATTACTGAAGCAGAACGTTTAATATTTTGCATATCAGAGCATTCAGAAAAGCCAATGCATTATTAATGTCCTGAACAAAATCTTTGAATTCAAATACCTCAACGCTTTTCTTGATATCCATACTTTACAAACAAATGCTGTTTAAAACCAGGATATCCAATTAAAATTATTTAATGCACCCTGACCAGCACACTATTTGGGTACCCCAAAAATGTTACTGACAGCTTGTCTCCTTGTAAAGGTAGTTCAAGTAGAGCAAGATTAAGCACTCCTCTATGACATTAAGTTCAAGGACACCTCCAGCCTAGTCTTTTTACATCTTAAAAAAAAAAAAAAAAGCCAGATTGTTATAATGAAACTCTAAATAGCTCAAAGTCAGCCAAAGGGGAAATCCAAGGCAGAGGCACTATAGAAGAAAGCTGTAAAGTTTCTGAAAGGAGTCACACACAAATCAAGAGCTAGGGAAACAGTGTGCCGTGTTGTGTCCATTCCTGCGTGTGTTGTTTTATTACAGCCCCAAAAAGGAGCCATAGCACAGATGGGGCTCTGAGCTACACAAAAAATGTCAGGGGTTTCTCAGCCTCTGAAAGAGCTTGGACTTGGGGGACAGAAGGGTCATTTAAAGTTATCTCTTTTAACCAGCTGGGTTGTAAATACTACTTTATGCCACAGATCTCTGTTCAGGATTTCACACTGAGTGGCTTACCCTGTCTCACATAGGAAGTTTGTAGCAAAGCTGGAACTGAACCCAGAGGTCCAGATTTGACCTTTCCTTTCTTAATCATAGTTCCACCCCACCTTGTAACATTGGGCAAAATAGGACTATTTAATTCTGAGCATGGGTATAAATTTTACAGTTTGCAGGCATGGCTTTGTTTATATGATGACTTAAAGGTTTTCATTAATAAATAAAAATAAAGAGGTGTCCTGGAATTTTTAACCTCAACAGACCTCAGATTGCAATTGTAGGTGTTCTCACCAGAGAAATTTCAGGATTTTGCTGCAGAAATAGTTAGCTTCATTTTGATAAATCCTTTTTTGCCAAATGGCAATAGACATACATTTTGAGCAAGAAAATAAACATTTTTTTATATCAAGCTACAGCTCCCAGATTAATTAGAGTCTTCAGTGGGAAGTCTTCATCTCTGGGTAAACTATGCCTTTGTGTTGAAGGGGAGGTAACATGACCTGTAAAAACGCTTTCATCTATGTTATACAATAGTTCAACTTCCTCTCAAGAAAAACCAAAAAAACCCACAAAAAAAAAAAAGAGGATTATTTCTCCCTCCCTTTTCCCTTCATCATGATCTTACTTATACCTTGCCGTAGGCAATCCTGTCATTTCAGATTTTTGACTCCCTCATGAAACAGACACTCACACGGAGTATAATCTTTCTAACAGATGTTACCGAAAGCACCAGGGAGCCAGGCTTGTGCCTGTCTGTCCGTGGAATGTATTTATATTCTGTCTACGCAGATGTGTTTCAGAATTAGCAATAATAACATTTTCTGAGTTTTCCAGCAAAAAGATACCTGCAAGTTCAGAAATGACTATGCCATAAAGTCAACTCACTCATCCTACCACAGGCCCCAGACCAGCAATGAATGTAGGGGTAAGATTTAAAACTAACAATTGACTTAGTACAAGTAGTTGCATGCTAAAATATGCGGGTATACCCAAGTGCTGTGTGGAGGCTTTGCTCTACACATCTTGTCAAATAGGACAATTTAAGTCAATGTTAAAGTACCAACAACCAGGCTGACTTCAGGGGAGATGAAGTTGCCCAACACAAGTGGGAGCTATGACATGAGGTGAAAAACCAAACTAGTAGAAACTAGTGCAAATATCTTAGACAAAAATCTCTGAAAATTGGTCTGATCAAATACTCAGATTTATGGGTGTAACAAAAAAAGAACACTGTCCTTCTGGAAGATCAGTCAGTATTTCTTTTCACTCTTCTGGCCTTGCCTGGTTATTTACATACAGTATTTACACAAAAGTAGCCGAACTTCATTTGTTGAACTAGGTGTAGTATAGTCTTACCTGGCAGGTCCATATTGATGTGATAATGAATCCATCATCTCTGAAGACATTGAAGATTTCAATGATACCCCGTGAATAACCAAACACAGAGATACTAGCATCTGATACTGCCAAGTTAAACGTGAGGTAGTCAGTTGGCTGTAGAAGATGTCTTTGTTTATACAGGACAAAAATCACAATGCTGTTTCCAAACCAAGATAGCCAACCTGGAAAAAATATTTAAAATACGTGAAATCAAAAAGCAAATAATTCAAGAAGCAGCCCAGTGTATGAGATGTGTCTTCCAAAACTATGGTTTTGTACCACTAGAAACAAATTAAACCAGCTTATTATTTGGAAAATCTGTGCATGAAGCATTTTTAAGTAGCTGGGTACTTTTCAGAAGCAAGAACAAGTGAAAACTCTGGGAATAAAACAGAACACAACATGAAGAGCTGCTGCTGCCTCTATCAAAGATTCACTGTTTAATGGCCTGGATGACTTTTTTGCCCTAAGTGAGAAACTCATAAAACATAACTCATGGGGGGAAAAAAAAAAACCAACCCCCCCCCCAAAAAAAAAAAAAAAACCCAAACAAACAAACCAAGGAGAAAAGATTGGTAAGGTGGACCAGACACAACAAGAAAACTGCCAAAAGCTGAATCTGTTTAGGTGCATTGTACACAATAATGGATACTGAAAGTTCACACACACAGCCTGAGAGCTGCTTTACCAGTCCTCTCTCGAGAAAGTGCTGCCTCTTCCAGCTAATGTGATTAAGCTTCTTCTCTTAGAACAGTCTAGGATCTCCTTGCAGCAAACTGTGTCCCAGTTGGGAATATTTTTCAGTAATACACCCATTAATATAAACAAAGTGAATGTTTAGAGCAGACCTTGCACAAGCTTTAGAGCCTTTATTTGTTTATTTATTTATTTTAAAAGAAAGTTGTGTCCTTTCTTACTCTTCAGGAACAGAGGTGCCTGACTTCTTTGTGTCTAGTTACATGAGAAAAATGCAAGGGAGATGACTGCAAATCTGGTGAAAGTCAGTCACTTAGTTGGTGAGACCCAGAGCATCCAAATGTGCCCCTTGGTAGGCTGCATCCCACTTTTTGGAATGATGTAGACATGTCGAAACGAGTGACTTTTAACAAAATGTTCACTCTTAAGCACCAGGCTCAGCGTTGAAAATGGGGCTTAGCCAGTGACTCCAGGGCGGCTGCTGGAGTGGGTTTGAGCAACGAGTTGAGCAGCACCCCACTCACACTTCCACCCCCCCAAACCCACTATGCCACTGCCAGTGTACGTGGCTTCACTTCACCGTGCCAATGTGGAGCAAAACAGCACCTCTTTTGAGTGCCTGCAGTCTAGGATAGGTTTAGGAACTCAGCAGCTGGTGATTTTGTTCCCCATAGTTGATGCGAGAGTACAGAATTACCTACCTGGCGAGGAAAAAAAGCCTTGATCCTTAGCCCCCTATCCAAGCATGAGCAGCAGATATCCCAGAGTATGGGTGCTGCATATAGACATAGCAAGAGGTGAATACACGCACTGAAAAGGGATGTGACACGACAGCATCGCACAGCACCTCTGGTGATTCAAAGAAGTTCACAAGATGAAAGACGACTGAGGGATTTAATATTGTAGGAAGAGGACAGCTGCCTTCCTTCAGGAAGCATCAACAACACAATGTGTCAAGAATTTAGTGCTTCTCTGCTGGGCTGTCTTGGCTAGGAAGGCTGTGCCTCCAAAGCAGGGACATGGGAGGAAATTGCCTCTGCATCTCCAGCCCACATGGGAGTACCACGAGCTGAACAGAGAGATCAGGTACTTACCAGCTGGTGAGGTCCTGTGAGCAGCCTGGAGTTGGAGGGGAGGTGGTTCATGGGACAGTCTCTGTATGGCACTATGAACTGCTTTTTTTGTCTGCAGAGCAATTAGCTTTTCATAACATGTCATTGCAAAGCTGCCACACTGCTGCTGCTCTGGCCTCCTTAGCAAACGCACATGGTTTACCAAAGCATTTCTGAACTGGGGAGAGCTGACATGTCAGCCTGTGGTATTAACCCAAAACTGTCACTGGTGCAATGATAGATATACTGAGAGACAGATGGATAGATAGATAGATAGATAGATAGATAGATAGATAGATAGATAGATAGATAGATAGATAGATACATAGATAGATAGATAGAAAGAAAACTGTATCATTATAAAGATAAGATCAAGAATAATAAATACATCTTATTCTGCCACCAGGTGACAATGTTTCTTAATTGAGTCTCATTTCCAAAAGCCACATGCAGTTTCAGGCAGGAGTTGCATCTGACTTTTTTGTGAGTCTAGGCATTATAAATAGGCACAGCAGAGGCCTGGAGGAAGACAGCTTTGGGAATGCATCAGGATAGTTTGCAATGCAAATATGATAGTTGTGCTGCTTGTGTACTGCAGCTCTACCTTCTGTAAGGCAAGGTAGTTTTCAAAGCAGTAGGTGTGGAAATACTTTCCCTGCCAATACGAAAACACAGTGCTAAAACAGCAGACAAAATAAAATAGCATGTCCTTTGTAAATACCAGGATTTTGTCAAAGCAGTGTAATGGATAGGAAAGGTACCCTAAAAATGTCATACATATGCACTTCCTGGGAATATGCAGAGCGAATTCTCCCTAACCTGCAGGGGAAGGGACTTTTCAGCTTAAGTATCTTAAGGAAGGAACTGAGCAAAATGTAACAAAACAATACACATATTTTAGATGGAGGTGACAGGGACAGAGGATTTGCTATCATTTTTTGAAACTACATTCAGACCCTGAGGGTGGGGATGAGGAAAGCAGTGAGGGAGAGAAAATTACAGAGTGAGTATAATTTCTGCAGGTAGGCACAATCCTTTTAACCAAAGCAGGTGGAGAACTGCACTGGCGTGCCCAGTCCCTCAAATGTATCATCTGTCTGGGTAGTAGACCATATTAATACTGTAATAAAAAAACTGGAGGGATTTTATTACCAGTAAACTGCAGAACAACAAAAACAGTAGTCACATAAAAATGCAGTTATCCAGAGCAGTGGCTATGGGACACTGGATCTCTGCACCACCAGGTAACTGTGCTGGTCTGGGATTGCTGACTATTGACTGATTTATTAATTTATCTTTAAAAAAACAACCAACCCCAGCCAAAGGAGCACCTCAAACCAAGCAAACTCCCTTCCGCCTCCCCTGAGAACACAAGAGGAAAAAAGGTTGCAAATGCACTGCAGAAGCAGTACAGCAGTAGCTCTGACACCCTCGGTGAGGGCAGGGATCTCCTCAACTGCCTTGCAGGTGGTATGTGCCTCAGGGTAGATCACAGGCAGACCAAGAACCCAGAAACCTCTGAGCTTCGAAGTGCTATAAGGCGTTGGTGTCACCAGGTGGCATCTCGATAAAACAGAGAATAGAAAAGAAAACCGAGGGAATTTTTTTTTATTTTTTTTTTTTCCAGGCTGACAGCAATATTCAGTCACGAGAATATATGAAAAAACAGACGACCAAAGCCAAACCCAGAATCTATCCGCAGTATTCTAAGGTAATCCTGGTGAGAAAGAACAAGTTCCAACCAAGATCAAAACATGGCTGAGAGAAGAAAAATAAACAGCAGACAGGAGGAAACCAGGCACATTTCCCCCAAACGTAAAGTCCAGAGGGGAGCTACCACATTTCCCCCATAACCTGTAATCCTGTCTGATATGGGCTGCCCATCAACGAGAGATGCTGGCCCTTCTGAAGTGGCAAAATACACAGATAACATTCAGTTACTGAAGTTTGTTAACACAGGGCAGCACAGAGCAGCTGCTGCGAGAATGGCAGTATCAGAGCAGAACAGGTTAAATGAATGTTGATAAATGGTAAATATTGAACAACTAAAGAGTCATCTTTACTACTCAGACGCCCACAGAAAAATACTTGATACCGCATTTATGAACAGTAAGAGTTAGGAGGAATAGGATGGACAGCAATATTTAAAATGTCGTATTGCCCTTATATATTTCAGTAGCAATCCTTTCGCTGGAATAACAACCCCTAACAGAGCATTTTAATCCACAAATGCCAAAAGTGCTCCACAAAGGATGCTGGTGCTGCTATCCATGATTTCTGGGGGAGGCACAGGAAGGCTGCCAAGCAAGCTGGTGGCAGTCAGGGGCCTAAACCCTATCGATGAAGTCCTATATCAGCATGCTGTCTGTCAGCCTGTGCAAAGGAAGCACTGAAGAACTAGTCTGCAAGAGTGACTAAGGATATTGAAAATCTTTCGGCTGAAAGCAACTGGGAACAGTGAGACTGTTTAGCTTTGGGAGTAGCGAAGAGCTAACACAACAATTTCACAAATATGTCTGCCAAAACACTCAAGCTTGAGCATCTAGACGTACCCACTTTTTTCTGTCATATACCTGAGATGGTCTTTGAACAAGCAATAAACACCCGAGGCTGTGTGCACTTTCATTGTTAACATCCAATTTATATTTTTGCAGAGTTAAATTTTGTGCAAGGAAACTGATAGCACTGAGCTGATCATTCACATTTCCAACAGGTGATCACATTTCCAGTAGGTGACTCCATCTGTGTCCAGCTAAGACAGGTTATGCTTTGTACTTAGACTTGTTCTTATTAGATATTGTTGCATGGCTTTGTAAAATATGACAAGAATGAATGAGAAAAATGGGGGCTACAACTCACCCATTTGCAATTTGAAATATACAAGGAACTTTAAGTAGAAGAATTCAAGAAATGAGAGCAAAAGGTGAAGGCTTAGTGTCACAATGCAAGCTATGCTTTTCCCTCGGCAAGTAATCTTATCTCTAGGACAGAAATTGGATTGAGCATCTAGATATAGAGCAGGCATCAATGAAGTCAATTACTGACTCAATTACCTATACACAAGCATAAATGTCTGTCTGGAGAGGTTTGCTGTAGAAGATTTTCAGACTAGAAAACTTTAAAACAGTGAAACAGTCTAGGGAATTTGCAAAGCTGTCATTTACTACTGCAGCTGTGAACTGACCCTGCTCTTTTTTCAGTCTTTGCTGCTAATTATACATACACAATATCCTATCCAGGACACATTGCCAATTTTGGAAGGAAGGAGAAGAGTCATCATGTTTTAGGCTTGACAAAGCGTGGAGAGATTATTTGTTCAATTAATGCAATCATTTTGTGGATGAATGTTTTGTTAATAGCTTGTTTCCTTTCCCACCTTCTCAGATTTATCTGTCAAATAGTATCCCAAAATAATATTCATTCTGTCACTTGTCAAGTAACAGTTTACTGTTACCCTTTAGAAACACGTGCCATTTAAAAGAATGTTTGGGTCTTGTGGTCTGTGCCAGTTTTCTGATGAGACAGGTAATGCTCTCAGTGTGCCTTTCTGATATAAGCACTCACAAAAAGTCAGGACTTGTTCTCTAACAAACATTCTCTCCTACCGACTTAAAATTTCCTTTTATGCCAAACATTCATTTAAACAGGCTCAGTTAATTGTGAAACTAGGGAAAATGAGAACAAATTGTGAATAAATGCAGAAAAGAACAATTAACTGAAGAATTCCAATTAATAATTATGGAGGAAAAAAAAAAAGCTTCTCTTTTTTTCCCCCCAAGGTCTAGGTTGACTTAGCTAGTAGCTGTGGATAGTACTTTTAAATTGCATCTAAGGATTTAAACTACAAAAGGCTTCTCCACAGTACTTTCCATTTAGGGCAGAGGCAAAAAGGGGTCAGATGTAATGCCAGCAATAAGACAAGCTCCTCTCTGTCTGTCAAAGCCAGTTCTGAGCTCATGGAAGGGAAGGACGGAAACAGAGCACTGCCTTCGGAAAGAGGATGCTGACACTGCCAGCCTGACAAGAGGAAGGGCAGTGGTAGCTATTGCCTGTAGCTGGAGTGTGAGATATGACGGATACATCAGTGTCCTGTCTCTCAGATATGACATCTGTGCTACCTATGGCATGCGAGAATTTCCAGAAGGGGATACACAAAGAGGCCTCGTCTCAGCAAAAGGAGTAAGATCATAGTTCTTGGATAGTCACATCTTTTCTCAAGAAGTGTGACTGTAGAAAGACTTGACCAAAGATAGTTGGGTTTTTTGGACTTTGGCCTGGGAAGCTGAAGAGATCCAGAGGTCACATACATCCCTTTGGTGTTGGAAATATCCACCAGAATTTGCAAAGGAGCTGCACTGGCATACTTAGATTCAAAAGAGAAGAAAACACACAGCAGTTACAGAAGTGTAATCACTGAAGCTGTTTTCTGAGGCATCAGTAAACCAAATGTATGAAATATGAACATCTTTAGGACTTTGTATGAGGAAATAGTAATAGAATCCTGCAAATGTAGATTGCCTTTCCAAACCCCTGAAAAAATGCAGGTATGGGAAGGTAACACACAGTCTGGCGTTTGTCCTCTGCTGCCAGAAGGGCAAGACCGTGTTTGTGTAACAGAGTACTTCATTCTGCCACATCACTGCTCCCCAGACAGAGTAATCAGCTTACATAAAACTAATAGTTGTGAATTGTTATGGCTGGTGCTTGCAGAAATGTGGAAAAGACCTTTGAGGAGAAAAAGACATGGCACATTTTCTCATTTATATATTATTAGCAGACTTTTTTCAAAAGTTCCTGTTGCATAAAGGTAAACCTACCTCCATTGCATTTTAACCAAGTCTACACTACACTTAACTTTGAGCAGTCCTATTACTGGTTATTATATACTCTGCAAAAATACAACTTGAATTTTGAAGCTGGAGGTAAGTTTAAAGAACAGCAGTTATGACATGCCAAGTACTTTTAAGCTTGGCAGAAGGATCTGGGGAAATCAAAATCCAAAAAGACATACAGCCTAAAAACTCAGGTACCTATGTACTTTAAAAAGTATTTACTAGATGTGGGGTCACCATGAGGAAGCAGCAGAGGAAAACACCTCTGTTGGTTGATTGATGAAAGAAATTTGAACTACTGGTGTGATGCAGAGGCAATACTGGGAGGGATCAGTAGAGCTGGAGAAGTGTCAATATTTACGCAAACAGTGATGCCAAGAACTTGCTTGGATGCTGTATTCAGTCCTGGCAATAATTTTATCAAAAAAAAAAAAATCCACAAAAAAAGTCCAGGTTGGAAAAGACAGCATAAAAGGCTGCTAGGATTATATACTGAGATGATAGGGGAAAGGATGTTATGACAGGAGACAAAAAAATAATAATAGTAAGAAAAACCCTCCAATGCAGCTAACCAACCAAACAAAAAAAACCTCACTCACTTAATATAGGAATACAAAGGTTCACCACAGAGTATGATCCTTCCTCTAGAGTGGCTATAGGATGTTAATTTCAGGCAAAAAATATATCTCAAAAGGAATGACAAAAAGGGTATAAAGTTAGTGTGATCACTTTAGGTAAGAATTTAAGGAAAGACTCTTACTCAACACAGAAACAAAATCAGAAACGGGCTGTCAATTGGAAGAAGGGTAGCAACACCAATAAAACCCTAGCCAGTTACATGAGAGAGCACGATAGCTTTGTAAATGGGATTATATATTGTCACAGCAGGGGACTGGCCTTGCTGACCTAAGATGTTCTTTGTAGTCTTAAGTGCAACTGATTAATTAATTAGCTGATGGTGCAGCCATTTCCCAGCCATTCTTGAAGGGTTACGCAGATGTGAACAGATTGGGGATAAATTGGAACAACACTGGTTTATCTTACAGCCACTCTCCTAATTAAGTCTCCTGAGACAGAAGCCATACATTTTCCTGCTAGAATCTCTGTTTTTATTCTAAACACAACTTTTCTCTCCCTAGTTCCTATTGGTAAAAAAGAAGTATCATGTAAACAATGCAAAAACAAAGTACCTTCCATAGGCCTTTCTCAATATAAACTGAAGGCTAGTAAGCTAATTGCAATCTGTGATAAGCTTAGAAAAAGGAAAAAAAAGATCTGTTCAGATCAATAATTTTAAAACAGAAAAATTTTGTATGTGCTGTTTAGAAGAACAGATTTAATGAAAATACAAGAAAACCTAGTTTTTATGTGAGGTTTTGTGTTGGAAATTTGGATTACCTATCAAACTTGCACCATTTGAAATTTCATAAAGTTTTCCTGTATTCTGCAACGAGTCTGCCCCAAACAGACAATATTTAAACAAGTAAGACAAAACTGTGCTGGGATCAAAGTGTGCTCATATTAGTTGCCATTTGTGAATCCCTATTATACACTTACAATAGGTGTCTTGCAACAGAACATAAATAAACACATGGTACTGTAAGGACTAACACAGAACATAGTCCTTGGATCTTTCACAGATCCTGTTTGAAGAAGTCCATTTCTGTGTGCATCAAATATTTAAAGCAAGAGCAGTACAAAGGGTTAAAAAGAACGGTATTCTCAATCTCTGCAGGAGGCAGTTGTAGGATGCAAAATGACTGTCAGCAGTCAAAACTCTGGAAATCACAGAACACTAATTCAGTGCTACTGAGACACATGAAGGAACAGAAGTATCATATACTTCTAAAAAGGTACTTTTTATCTTCCCACATATTAAGTTTACTGAACATCAATTAACAGTTTATAGGCTTGACATTTTTTTCCCCTCAAGATTTATGCCTTGATTATTAACCTCTTTTTAATGAAAGAGAAAGAAGTTGCATGTTCTAACATCCTGTTCCACTGGGGATGAAACCCAAATGAATTACTTTGAATTTTATATCAAACTCTACTTAGGATCTTCCTTTCAAATCCAAACCAAGTACATACCTAAAGCCAGTAGGTAGAAACCTATGATAGTCTCTCCTTGCTCTGTTACAGCTGCCTCTCTGCTCAGAAAACTGATGTTGTTGTTCCTCCAGGGTGCCTGTGGAGAAACCTGGACAGACATTTTCAGCGGAGCTTATGGCCAAGAAATTGCCCTTTCCCCAGTATGTCCCGACAAAATAAAATGGTTCCAGCCTTTCCCTTCAGTTTCTGCTCCCTGTATTAGAGGGAGCTCTTCAATGAGACTAGTGATCTAAAGAAGGAAATCTCAAGGGGCAGGAGCTTTGCAGCCTTCTGACCAGTTCTTCTTCACTAATCCTATCTATTAATACAGTCTGTGAATCTGCAGCCAGCCCAAGACAGCAGATTTCCTCATATCCTTATTACTGCTATGTGCAGAAATCTTTAATGAAGAGTGTGTATCTGACAAAGACAACTTTTAAAATTCTTTTAAAATACCACATGACCTACAAGCTCACAAGCACACCCACAAACATAGTTCATACTGATGTGTCACTAAAGTAGCAGCACCTCTGCCATCTTGCACTGAAGACCAGAGGAGTTTGAGTTCAAATTAAAAATGGAAGAATCTCACATAGATTAAAACAAACAAACAAACAAACAAACAAACAAAAAAAGGCACAGTAAAAAAACTGATTGCTAAGTGTCACCGCCTGAGAATGTGACTTTGACATAGCAGAAGAAATCAACTATGAAGTTACTTTACCAGCAGGATAGCTGCTAATTTAAAAAGAAAGGAAGCTGATTTCTAGTATAGGTTGAAGAAAAAATAATTTAACATCCTTTGAATTATATTTTTATACTGCTAAACATTCTCCAATTTAGTATACCCCACACTTGAAAAATGAAGTCTTGTCTTATTGAGGAGATATGCTACATGTGATTTAAGTGAGTCAGTCTGTGGTATTTTTAGACTTTACTGAAGTATTGATGATTGTATTTCAGATATAGCCTCTCTTACCAATCATGTTGGAGTCATAATTAAAATAATTGAGTCTGAATTAATTCATTTGGACAAGTAAATGTTTCCCGGTGAGAGACACACTCCTACTGCACCAAAATTCCTGTGCCCCTCATATTCTCGCCACCACCATCAGCCTTAGGGCATTGCTTGACCCCCATGGCACAGCTATCTGGCATGCCTGGTGTATGTGGCCTTTTCCATGCTGTGGTGCTGCTGTCTGAGGTT
The DNA here is from genome assembly GCA_013400375.1 of Thinocorus orbignyianus. Classification (NCBI taxonomy): domain Eukaryota; kingdom Metazoa; phylum Chordata; class Aves; order Ciconiiformes; family Thinocoridae; genus Thinocorus; species Thinocorus orbignyianus. The sequence goes on along the minus strand of VXBW01008263.1, from coordinate 282,981 downwards.
GCCATTTAAGTGCCCTGTGGTCCCCAGCAAAGCTCTGGATGTGCTTCAGCTTTTGCAGAGAATACGTGCACAATCACAGCTTTTCAGCACTGAGTTGCAGCAGCCATCTCTAGCCAATTATCTGTCTGTCTGTAAGTGGATGGCTAGAAGGTGGGAGCACAGCTGTGCCTGAAGACAGTGATCAGGGACATCCGAAAATGCTCAAGATGACCCACAACTCAGCTCAGCAATATCACCCACTCTTCAGGACAGGGAACTTGGGTCAAAGAAGAGGTTCCCAGCAGAGAGCCCACCACAAAGCCTGTGTCCATGGGTGCTCATGTCTTCACTGGAGTGTTTTTCATCACCTACCAAGAGAGGGATGTGGAAAAGGATGGCACTTTGCATTAAGCAAAAATAGTCCACCTGGTCCATGCCCCCTCTCCTCTCTTACTGAGAATCAATCAGCCACCCAACAGCCTGCTTGTGGACAAGACCGTGGGTGAGAACTGTCAACATTGTGAGAGGGAAGAGAGCAGCTCCTCGAGGAGTTTCCACTTGCCCTGAGGCATGTCTCATCCCATGCAGGTCACTCCTGTGCAGTCAGGACCTGGTATCCTGGAAGCAGGTGTTGTTCCCAGCCTCGTAGGAAGCCACATTCATGGCAAGTACAAGGAGTGCTGATCTATACGACCAGCAGTGCTGATGTGGCAGAGCACATCTGCTAACCACTTCCTCTTATGCACAAGCAGTTTTCCCATGGCATTTGGCACAGGCCTGAACTTCCAAACCAGAGTTTGGCATCTGTTGTCACACAAATGCCAGTGTCCATGACTCTGATTAAACAGGGACAAGGACAACCAGTGGAGAGTGCTTTTCATGTGAACAGCTCAAGGAAACTGTGTGATTTACATACATGCGACCTCTTTAAGCATAAGCACTGTAAATGCTAGTGAAGTAACAATAATTATTATTTCCCTTTTCCTACAATAAAAGGTAAATCGTATTATTTGCCTTGATATCCTGAACTTAATCTCAACTTTTCCCAGCTGCAGGTTTTTTTTGGTTTCATATAAGTACCACAGCTCCATGGACACTTCAACACGACTTTCCATTTCGGCGAGGAAGTCTTGCCAACCCTCATACCTTGCAATAATAATGAGATGAAAAAACCCCAGGGGCTTTTGATACCAAGGAGAAAAAAGTAATCGGAATGAACTGCTCTCCATGGTCAAGTATCTCCTTTTGATGATTTCCCCCCCCCCCGCCGGTCTTTACACACTGCAGTGAGTGACTAATATCTTGGCCTGTTTGCAGTCGTGTTCTTACTCCCTCCGGTGGGATCCTTCAATAAAGGACAGAGGCTTTGCAGACTCCTGAGGTTTATTTCATGTGTCTGCAGGTCACTGTATTTCCAAGGGAGAGAAAAGCTCCCTCTGCAGATTACAGTCACCTTATTTCATGTCTCTCAGTGCTTTTGTGGTGACCAATTTTCTGACCTCACAGCGATTATCCCTGAGTGCCTCTACTATCTTTACAAAGTGCTTTGAAAAGATTAGAACACTATATGCTGCAGGCAGTTCTCTAAAAAGGAGAAAACTAAACCACTGTGGTGGTATGGAGAAATTACTGTGTCCAACATAACTATGAGCGTGGGAAGGTATGTTAAAAAGAACTGATTTAGACATGGCTGGACCCTAAAGTTCCCCTTTCCTAAACATGCAGGAGCAACAGTCTGGCTTCACAGAAGGGACACAAGCAATACAAGCATGCCTTGGGGTTCTGGTGCCATGGCTCCTGCTGGACACTCCCTCTTGGACACTTGGACACTTGCCCAAACCTCTCACATGTGGGTTTCTCCCTGCTGTGACCCACCTGCCAGGTACAGCAGAGCCATGTCTCCTGTCAGCTCCAGGAAGAGAGGCTGCATCGGTACAAGAGACCTGGCCATAGGGTCTTCCTCTCAGCAGATGGCAGGTGATCTTACCCACGCCCTGCCAAGGAGCAGGCATACACCTTTTGTGTGACTGACCTGCAGGTCTGGGAGCAGGAGGAGCAATGCCCATCTGAGCCCAACATCTCAGTCCTCCCACAAACTGCTCTCCCCAGACCCTTGAGAAAGGGACTTGCACAGCTGCCACAAGCAGAGTGGGGTCAGCCCTGCACACCACCCTGCCGCCTGAAACCTGATGACCTTACTAATATAAATAAAAGCAAAATTTACACTTTAAGACTATCAATAAACCACATTTTTGCATCTAGCAGAAGCTGAAACTACTATGCTATATATAAAAGAATACAGGAAATTAATACTCATGGCTGCACTTAAGGGTTTAATGCAGCTGTTACCGGAAGGTTAATCAAGGGAGAAACCATCTGAAACCACTGATACCCCAGGGTACCTGATTAAAATGAGTGATGAAATGACCTGGTTATGACTAACCTAATGACTGACACTACAGGTTAATAAAGCCCATTTTATGGATACTCTGAACCAATCAATGGTCTCTGAGATGGCTGGGAAAGCCAATTTAGATCGGATATAAGCCAGCAGGTAGCCCCTATCCGGGATGCTAAAAAAGTGCAACAGCCTTTTAATCCCTATCCACCCCTCTAAATGCTTTGAAAGAGACATATATTATACCAGCACAATAAGGCAAGTATCACATCAGCATCATTCATTAGAATACAGTTTACTGCCTGTTTCCAGTGCATTGCAACAAAAAAAAAAATCATAAGAATTAAAATGTGTGTATGATATATGTTTCTAACAAACAGCTGTTTTCCCTGAGGAACACTGAGAATTAGGGAGTTCCTAAAGGAATGATTTTGTCAGAAAGGTAGTCTAAATTCTCAGCACCATTTTTGCATGATATATGTTACACATGAATTAAAGAAAGGGAAAAAAGATGGAGGAGGCAAAAGGAAAAATACTCAGAAGGGATGAGCTAAGATAGCCCGTAAGCAGATAGAAGTTTGCTCTGTGGAATAAAAATACAGTTCTGACTCTGGAAGGTGTAAGGTTTTTGTGAAATTTTACAGAAATAAGAATCAAGTGGATTTCAAAGCAAATCCAATAATATGTTAGTAGGAACACCTCCGCATAGAATTTTAAAACCAGATTATTTCAATTTCCATGTCATAGTTTTCTTCACAATATTCAGTATAAAAGGAAAAAACAGTCAATATCCAACAAAACACCACTTAGTCTTGCAAGGAATAATCATGCAATGATCATTTATGCCTATGGATTTAACTGGGGGAGTCAGAAAATGCATTTCATATCATTAATGTGATTTTTCCAAAATCAGATCATGTATTTGTTTGCTGCTTCCATGGAGATACACTTGTTGATATGGTTTGCACAGAGTCTTTTTTAACACCCACTGAATTCAAAGAAAAAAAATAAAATCCTGTAAACAGATCAGGTCAGTAATGCTTAAAACATGTCAATGGATGAAGGGGAATGATTGTGCTAGATGCACCACACTTGGAATAGCTTCCCTGTAAGAAAGCAGACCTAAATCTCCTCTTTCGTTGCTGAGGTCCAACTGTTGGTAGCAGAGTGTTGTAACATTGTAGAAGAGAAAAGAACATATCTGAAATATTTAAAATGAAGAGTGATCATAATATGAAACACATTCAAGCATTTATGTTTCAAAACGTGCCCATTTAACCCTGGACTGTTCCCTTGCTGTGACATTTTAGCATGGAAACAAGTGCACTCAATGTATTCTCTAGTCAAATGTCCAAACCACACTTCAGCTCCTGTGTTAGGTTACTTGCCAAATTCAGTTAAGAAAATTATTACATCATATAATTAATTTATTATAAAATCCATGCTTCTGCCATGATTTTAATGGGGCTTAGTCTACTCTGCTTCATACTTTACTTTTATTCTCATCAATCTCGAAAGTTAATATTTCTCTGAGGAATTGTGCTCTGCAGCTTGCCACAGATCTAGAAAATGACCTGTCAGAAAAAAAAATGCTTGGTTAGCGCTTATTACTGTAATATACGGTTTGAAATTAACAGTTTCTCAGGGAAAACTGTATTTAGATTGATGAAAACTGACTATCCTGCAGCTTCAGATATATGCTACTTTGATATTGAAAGATGATTCAGGAGAAGGGAAAACTGCCTTGTGCAGATTAGGCAGCTGAGGCTTTGTATTATTTAAACTCTCTGCTCTAAGCTGAATTTACAAAGCTGAACTGAGTAGGTTAGGTGATGCTAAAGAAAACTAAACCCCTCTGGGCAGTTGAAGCAGTTAATGAGAGATTGTAGCAAAGAGTAGGAAGACCTGGTTCTGAGATGGTACAAAGTGTTTCCTAAGGAAGAGACAGGACTGGGAACTCTCAGCAACAACCAAAATAAACTGGAAATCTGGCTGGAAGGCAGGACCCTCTCTGTGGGGGTTCAAGATTTGAGCACTTTGAGGTTCAAGATTTGAGCACTTTTATTTCCAACCATCTTCATGAGCTGCACTGTTTTTTTCTTTCTTTTGTATTAAAAAGAAAAGTTACTGTAGCTTATGCTCTAGCAAAACGTGGCTTTTTAGCTTTAAAAGCCTTGCAGTCATTCTTGGTGAGCTCATTACAGTATCAGGTTTAGACAAACCTACTTCAATGCAATGGCTGCTTTGGTATTCTGCCACTGGGGCATTTCTGTCTGTGTTGCAGCACTACTTCAGTGCTCCAGTTGAGAAGAGAGTCTGACTAGAGTATCATTTTTCCTCAAATATGGGCTTGCCTTGTATCATGTGCTTGCAATCTCATGCAGAATTTATGGATCTTGCAAATACTGTAAACTATGAAAACTGAAGAAGATGGTACCATTTACAAACAGAATCAAAACCCAGGCTACGTTTGCTCTTTTCTTCTGTCATATTTGAGATATATCTTGAGATGCTTTATGTTTCCCTTTTTTCTCCTGCATAATTCCCTAGTTTTTTTGTAAACAAACTTTTCTTCTTCTTTTTTTTTTTTTTTTTTTGGAAGTGAAAATAATTCCTTAGATGTTGGTTCAAAAAGGCAAAATGTACTGTTTTTTTTTCTGCTTACCAGATTCTGAAATATGCTAGAAGAGGCAGGTGCACCAAATGAACTGTCACTTTGACTTATGTGAAGAAATCAGTCTGCAGAAAAGGCAGGACAAAACCCCCAACATTTCATGTACCAGCAAGACCTAATTGTCAGAAGAATCTTAAAGTTGCATTCTAAGGACTAAATAAGCTATTGCAAGTTTGGGAATAATACAGGAGAGAAAAAAAGGAAACATAAACCATCTCAAAATGTGTTTCATTTATGACAGAATATGAGAAATAAAGAACACTAACATAGGAAAAAGTCTTGATAATAATTCAATAAAAGAGACACTTCCTAACATTTACCCTTCTCCCTGCTTTTATATTTACCCTTCCACTCTTTCTCTTGAGATCTTTGGGTTGTTGGCTTCAGTCAGGGGGAGGGAATGGTTACAGGGAGTCATTAGTTCTCCCAGGTTTTTGCTGGGAGGACTATGATGGTGGTGGTAGAGTTTTCTCCCTCTTTTTTTGCCAGGAGAAGCACGACGTTGAAGCTGCTGATTTCTTCCTTCTCTGTCTAAGGTCCACGTGGGGCTATTTTTGTAAACTTTCTTTTGTGCTTTAGACCTTGCTCTTTTTATTTGGTCTGCAACTCCACATTATGTCTAAACTTACATAAGCATACAGCATAAGTAAATAATCTTTATATATTTCCTCTGCTACCTAAGATGGTTTTGCCTTGCTCCCAGGTTTACATTTGACTGCTGCTGAGCTGTTCATAGCCCTGAACTGACACCCTGTGCCCTCTTCTCTGCACTCCTCTCCCCTGCACCTGGGTTGCCATGGGCAAGCCCTCCACTGCCAGGCTAGACCTATATTCTCCTACACTGTAACATTAAAACACGGTCATAAATATTTAATTCTACACATAGCTATTTGCTTCTCCCAGCTGTACAAAAATTGTGGTTATATTCCATGAGAATAAAAAGGAAGTAAAGCGGATCAGGAAATAGTCACCTGACAATTTTAAAAAATTGCTGTCACAGCTAAGTCAGCTGAAATAAAGTTCCAGGCAGGTCAAGGCAATTTGAGGCAAAGCAATCCTGACATGCCTTAATACTGCAATGTTAGTACATAGCCTGTGGCATATAACTAGCAATAGCAATAGCTGTATTTATGGGGCTACAGGTCACACACATCAGGCAGTGGCTGGATTGGCTTCAGTGAAGTTTTGTTAATTCATATCAAAATTACAGAGCAAAGCAAATCTCCTGCTTAAACCCATCTGTTCTTGTCCTGTGTCAAATTATTCCCAGACTGATTGTGACCACTTTGAAAAAAGCGTGGGTTTCCTTTTTGACAATGCTTTTGCTTTCTGTGCTCAGCCCAAAATCCTAACTAGCAAAACGACACAAACTTTTATCTTAATATGTTCATGCCTGTGTGCAGGCAGCAAAAACGAGAGCAAACCGCAAGGCGCTGTGCTTCCATTCCATCACCTTTGCCATGATGTCTGAGAACAGGGCACGCAAGGATTCTCTCTTCATTCCTTTTATTTTAATTTGAGCTTGTCTTGTACAAAATGTCTAGAAATTAGAATGCAGTAAGATTCACAGCCCACAACGTCCCATTCAAACCTCAGATATGTTGGCCTCCTGAAACTTCCATTCAAATTGATGAGCTTTCCAAGGACTTATCCACAATTAGAATTTAATCCTGGATTAAGAGAATACAACGCAGGAGGAGGAAATCACTGAAAATATAAATAATCTTAACCTGGTATTATGCTTGCATCAGCTGAATCCACTTAATTGTTTCCAGGTGCCAGCTGCGATTATAAACTATATACCACAGACTCCTGCAAAGGACTTAATACTAGCATTCCAGCAGGTGTGGGAGCTGATGATAGAGGTGTCTCATAACAATGACCAGTCTAGGAGAGTGCTGCAAGAGAGGAATCCTAGATATGCTGTTTTCTTCTGCTCTTACCTTTTCTGAATTTCTGTAATAGCATTATTGCTTTCCTCGAGTTGGAAATCAGAAATAATGCATCCTCTCAGGATGCTGAAAAGGAAAAATGCTTTTTCCTCCGGTATTTAGTTCATGCTCCTGCACATCCCATGGGCTAACAGAATTAAAGAACATTTCTGTAGTACCAAGAATGTCACTCCCCCGTATGGTATTAGACTTGAAAACCATTAAAAGTGGTGACAGAACTTTCCATAAGCTATATAATAATAAATAATCAAGTCAGAAGTATAAAGTTTTTATGGAGAACCAAACAATCCCGACCACCTCCTACCATCAAATGTTACCCCTTTATTCATCTCTAATATCAGGTTTTGATTCATACATTGAAATAAACTCACAAGCCTTTATGTCTAAGATCATAAGAAAGAGGAAAATCGAAAACTCCTTCCAACTACATTAATTAATTTACTTTGGGATAGCACTTTTCCACATAACAAAAATATACTTAAAAATGACCCAGGCATTGTACTCTTACTTACACAATGATGAAGGTCCCTTGTCAAACAGGATATATGAATATAGCATTAATGTCCTCATTCTGGAAAGTTAGTGGGACCATTATTTTTGGAAAAGCCACTTCAGTTTCCCTTCCAAACTTGGGGAAGGAATCAGGGCTGCAATTTCTGGAAAAGCAACCTGAGGTTTGGAGTACTACTAGGTACCTACTGGCTCTTCTGTGTGACTGCCAAAGGAATTCCAAAGGTATCTGGGCCATGTGGTAAGGAACAAGAGTTTTATCACAGATGTTGCTTCCTCACATGAACAGTATTAAAAGAAGCATCATTATGTTACAGAACACAAGTGTTTTGTGCAGGGACTCCATTCTGACTTGGTATTTAGGTTGGCATTTTATAGCAGACAGCTTTCTGCCAATATGTTGTATAGACTGTATTTTATAACCAAAATTAAAGTACATTCACTCTATTAGAGAGGAAAGGGTTGTACATCCGTGTAACCAGTGGGATTTCACAGAAGAAACTTTAATCCAAATACTATAGTTTAGGCTTCGCTATCTCTGCCTTAGAATATTTTAGAAACACTATAGATACCTTATAAATTACCCTATAGACAGAACACAACCCGTTGATGATTTCAAACCGGCGCAGATAAGAAGAGACAGCACAGCTGCTCCATCAACTTCCCTTCACTTGAGCCCCAGAAACACCACTAGCAGCCACGCTGCACTCCTGGCACCTCTAATGAACTGCTCCTACCTCTCAAATTTGCAGTATGAGAACTCCAGATTTTACCTTAAAGACAGATGAAGTATACATGCGGCCATACAAGACTGCCAAAGAAGTCTGTAGGGGATGATGAGAGCACAGAGATGAATATCTGTGATTTCCCCCCAGGAACACCACCTGCACCATTCACTCTCTCTTCCTGAGCCTTTTGCCTGTAGGGATAGACTGATTCTCCTTACAATCTCTTCTGTAAGGATTTCATGGAGCAAAAACGCTCATTTATTTTCTTTCCCATCTAAAACCCATGACTTGTACAAAACCAGAGGGTAGATTCTCTCACTTNAAAAAAAAGAAGAGAGAGAGAAAAGGAGAAAAGATGGAAGTGGAAGACTTCTTAGAGAAGAAACAGGAGCGAACAACTCCAGGGGGGATTTCAGGGCGACTTGCCTGAAAAATACAGCCTCTCTGATCTTGCAAATGAATGGCAAAGTTCTTCAGCACTTCAAAAGAAGCAGTATCGGCTTTTCAGGGCTGTTTGCTTGGTGTATAAGTAAATGGGCTGCTTATTTGGGCAAGAGTACACACTCCCAAATGAGGTCAGAAGAGGTGAGCAGCTACTCACATCAAAACTGCACAGCTTGACAGCACAGCAGAGGAGTCAGGGACTGCACCACGTTGCCCACTTTTGCTCATAATCCTTCATGCAGGTCAGCCAGGGCTGCATCTGCTGAGGGGAAAACAGAGACCATCACTGTTCATAGATGTGCAGAAAGTGAGCTTTCAAAATGCTGTCAGTTTTCAAATCCTTGGGTCACTTTACCAATGCAAACTGGAAAAATAAAGCCTAAAATTTGAACAGCACTTTTTACCTTTAGCTTGCCAAGACTTTCCACAAAGGACATTTTATTTGCCCAGGCAAACCCCACAGATGCCTGCCAAGCTCAGGGCTTGGTCGCACATCCACTGAGTGATCTGAGCCTTATTTGCATCTGTGGTGAGTTTTCAGGATCTTTCCTAATACTAGGTTAGAGATCAACTGTATTTGCTTTCTTTTAACATTTTCAATCATGTTCTGTTTTTTGAGGAACACTATAAAGCTCAAGGCTATTGAGAGTTTTCTTTAAAAGGCTACAAGAACTGATCCTTAAAAAGTCTGGCTGGAAAGAGGAGCCAGTAGAGCTATCCATACTGTGGCAGTACTGTTACTATTCTTCTCCCACATTGAAAGATTTTATTCCTTGATATGCATCCCCTCTGTCTTTCCATACCCATTCTTCTGCTGCCACACCCCTGCAAAATACATCTGGATGCACTGCTCAAAAAGCCCCTGTGTTTGTGCATTAAATTCAGTATGTCCTCTGTGTGGAAGTTGAAAATTATGGACAGCCAGCTGTGTTCCTTTGCTATGCTCCCCAGACATTATTAGCATTCGCTTGGGGCATGCATTAGACATCTCAAAGTCATCTTTAAACAAGTAATTAAACATGAGTCAGGACAGTATTTTAGAGATATAAACTGGATTATAAAAACCTCTACCTTAATACACGTATCCATTCTTATATTTGGGGGGCCACGTTGATACTCAGAGCTACAAGAGCTAGCTCAGGATGGGAAAAACCCAGAAGCCTGTAGAACAGGACTAAAGAATTTATTTCACCTTCAAATTTGCTTTCTGTCCCCATAAATAAAATATTGAATTCTGCTTATCATGTCATACCATCACATCATGATTACACCCAAGCATGCTCTGGGTTTTAGCTGGATCAGTTATAAAAAGAAAACGTACCAGCACAGGGAGTCCTTATAAGAGCTGGCCAAATGCTTTTCCTCATAGCAGAATTCTTGATTTGAAAACACAGTTGATAAAGTAGTGTTTACTTTCACTTGGGGCAAGATAAAGCCACACTGAAAGACATCCAGGTTATTCCAAGTGACAGAGACAAACTCACAAAAATGATAGCAATTGGTCATAGACAGGAGGTTGTGCCTCGGTCCTCTAAGAGGTTCCTTCTCCCCATGCAGCAAAATAGGCAGGCAAGTCATTTGAAGCACAGCAGCCAAGATGGGACTCTGCAGAAATGCTAGATTTTTTACCCTGTTTGGGGTTTCTGGGAAGAAAAACCACTGCCAGTAGGAGACTGAGAATGAACACCTGGAAAGACTGCAACCAGTTGTTAGCCAAGAATGGAAGCCTTCTGACCTGTGTGAACAGCAGAGGGAAAGCGTCTTTCAGGTGCTTTCTCAACACCATCCCCGTGACAGTATATGGCTCAGGAACCTCCATGGACACTACAGGAGTTAGTGGAGAGCTCCGACTGAGCACATCTAATTCAGAATTACCCTCCAAAATCTTTAAATCTATAACCTAAACGTCTGCCCCATAGAAGATCATACAGATCTTGCCAATGACTCAGTTGTTGCCACTCCTTACATACACTTGCTAAAACCTCAGGGGTAAGGGGGAAGTATGATTTGATAAACAGGTCCTTGATCCTCTGGTCTGACATCTTCAATGACAGTAGATCTGGGTTGTGCCTCTTTTAGCCTCCCCAGGGCTTTCCCTTTCCCTGAGGAATAAAACATGTGGTTTTGTTTTCTGATGCCAAGCACCTCCATACTAGTCACCAGAGGGTATGCTTTCACTTCATGAACGGGGTTGTGCCCCAACCTACCCCCATCACATGCAGCCAATGCTGGGAAAAAGTCCGTCTCCCACACAATGGGAAAAAGGATTCTGCAGCAAAGAGGAGAAGCAGTGCTTCTTCTCTCAGTACTGCTTCTGGCACAGCCTCAGATTATCCACCTCTGAGATATAAAATTGTGTAGCCCTGGTATTATATGGTCTCAGGATATTTTCCTTCAAATACTGAAAATGACTTCTCAGACTCCAAACGGACATGACGTCAAACAGCTGAGCAAAGACACTTCAGACACTTTCCATCATCTCTACAGGGGCAAAAATGAGCAAAACAGGTTTTTTTGTGGATTGCTCCAGAACAGCAATTAATACATTGCAATGTGAGCTTGTAGAGGCAGCCAGGAAAGTCTGCCTGCCAGAGTGCTATTAACAGAGAGTCTCCTGTCTTGTCTGGTACGAGGATCTCCAAACTGAGTCATACAAGCTTATTACATTAGCAAGACACATGAAATTCATGGCATCCTTTTTTTACTTATTGTGAGGCTGAGATTTTCCTTCATGTTAGTCTTCTACTTTGCTACTTCTGTCATTGTGAAGCTGAAGACTCCACCTACAAGCCACCTGAAGGAGTCCATGCCTGGTATCCTGAAATCCAGGGCTCTCTCTGTCATTTACCTTCCTCACAGCCCCTTTGATTCACATTGTTCACCACACTGACTGCCTCACCCCTGTTTTTTCGTCCTCTTGGGAGAGTTTCTACTTTCTGGTGCTCCCTAGGCATCAGGTAGCCTCCTTACCCCAGGGAGGACCCAATTTCTGCTGTTTTGTGGTTCCCAGCTGTATCTGAGTCACCTCAGGTGTGCCATGTGTGCTACACACTCCTGCCCCCTGCATAGTGCCCCAGCAACACACCTCCTGCCTTTCTGACCCCATGTAGAGGGGCTACACCTGAAACACCTGCCAAACACACCAAGTTAAAAGATTAAGAAAACCAAAAGTGAAAGAGGGAGACTTATGAATACACTCCCTAGCCAAAAGAGAGAAGCAACTGAATTAACCTGTGACTCAGGGCGGTTACCCAAGCTGGTAGGAAGAGAGGGCTGAAGCTCTGGCCATTTTCCCCATTGGTTCTGCAAGTGGCCCAAATGCAGCCTCCTAGCAGCACCATCCTAATTAGTGCAACTTATATTTGTAAACCTTCTCAGTTTTGAGGGGAGAGAGACTGGCCCCACACTCCAGTGCTGGGGTGCATGTCTGCAGCGGTAGAGATGGAGATGCAGATCCCTGACTGGAGTCAGAAAGACACACTGTCTGCTAGGGCAGAAAGTTTGCTGGCTTCAAATCCTGTTTTACCCCCGCACTTTTTAATTTTTAAAATCGTATTTTCTAACAAAAATGCTGAACTTTCCAAAACGGGGCTTTCAGAGAACAATTTAATTTCACCAAATCCTTTATCAGTTTTCACATAGAGTCTTACTGAATGCAGTGCTTTTACCACCCGGTGCTGGGGCATATTACTGATCACAGCTGATGACTGATGACATTGACCGCAGAAACAACCAGAGACCACTACAAGCAACCTAAGAGAAGCTTGGGTGTAAAAATTAATTTATTGTTTCAGATGAGATGACAGCAAACCAGCTGTAAGTAAATGTACATAAACATGAAAATGCTAATGACTGGCTCCAGGCACTGAATGCTGTCAAAGAGGCACTGAATTCCAGGGAAACAAGGTATATCACAGTTGGGCATCACACTGCAATGACAGATTGTTTAGATGACCTTAGGCACTGGAAACCTAGGTGGAAACCCTTCGGGTGAGAATTAAGTATGTACTCAGTGGGGAGCATTAAAAAGAGATTACATACCTCACCCTCAGTATTTAATTCCCCAAAGAATGAACGCTCACAGAATCTACTGTACGATAAGGTATTCAGAGCTCATCCCTAGCCCAGCTTTTGTAGCTCAGCAAATTATCATATTGTTATAAACTTTGTAGAACATGGTTGTCATTAATAATGAATAAGAATACACAAAAGCTTTCCTGTGTTTTTCATATCACCTTCACAGAGTGATCTAGTGTGAATAGCTTATCTTTAGATTTCATATCGAAATCTAATCCTCCAACTGAAAGGGGATTCTTCAAAGGTGACTGATTGCTGCCATCCTGTGGCAGGCACATGTATTTCAGACTGACACTTGCCAGAGAGAAAATATTCCTTTAAAGGCGTCATTTCAGAAAGAACTCATTACTAACTCATATTATTCTTAAATGCTACAGAAGGAAAGCCAGAATTCTGTGAATGACAGTCTTCAGATCTTAGAAAACCATGGACCATTACAGAGACTCCAGCAGATGATTGTCCTAAGCAGAAAATAAGGACCAGATGAGAAGGGGCTTATGTTCCCCTTTTAAATGGAGAGATAGTGTAATATTCAATGGTCTAACTTCAGAAAGAATGTTAACCCTAACCATATCAAGACTACCAATTCCAGAATGTGTATAAATATAAGGATTCCCCAGTTTCTGATGGTAACTCTGCTGGTGTCTTCAATTGGAAATGCCACCAGATGGCTCAACATGAGCCTGCTGCTAACACTGCATCCAAACACAACATAATAGCATTGTTCTTAAAACTAAATCTAAAAAGTGTGGGGAGAGAGAAATAAATAAATCAGTGGATGACCAATGGGCCAATGACCAATTCCAAGAATCTATATCCCACATCTTGTCCCCAGTTTTAGTATTCTGTGGGAGAAATAGTTTTCTGTAACATGGCTGTGAGACCTGAATACTGGGGAACGCATGAGAGAACTTACAGACTGACAGCAACGTGCTTTTTTAACTCCAGATGAGCTGGAAACCCCAGAAAAAGAAAAACTGAAGGCTTAAGAGGTCTCAGCCTGAACAAAATTTGAAGCCCGTGAAACAGTACGGTGATCATATGATCCTGGAGAAGCTGCAGTTCGCAGAAGAGACCGGAACTGTTGAGGTATGACACTTAAATTTCACTCTTGGCCAAGACTAAACATGATGTGGGACTAAGACACCAAACCTGACTGCAATGGAGAGAAGCAGAGTCTTCAAGAGGCCTGAGGCTCTGCAGGCCCTGACAAACGTGGCCACAACTGAGACTCAGATTTCCAGAATTGTATTCTTGTTAGAGAAGCAAAGACTTCACAGGGTCTGAAAACTAGCTGGTATCCTGTACAAGGCTGTTGTGTCTTACAGCAGGCTGTGCTGTGTTCTTGGAAATGGCCCTGGGATGCAATGGACCTCAGGAGACTGCACCTAGTCACTCATAGTCTTCTCTAGCAAGACACTCTCCACCCTCATGTGTCCTCCAGGCAAAATTGCGTCTGCTTGTTGAAGAAGCCATGAAACAACACACTGAAGGATTCACGACGATATTTAACAACCTTTGCAGGACTCCTGTATATACTGGCTCTAGATGGGCTCCCTCTCTTTCATAATACAAGCCCTTAGATGCCACCAGGAACAATTCACAAGCACCAAGGTTACCGGCACCGGTCCTGCCTTTGATGCCAGATTGTGAATGCTCTGACTTCAGAGTGAGGGCACAATCTCTTCCATCCTGCAGATAACGGGTTCTGTGGGGGTCCAATTCCAATTCACAGCAGAGGCAATATCACTTATCTCCTGCTAACTTGACCTGTGCTGCCCTCGGTAGAGCAGGCATTCAGACAGACTGTTAAACCTAAAGGAGAGGTAAGCACTAGGAAGGTTGTGACACACATCATCTCCGAACTGTGAACGATCTGCAAGGATGGTAAGTCATTACAGACCACAGCAGGACTGTGCCCTTCAGATGCACATGCTGGCCAGCTTTGTTTTCCCTTTAGCACACGATGATAGAGCAGGCAGATAGCTGGATATAGACTCTGCAGTTTAACTGAGAACTAGACTGTAACAGCCCCCACAAACAAGCCAACTTACACCAACACAGACAAAATTGGAGTTTCAGCCTCCCAATATTCTCTTACTTTCTGAGTCACATGCACTGACAACTTCCTGTCTTTCACCCAGACCTGCTTCTTCTCAACAGCCCCTTCCCTTCTTCTGGACTCAGTGCTCAGTAACATGAAGGAGCCAGACCGTGTCTGCCCATCAGCCTCACAACCCACCCCCTCAGCCTCTGGCAGCGGTTCTCTGCTAGAAGCCCACCACAGCCAGCCTGGCCCTACAACTCCTTGTTTGCCCTCAGTGTTGTCAGCACCCCCCAACACATACTTACTCATTTTCTGAGATGCTCCTTTACTTGCTCGGACACAATTTCCCCAACCCAGTTCCCTCAAAAACATCTCTTCTTCAAAGATACAAGTCTTAACTACTTATGCTCCATGGGGTATTGCCATAGTTTGGGCGAAAGGGCTTACAGCTGGTAACACAAATGCAGAGCCACCAGGGTAGGAAAAGGGCAAAACAAAAAACATTGGGTTGGAGTAGCAGGGGGAGGATCACATAGGTCCATTGTGTTCCTCTTACTGAGGCATTAAAAAAGGGGTACCTCAAAGGTAGCCTCAGGCACAGGAAGCACCTGGAAAGGAACATGGGCAGAGGCAGGGAAAATTGGCCACTGCAGGACTCAACCCTGGAAACACAGGCCAGAAGGAAGCAAAGACATTCCAGTTGGTGCTTGTTTCAGCCCCTGAGTCAGTAACACCAAGTGTCTGCTCTTACCTTCTAAGGTTCATCCATCTGAAGCTGATTTCCTGAGCTCTTCCACAGTAGCAAAGCTGTCTCATGATCTTCCAACACCTTGTGACATCTCATCTCTGTGATTGCTTTCAGCTGTGAGAAGGGGACTGTTTCTTAGTTGCAGGGCATAACGTTTCTACAAGTGAATGCTAAAGGTATGGTCTGCATAGCATGTTCTCATTTTGTGTTCCTGGTATTGCTCTAGCTACTGAAATGTCTGTGAATTGTTTAGGGATAATGGAAAGTCCATTGAAAGTCATTCTGTGTTCTTCATACACTTGTGTATTTAAATAGGCTTTTCAAAACTCTGAGGTTTTTTTTTAAAAAAGATTCTGGCTACATGGACAAACTTTGCTCTGGGAGCCATTTGTAAGCATGTGCAGAATTGTCTGCAGGCAGCCAGCAGAGCTGTTCAGCAACACTTAAAAAAACATCACTATCTGTTTATGTCGAATGGTACATGACAACGAATGATCATTAATAGTTTGCTAATCCAAACATCCATGACTAGATACAGAGCTCTTAAAATTACTCTCAAGACTCTAAGATTTTACTCAATTTTTACCCCAAATTTCAACACTTTACCTAAATCCAGCAAAGTCATACTTAACTCCAACTTAAGTCAGCTCAGAGCAGTACAAAAATGTAATGAGGCACTGGAAAAGCAATGCTTACAGAAACAGGAAAAAAGACCTCCCTGTTCCTTTCTTGTGGATGAAAGGCCCTTTAGAAATCTCACAGATGGCAAGGGCTTTCTCCTACTGGAGCTCCTCACTGTAGTGCAGTGGTTCTGCAAGACCCTCCTTCAGCACCACCTTCAGGTACTGTGACACAGCTCACTCTTGTGCTGGTCGACCCAAGAGGCAATGGCAGTGCCACCATGTGCTTCAGCATCCAGAATCTTCTCAGGGGCATTGCTCACTGCACCAAATGCAAAGTGAAGCCTTCTAGGGCTCAATCTTCTATGATCTTGGGTACACCCTTAGAGGAAGCAATTGTTCAGTTCTAGGCAAAAGGTGAGTGGTTTTGGTGACAATGAAGTTTAGATCAGGCCGACAGAACTGCTCCCTCCATGCATCAATGACAGATGCACGTAGAAGGAAGCAGCTCTCAACTGTTTTTTCATGCTATTGCTAGGAGACAACTTCCAGAACGGAAAGTGACAGAGGTTCTGCATTTGTCTTTTTCAAATTTATCTCAAGGACAATTTCTATCTCTCACGTTTGAAAAAACTGAGTACAGCTAATACTGCAAAGACGCTTTTTCATGATGAAATAGCTGTAAGGTGTTTTGAGGGACTTCCATGCTAATTTAGCAATGTTCTAACCCCAGATTCCAAAATACGCAGATAAGCAGCATGATCTACACAGGGTTTACTTTGTACAATTAGTTTTCCTGTGAAGGAAACACAAGCAGGAGGAGTAACATTCCTGGGAGCAGTCAATGATTTGTCTACAGATAAAAATGAACACACATTTTAACAGGAACACTGCCATTCCACTTGAAAGACTTCCGATATGCCAGCTTGCTTGAGTTGGGCAATGGAATATTCCTGAAGGCTAAAAATTCAATCAGTGGGAAAATGTAGATTGTTTTCTGTGAACTGGTCAGTCCCCTGAATCATCAAGCCATAGAACTGTGCAGGATTGCATATTGCAAGAAACAGGTCAAGAATCAGAATTTGCTTTTCATAGTTTTGAAAAAAAAACCTGGGGGGTTCTCCAAACATTTTCCTGATGTAGAAAATTCAAGACCTTTACCTTCTTTACTCAGTTTTTCATCCCATTATATTCAGCCTAAGTTGTAACATGCTGTTCCCAAGAAACGTGTACTTGAATTCATAAATTTGCATGCAATGCTACAGAAAATTAAAATTAGTATTTATTACATAAAGTTAACATAAAATCCAAACACAAAAGACAGGCTGGAAAACGAGCAACAAAATTATGAGCTCTGTTTAAATTAGCATTCAGTGCAGAGAAGCTTCTATCTAGCTTTTGCGGATTATAAAGGAGAGAAAAAGAAAAGACAGCAACAAAAATCAGTTAATAAGTTCTCCCAGTTCATACAGCTTTTTCAGCAATTATTTCTTAGGACTGAACACTGATCAGCTAATCCAGAAAGCTATTGCTGATCAATACATCCAAACAAAAAGGCAAGAAGTCCTGAGTTAGGGCCTGGTCAAGGGAACTAGACACTTCATTTCACCAGCTGGGACAAAGCCCTTAAAAAATGAAGCTATTCCTTCCAAATCTTCAGTGAGGGAAGGTATCTAGCCCTTCCCCATCATTAGACGGGGCCTATAAAAGCCTCCTGGCACTCACTGCTAGCTGCAAAGTTCTAGACATCTTGAAAAGAAATTATATTATCTTACAGTTAGAACAGGTAGATTTCCTGCACAACAATCAGAGTTTTTAAAGCTTAAAATAAACACTGCTGTGGCCCCCAAGAGAAGCAGAACACTAAATTCACCCAACACGATTCAAGATCCATTTTGTTCTGAGATTTCATTTTACTGGATGACAAGTTTTTATGGTTTCTGGAGTAGACAATATATTCAGGCATAACTTAAGAGGTTCATGAGCAGTTTTAAAATGAGGATTGCTATCTGAATCACAAAATCCTTCCAAACTCATATGGATTCTGACACTGTTACTATACAGCCCCATGGCCCCAAAGAAAGGTACACTTTGCAGAATGATGAGATGAGTCAGTAAGTTCATGCTTGGGGCATCAGAACTGAGAATGCTTCACTGGAAGGCTCTGCTTCTAGGTCCCAAGTGAATCAGGTAGGTGCTGTTTTATTTGGAGCAAGCTGCTGATCTCCACTGCCCACTGCTGCCACCGCTGCAGGAGCAGCCCTCCTGCTACACAGGCTTTGCACCATCTACAGCTTCAGGAGTTAAGTCATGTACCTTGAATTGTCCCCTTGGAAATGAGGAGGCAGCTGCTGTAAAGGATGCTATGCAGAGATAAAAACTTCATTATTGACACCGTTGCCAAGCTCACAGGGTGCATTTCTGGGCTAGCTGCAGCTGCCACGTGGCACACGTGTAGAAAGAATACCAAGATAATCCAGCCTGGAAGCAACAAGGATGCGAACTCTGCAATAAAACCCCCACTCCCAGTTAAAGGCTAGAACTACCTGGCATAGTCAACAGCAGGTATTCTTCATTGCCAACTCCCTTCACCAGCTGAGAGTTCAGCTAAATCAGTATCTTTCAACAGAAGGCAACTGACATTGCTTTCAAGCTTCTTCCCCTAACCAAGAGAACACAATTCTAGGACTCTTGACTCCCTCTGACGTGCTGTCCAGATAGTTTTGGGTCAGGTCCTGACTCTAGACAGCAAGTGAATAAGCTCATATCAAATGCAACAGCTGAAACCTAGGAAAAAAAAGATTAAAACCAAACAAACAGAGGGTATTAAAGCAAGTGATACAAATAACCTAACTTTAGGTAATTAAAATTCAAGTAATTTTAAGGAGACTTTGCTTCCAGAAGTCATTGTATTAAAAATGAAATGGGTTTTGGTAAAAAAGTTTTTACCAAATCTCTTCTAGGGTATTTGTCAGCAACTGTTCCTGCATGGCCATTTACAGCTACCGCGTGCTGAAACTAAAAATAATAATGAAATCCAGCTCCCTGAAACAATGCAAGATTCAATAATGCATCTGGAAAAAGGATAAAAGGAAGCACAACAGAGACTATGAAGTACACTAAACTCACCAGAAAAGCAGATTCGCATGGTTCTTTTTATTCAAATATTTTAAGATCTATTTTTTATGTACATATATAGGTATATATATATAATACTTGCCACCTTTGGCAGCTGTTGTTTAATGCCAGGATTCTACATACAAAGTAAACAGGTATTTTTCATAATGAAAACTTGTTTAGTTTGATGAGGGGCAAGATACACCCAAGCAGATGCTTAGCTCACTAAAGCTGTTTCTAGTCTTTAGTGTTGGCGTTTTGTTCAATATTTACTACCTTTAGTATTTCATGACTTTAAGTCATTCAAGATTTGCTAGACCTAACAACACAAACTGTATCAAAAGGTTTGTTTTGGTTGGTTTGTTTTTGTTTTGTTCCATCTTGTCACTTCAAGCTTCAAAAGTAGATTGAAACATCTCCGCATAGAAATGTCTCCAATTGGAGACATGGTGTGGTTTTTTTTTTCCTAAAAAAATGGATCAAAGCAGAGTCACCCTTTTGCCAATTTCCAGGCATCAACAATCAACGTCAAGCATGTCTGTAGAACAAATATGCCATAATGAGCTCATAACACATCAGCTAAAGAAATAAACGCCAGCTTTCTTGCTAGAGAAACCTAAAATGAAGTAGAATAAAGCAACAACAAAAAAATATTCCTCACATACAACGCACTTATGCAGAGGATCCATTTATTCCTGAGCAGGCTGGCAAGTATCCATTGGTGGGCAAGTAGGAGAGGGAGGAGGAAAGAATTTTAAGCTGAAAACCTTACTGAACTGAAAAAGGCACAGAAGACAGTAATATTGAGGCCTTTAGAAGAAGAAGAAGAAAAAAAAAAAAAAAGCAAGCATTATGAGCGCTATTTTCAAACTCATTATGTTTTACTATCAAAATGATTATTTGGTGCCAATGATAAAATGGAGTATTAAAGAAATGACAGAAGATATTTAGGAGCAAATTTCTCTTGAACAAAAAGACTGAAGGCTTTAAATGGAAAAAAATGAAGAGAAGATATGTTTATCTCTTCAGAACCTTATCTTCCAGTGCCTTCACATATAGGGTATATAAATCTGGATGTAGAATCAAAAGGAATTCAACCTAGAAAATGGTTCCTTTATTTTTATTAGTACTCCTGTATTTCAATCTCTTCCTTAAGATTGGCAAAATTTCTTGTGACAAGTATTTAACGTTGAGATTATGGGGTATGTTGATTTTGGGGTTTGTTTTGTTTTTTTTACAAGATTTGTAAAATACATTCTCATCAGTATGAGTGCAAATAAATCAACACAGAGGAGACAGTGCATATAATTTACAAGAGATTTGTAGTAAAATTTAGAGATACACACCAACAAACATGTCAATATAATACTAACTTGGAACCCAGGTGCAAGTTTTTCAAACTGTACATGTATTTTTAAAAAGATATAGCCTTTTAAAATGTTTATATATTGAAGCATTTTCATTAAGATCAAACACTTATTAGAAACAGTAAAATTATAGCAGCAGTATGGGAGAATAGCTAAGCCACATGAACATTAATAATTAAAATAAAATCAAATATGAAATATTACATAACGCATGTTTATGTTAAACAACAAGGATAGCTAGCACACCAACTACTTATGCCAAACCATCAAAGAATCTGGATTTGTTCACTGTATAGACAATACTGCTGTATAGTTCAATTAAAGTTACTGTTGTAAAAGAAGTGTCCAATGCTGACTTCCACCAACACTGTTCTGGAGTGCTTCCTGGAGAGCTCGCTTGAATTTTTTAGTCCAAGACTCAACCACGAACCTTTCTGCATCTTTGCTACAGGAACTAAGGATGCTTTTAAATACAGATTCCTTAAAGCAAGGGTTATTTTATTTACACTATTCAAAGTCTTCTTTTCCTTCCAACAACAAAATGTGCAGGAGGATTTACTACATGCTATACAATGTAAAAAAAGACTTTAAAAAGCCAGAACAATGTGAATAAAACTGTACAATGTTTGTTCCCTGCTCCAGTTCATTGCACTATTAAGTTAAAATGGATGAGTTGTCATGCCCAGAAGACTTACTGTAGGATCAGAAAATCCACGCACATAAAGAGGAGGCAAATGCATACTGGTTTAGGTATAGTGCCAGATGAAAAAATACTGAGTTGTATCCACGGAAAGCGTCTCATCACAGGAAAGAGCATGGTTAATTCTGAAAGGCAGTCCTCTTCATGTAGGACACAGAACTGCAAAAGAACCACAAACAGATCTTGATAAACATTAGTGAAGTTAGCCTGTACAAGAATTTATTGTGTATACTAAAGTACTTAAATGCTGAATCCTACCCTATCAGTAACAAGGTAAAATCTAGAAATCAATTGAAACTGGCAATTAAGATATTATTCTCTTCTCAAAAGATAATTGACACAACCCACTATCTTTAACTAATATTACTCAGAAATGAGTTAACTAAAGGTCATGTCTTAAACAGTGCTTTTTGAAGTGTTCTATCGGGAAACAAAATATTAAATAAAAGGTGACACATGCAGTTATATTTTTAAAATATGCACTGACAATTTCGGATTCTAACTCTACTTTCTGATGCGTGTACTTAAATCACATGGTGGGAAGATAAGACATGTCCTTCACATGTTTCTCATTCCTGTTTCATATGTAAGACACAAACCTCAGAGCAATCCAGCTTTCAAACCAGTGCTAGCACAACACAAAAGCAAATAAAGAAGTCAAAACTTCAAAGGCAAGAAAAGAAATGTTGTTATCTGAAATACTTGCATAATTTAAAATAGAACAAGGAATAAATTCTTGCTTTATTAGAACAAAAGCTCTAGTTTTTTTAAGCTGTTACTAGAAGGTTGAAAGATCAGGTATGAAATAGCAAAGTAAGCTGAAGACAGAAATTTATTCTGCTTTCATGACAAATACTTTCAGAAAAAAGCCTAAAAGAAAATAATAATAGACATATTTTGTCCATGTTAGTAGTAATGTATGGCGTATTATTCCCACCACTGTATTTTTATGTCACATTTACTGTTTAAGGACAATTTGAAAAGAACACAAAGCTTAGCAATAAATGTATCTTAAAACAGTTTACTGTAAGGATTCATTCTGTTAGAATCACCTTTTCCGCTTATTGTTTAGAATCAAGAGTTGAAGAAAAACTATCTGACTCTTCCACAGCAACAAAAGCATATCTGGGCAAGTTTGTTGCTGATTCCATAGACAGCCATAATATCTACAGAAGATTAACATGTTCTAATTTTCTTTAATAGAATAAAAAAAACAGTGCAGCTTTAAAAAAGTCATTAAGAATCTACTTGTAAGATTTTTTTTCTTTTCTTTGCTGTGTAAAATGGAGTACAGAGCTAGAAAGAGGGTTTTATGTGTGTTGATAAATGTCACACCAACTGTATCTGCCAGAGAGCTACACATATCATATTGTCACACAGAATTTATTGCCTGCTTTTTTGTTGTAAGATTGGAAAATATTATCCTCAAAGGAACAAGGAATTAACAGATTTTGACAGAACTAAATATCTTTAGTGATACAGTTCACACATTTCAAAACATCATTTCTTGATTAAGTTTAATGAAAATAAATGGAATCCATTCAGTGTAGGACAATAGCTGGACCATAGAGTAAGCAAATGTAAAATGAATACAATTATTACTATACCATATGGATGATTATTACTTGGTCCAGAACTTGTTATTCTCCTGGTATCTTCCCCTCCTCCCCCAAATCCTGATAATAACTTCCACTTTACCAAGCCATTTTTAATCTTTCCAGTGAAGAGAGCAGACACAAAACTGTAGGTCACTCCTTTAATTATGAAATTCAGAGAGTAGGTTGGAATTTCAGGTACAAAAGTCGAGCTGAAAGTTGCCTTTAAGTGATTGTTTAGAACTATCTGATCTCCCTTTAACGAGATTTAAAAATAGTTTTCAGACAATAAATAGCCAGCTGGAAATATTTTGTGCCATGCATGAAGCCTCACTGAGGTTTCAGGCCAGAAGTTTTAGTGGCAGAATAAAAAGAGAACCAGATTATAACTTTAAAAACAACTGTATCCCATTCCACAAGATAAATCTACAGCACAATGTAACACTGTCAGCTAAGCTATAAATATTTAACATAATCTAAACATCGCAATATGAAGCTTAGTTAAGGCTACGTTGAAAGGAAAAAGCAAAATTCTCTGCTCGCTAGCTTGTATAACTGCTTGCTGTTATGCAAACAGACTCACAGAAGAGTGAGAAAAGCTTATTTCTATTCAGTAATGAAATTATGGCAGCTGAGGGGAAATCACCTTTTTCTTTCAGTATGAGTGATATGAGTGAGTGATTACTTTTCATAATCCCATCATTTCTGCTTTGCAATTTAGAGGCAACTGTGCTTGTATATGAAGACCTATTTGATCCAACACATTTATCACGGGCATTATGTTTTTGCAATTGTTGCATCTAGCTAGTAGAACATCTCTGGTGATATTAAAGTCACGAGCTTGCAGAGGAAGAGGTAGGAGGGAACCTCTACATCAAGCTTCCTAGATCACCCTGTCATATGTTCAGCTAATCTACTTTTATAAGCCTTCTATAGAGAAGAATTCTCCATCTCCCTAAGCAGCCAGTTTCTTCTCAGTACCCTAGTAATCTGAAAGCTTTTCTGTATAGCTACATCTGAAAATAAGCAGACACTGCAAAGACCATTATTATTCATTCCAGCCAGTTTCTGCCAGATTATGACTAGAAGCAAACAGCTTGAATTATTGACAACAGTTCATTCTCTTTGGTTGAAGATTCTTCCTCACAAAATGAAGGTTTAGTGCCATCACCATTAAAAAACCCCTTGATCTTCAGCCTAAATGGCTCTCTGCTCAAAAGCAAATACATCTGTCTAATACAAGGCTTTTCAGAAAGGGAAAATAAACAATGGAGTAAACGAATCAACTTAAAGGATTTCTGCATTCTTATTGCATGTGGTAGTTCTGCAACCCTACATGAAACAGAAATGAGTCTGTCAAAGCTCTAGAATACTGCCTAGCTTTCCTTTCAGATTTTCTGAAGCAAGATCACATTTAATTTCATCCACAACTTTAACCTGACAGTACTTTCAAATCTCTGCAAGATGAGAGCGAGTAAAGTCTATGTAAGAATACAGAAACCTTCAAAAATTGTATAGAGGTAGTTAAGTCAAATGATTGTATTTGAAAAAAATAGTGAGAATTGGAATTATGATACTAAAAGAAGATAAAAACTTTGCAGCATATGAGCACGAAGCAAAACATACATTTGGGTGGCAAATAAAAAGGAATCCATCATCCTTTTCTATATGTGTTTGTTGAAACCGTGGGAGCTTGATGCATAGGCTGAACTTTAAACAACGAAGATTATGTACCATTTACGTACCAAGAACTAAGTAAGAACATAAGCATTAATATGACCTAGGCAAAAATGATGTCAGAAGAAAACCATATAAAAGTAATTTAGCAGCCTGGAAACTCCCTAGAACAACTCCCTAAAGCTAAGGCAAGCAGTGAGTTTAATGTCTGACATGCTATCAGTATAATCAATGTATAAGACTGGAAAGTAAATGATTAGTACACAAACCTTTTAAATAAAACGTGAAGAAGGTGTAACAAGTAAATGTAAAATACATCATTTTTATCATTGGTCAGAACTAACACTTAAAATGAAGCTATAAGCACTTTATCTAGCAAATCCATTATTACCACAGGCAGTTTGAATTCAGATTCTGAAAAACCTGTACAACACAAGTTTTTAACTACACGCATTTAACTTTGTAAGACAGACTGCTCTGCTCCTGCTGATGTCCTTCAGCTATCCGAACATACACCACGTACTTTGTTATATTATACTATCACAAACAAAATAAACACATTTTATTTATGAACTATATGCCCAGAAGCCTTGGACAAAATAAAAGACAATATAAATAAGAGCTGTTTGATAGAAGGGCAACATAATTCATGAATGCTGTAGGACTACTCTTTTCAGACACACCTTGGATGTACATTAAGTTAATTTATAATATAAAAAAAATCTCCCTGCTAAAAAACATACTCACCCTTTAAAATATAGTCTGTTAATAAGCTTGGCACTTTCTCACTATCCTCTTTCATGGCATGCAGGACTGAAGTACGAAAAAAAAAAATAATAAATTCAGATATTTAATCATAAGACAACAGTCTGAAAAGGAACACCATGAAACTGTTTTATCTACTCATAGGGATTAGTAAGAGCACTCTCAACTGGAATATGAAAAAATGCCATGAGACACATCAAGACCCATTTCACATGGTTAATTATTACAATAAAATGTCACCGGTTGCAACAACATAAAAAGCACCTCTTCCCTATAAAAAAATCTCTCCAAAAGAAAGTCACCGCATCCGAAACTAAAATGTGCTAACAACTGCTGGAGGGTTGGAAAACCTAGGTAAAAAAAAAAAAAGTATGTTCCACTAAATTTATTTCCTTAGTCTTCATCCCAAATCATGGAATAATGACACTTTTCTGAAGAAACACTGGTGTGAATGATCCAATGAAAGCACTGGTGGTATTTTTCCCCCTGAAATTGTGAATGTTAGCAGCTGTAGCTTAGAAAAAAATCTCAAATACATGAATGAAAATGTCATTAACTTAGAATAATGCCAAAATGCCATTTTTTGTGACTCAGGTAAAAATTGTCCATCCTCACATACTTCTGAAGAAGGAAAACCATTTGGACTAGCTCAATTCAACATACATAAGTTTATGGAGTCTGTTACTCCATAAACAAAAGCAATGAAAATCCTTTATGAAGTCCTCTTGACACAACCGGAAGAATTACAAGTACAGAATCATACTGAATAGCAGTATTTCATAAGCTCCAATTTCCTCATACAAGACTCTGAACTCAAAATGTAACAAGTGTTTTATTGCAATTTTTATGTAAGCTATGGAATAATACACAAGTCCAAAAGAAAAACCAAACTACTCCAAACATCTACCTTGCTGTCTGCCTTAACAACAGGAGGGAGAGTCAGAAATCTGCAACTGAGTCACAGGACCACCTTCCAGCCCACCCACAGAAGGCAACACTGTTAATAATCTTTACGGTGCATTTGTACAAGATGTTTTGTAAATAAACTGTCAAACAACACAAAAACATTTTCAGGAGGCTTCAACCTCTCTGTGCTTAACACTGAACTTATGCGAATATTTTCAAGTGAAATTTAAATATGCCAAGAAGATAAAATTTCTCTGCAGGAGTAAATATAAAATGAAAAGTCAATTTTTCACCTACTAAGTACTTGAATTAAGGAGAGTGCCTACTGTAGAAAAATAAAGGAAATTTAATTCCTGCTTAAACACATTTTATTTACTTCACAATTTCTACATTTTTTTTCATTCCAGGAAAACAACCAACGAGTCTTTTACCATCCCTCAGCCACCTGTGGAATCACAGACCTGTGCTGCTGCAAAGCACCTTAAGACAGAGTTAGATCCAAAGCCCTGCAGTGAGATCTGATCAAATACGCTGACGCACTCTACTATCTATTTTTAAACTGTTCCTGTAAACCTTAAATGAAGGAGATGCCACTGACTACCAGAGATGGTCTGCTGTATTTAACATTCTTAATAATTCATGTTTTAAAAATGCAACCTTATTTTTATTGCAAATTAGAATTAAAAAACCGCAAACACAAAACAGAAGACTTGGAACTTGTAAATAAAGCACAGCAAGCTTAAACAAGCAGAGGTATACAGATACTGTAAGACACTATTGCCAAATTCCATAACATGCAGTATTTTCCACAAGGTCCGCCTGTTGAAATAACACGAGAACATTTGCTTTCTGATACATGCAAGTTTCTAGCCTTCAGGGTTTCAGAGAACAGCCAGAAAACATATCATGAAGGTTCAGAAAACAAGTAAAAACTGGCCAAAATACATGGTTAAAAATCATGCAACTTATATACATGCCATAGGGTAAGGGGTAAGTCAAACTGTACTAATTCATTGGTTTTGAGTAAGAACAGTTGGAAATATAAAGAGGAAAGGATCGAGGGGAAGGGAAACTTCATATGCTCACTTTTAGTTAATGTTTGAAGATCTTCAACAGACGGGGGTCCATTTTTCTTCTCATAAGGAATGACGGTTGTTAAGTACTGTCAAATGAAAAAGAAAGTTATTTGATAGTCCCTTCATGCAATTTATGATGCTTACACTTTATTTTGCAAAAGTGGTAGCAACTGAAATTGCTAGCCACAAATAAAAGCTTTTCAAACGACTGTATTTCACAAGACGTTAAGATTCTGCCTTTTCTATCTTAAAGCTTTTAAGATAAAAGTCAACTTTTTATCTTTTTCTTTTTCAAATTATGTGACTACTTTAGAAGTTGTGCAGCTAAATGCTAAAAAAAATATTTTTAAAATTAAAGCTTCTTGCGGTAAGAACTTTGTTTCTTGCCCAGAGCTTATGCGCACCAATTGTAAAATCTTTCCTCTCCTCCCTCCAAAAGTCAATCAGAAGTCCTTCATATACTGAAAGTAAATCAAATAAAAGCTAGAACAACCTTCCCACCAGCTCCCCTGAAACACTATAAACGCAGGAGAATAATTTTCAAACTTGCTCTTAAAAAAAAAAAGAAAAAAAAAGGTATGAATATCATGCAAGTGAAACCAGTTATATCCAAAAATCAGTAAGTAATTCTTTCCAGGAACTGTTAAAAAAAATATAAAACTTTCCAGGTAAATATTTATGTTGCCTTTAAATTATTTGGGAAACTGGTAACAGTCAGCTTTTTAAAAGATTCCAGAGTACAAATGATAGAGGCTCTGCAGGTGACTTGAGTGAGGTGTTTGTTCAGGTTTGTAGAAGTGCTAACAAGCATTTGGAAAAATAAAATAAAAATAAATAATTAAAAAAAAAATCTTCCAACTTGGCAAACAGCTGTGTTTGAACAACCCCAAAAGAGCCATAGGATTTTCCAACTGAATGGATTACCAAGAACATGAAACTTACGAAGGATTTTGACAGATCAAAGAGCACTGGCCAATCCCAGTCACCCAAAGGTGATCAACAGTTCTCTGTGCAAAAAAAATTAGGCTGCCCCATAGTTAGGTGAAAAGTGAAACAGACAACTTTGGCCTTCTGCAGCTATGCACTTCCAATCAGAAGGAACAAAGCAAGCCTAACTAAACATGACATCCCACCCTTTGGATTTTGATTTAAATTCCCAGTTTTAATAGTTGAATGTTATAACATTGTTTAAACCAAAACAATTTTTGTTCTATTTACTTTTTACTGAAATCTTTCACTCTTGTCAGCTTTAAAAAAAAAAAAAAAAAAGTCTTAAACTTTCAGGATACCTGCAGTGCAACCAAGATTTATTTTCAAATTCTTGAAGCAACCCTCTTGCTCTTTTATTCAATGCATTTTGGTGACATCTCACTTCGCAGCCTACAGGAATGCATATTCTTCTTAAAGTGAGTAGCATTTCAAAAGTACAGAAATCACTGGAATACTCCCCAATGAAAAATCTTCCTGAAATCTCCTTGAATTCAATTTTTAAGAATTTCACAGGAACTTAATTCTGTGTTAACAGCTATAAAGCAGTAGACAAAGCAACCCTCCATCTCTCATGCAGCTTGAGAGAGGAGTGTTCCTCCACGTAACACTCAGAAGACTCCTTATGTCCAAAGTCTCCCTCTCTCCTAGTAGCAGCACTTCAGCAAGAGTCAAGCATAACTCAGACTCTGGTGAAGAGGTTCACCTTGCAGAAGGAGATCCAGTGTTGCCAAACACAGCTGTAACCACTGCCACATTTAGAGTGCGATCATGCACCTCACGCCCAACCGTATCCTCCAGCTAAATGCCAGTCAGACTCAGTTCCGTGTCCCTTAAGGGAACCTGCTGTTCCGTGTAACTTAAGGGAACCTGCAAACTCGGTGTGCTTCTCTCCCTCCATTTTCCTCTTGCATTTTTTCACACCCACTTAGCCCAGCAGAGGAAAATACACAATGCTTCTTAGGAAACAGTCAATTTTCCATTTCTTTTCCACCAGATGTATCCAACAGGTATCACTAAATAATTGCACTCTTAGTAAAATTATCAGAGTCAGTAGCTAAATATAAGGCTGTTAAATCTGCAAATGTCAGAGATGAAAGTAGATCTACTAACTCAGAAATGAGACCTCAGGCTGTCGTTTCCAGCCTTCAGAACGAAGTGGCATTCTACCCTTCATCTAGACAATAAATTACCAGGACACATTTCACTGCACCAAATACTATTCCCCGTTTTCCTTCTCCTGTAAGCTCCACCTTCCAATTTTCTTCCCTAATAGTAATAATAATAAAAATAATTTAAAAAAATAAGTAATTTCTTTCTTAGTTTCCAGAAATTATCTTGTTTTCCTCTACAAGACTTTGCTGCTCTAACAGTAAGTCTCTATAATAGCCCCATAAAAACTAATTCCCTGAATTACTGTGTGAAGGATAACATATTATGAAAAGGAAGAAAAAATTACTAGATTGTAACTTACTGACAAGCCCAAATGTTAAGTCTACTGTGACCTCTAAATTTCTGAAGCAGATTAGACAATATGGTAAGCAGCAATTCCCACTGCAATTTGTAATGACCCATAAAAATAAAAATTAAGATGACTATCTTAAATTTTCTTTTGGAATAGTCACAGAGCAAGCTACCAACATTTCCATGACTTTTATTGGTGTTCTTTTTTCCAAATACATTATCAGATGGGAACAGGTAGTTCCCACTGAAAATTTCCCTCTAACCTTGAAAGATTCCAAGGAACTTTCACGTGTCGCGTGCACACACACACACATACACACTCAAAAGGACTAAAATTCTAAAAAGGAAAGTACTCCACCATCAGAGTAATACTACCCAGAAAATAGTAAAGGTATTAAATACCACTAAAATTAAAGACTGAAAAGAGTTCTGAAATAGCTGTACAAAGTCATAATAAACTTTATGTTGTGACTTTATGTATGAACTTCTGCCTTCTATGGTACACAAAAAATTGTCCAGATTGTTAACTTAGTCTTTCCCGCTAGGAGGAAACAGCTGAACGTGAGTTTATAATGACAATAAACCCTGAGAAAACACTGAGAGCAGCACTAAGCAATTAAGCATCTTATACTTTCTCTTCTTTGCAACCTGCTGCAATAAGAGTATGTATCGATATTTCAAAAGCAGGGGCAGGGTTTGGTAATGTAACAACAAATAAAAAAACCCAAACAAAAAAATGATACCACATAAAAATACATCTCCAGGACTAAATCAGAAATGAGATGGTATCTCTCCGACCTTTCTACCCTATTTTTAAGTTCTTGTTATTTCCAGGATTGGCTTTAGGATCCAGGAAGGGAAAAAAAAAACATAACCTTGCTCACAAGAATACAGCAAAAAATAGATCAGGGGAAAAGCATGATTAATATGAAGAATAATATCAGTAAACTAACTCAAAAAATGACTGGAAGGGTTCTCCAATTAGTGTTAATACATGATTATGCTACTTAAGTCTAGAAAGTTAGGAAGCAGTCAAAAAAGTAAAACTGTATTCAAATTCATAGAAAAGAAGTTCTTTAACCAAAAGTAAGAGCGGTTGGCATAACTAAATATATTCACTTTATGAAAATACATGATATCTAAAATAGCTAGAGATACCAGTAGACAGCTGTAATTCACTATTAAATGGTAAACATAGCAAAGAGAAAAAAACCCAACAGCACAGCTACTACTTTACCAGTACTGAGATAATGCAGAGAGATAAAAACTGTTAGGTAAGCTCTACGCATGTATGCAGGATCCCCAGAGCTGGGGACAAGTAGCTGGATCTATGTAGTCATAAACTCTCATACCTCTACCTTGCTTGAGAAAGACCATAAGGCCATGATTTCTAACCTCATAATCTAGGAATGACTTGAGAGGAGTTGTTTTACCTCCTGAACTCCTCTGCAAGATAATCCAGTCATCCTCCAGACAAAAACCTAATCAGCCATGACTTCTAAACTACCAGGCATTTTATTGTCTCAATAGACTTCTCAGTGGAAGGAGGTCAGGGGCAGAAACCAAAAGAGAAAGAATCCAACACACCCCTTAGACAACTGCATAAACTATAATGGGCAAGTATGTGTTAAATTAGGTGAAATACCAATACTTTTTAACATGTGCCAAAAGCCTAAAGAACAGTATAAGCATTAACCAAAATACAGAATGCATTTAATAAAATAGATACTACAGTTTTGAAACAAACTACTAAGTATTACTTTGAAATAAAGCATAAGAATCTTGCTACTTAAATGTATGTAACACCTACAGCGGTACTCACTGAAGCTGGGCCTCTGTGCTATATATTTCAACACCGTTTTTTCAACAAAAAGTTGCCTATGGTTTATGTGTATCAGTAAACTGCACTGCACAAATTTGGCTGCTTTTAACATCATACAGTTTCCAAAGGCAAAAAGACACACAACAGAGTCCATGCATTTTCCAGATACTACTACATTTTTACATATATTGCTCTGAACATCGAAATAAAAAAGAAAACAAACCCCTTTTTTCAGTTTGAAATACTACTCAAGACCTCAGTGCTGAAGGGTGAAATGTTAAGTCTAACCTGATACATATTCTTTGACTGGATATTAGATTTTTACAGACATGTAATGTATGTGAGGCATGCATTATACCAAAACAGACTTTTAGTCTGGGATAGGAAATCAGGATTGTTAGTTCAGTGCATCTGAATATCAAGTCCTGACTGTCTCGAGCTGTTGGGAAGAGAAAGAGACTGTAAGCTGCTCAGAGACCTGTGGCAGGGAGAGTACAGATTCCAACATTTTTGTCCTACTTTTTTTCCTGTCTCAGCATTCATCTTCAACTACTGTCCATTTTCAAGATCTCGATTCTACCAAAAGTGCAGGCAAACAATGAGAAAAAGAGAGAAGAGAGCCCAGCACCTGTTTCTCTCCACCTGAGTTTCCAAAGGTGTGGCGGAAGCCATTCTGTATGACATTTGAGATCCCTTCCATGCTGAAGCGCTACAAGAAGTGAGAACATAGCAGAAAGAAAAAAAGGGACAGAGAAAAGTTCAGAAGACTATTAATTGGGATTTATCAAGACTATAAAAGACGAATGACAAAGACAAGCTCTAAGATGTATTTCAGCACATTTCTACTTTTTCATTCACATATTTAATTTTATATAATTAAAAAGCAAACCTTCTGATGGCAATTAAGCAGTATATCTACATCAAAATTTAATCAAATAAAACCTTCACATTGAAGATTCAATCTAGTCTTGCCTTTTAAGGCTGTTTCATTTTAAAATATAAAAGGTATTTTTGAAGTTTTTGTTCACAGTAAAATCTCCTTTAAAATTTGTGTTTGAGCAACACACTTTTAGAGACATTGCTGGTACCAATTTTTCAGATTTTAAGGACCTACTAAAAACACTGTTCAGAGGTATTAATTTTCAGTTCTACCTCTCAAACATTTTATGCTTTCATGCTTACTTTTCCATAACTGAATCAACAAATAGCTATCAACTGTATTCCCCATTTTTTTGGTAATACAATATATATATAATTAATTAATGCACCCATATTAATTTCCAACTCTGTTACATGAAATCATGGAATCCAAGTACAGAAAAATTAATATATAATTAATAAATAATTATTTTTTTTTTAAACTTTGTAATCCTGTTTACTTGCCGGAGACAAGTTAAAAAAAAAAGAAATAAAAACAATTTTGATGTTTAGCATGAGATACAAAAATCAGCCACTGATAAGAACACAAAAAGAAGAAACTATCAAGCTGCTGACACAGGACAGCAAGATGCCCACACCTCAGCACACTTACCTGAGTGTATTTATTTATGGGAGAGGGAATAAAATGTGCTGGAATACAGTATTCATTCACTTTCTAAAGCACAATGAGGTCAGTAAACAGACACAGATGTTGCCAAAGCCATCTAAACTCTTTTAAGATATCCTACTTAAATGAAATGGTATCTTCAAGCCCTGACTATTTTTAATTACTACCCAGTATGTCCTTATGAGAGATGTAAAAGTTTTAGAAGTCTAAGAAAGTGATTTACCCAGAGCCCATATCAAGGACAAAGAATTAAAACCTCTATTTACTATAATGCGATTATAGTATCTACAGGAGAACTGATTTTCTTAGACTATGAAAATTTAACCCTACTTCCAAGCTTTGCATTTAAATGAGACTTCATGATGGTTTTAGTTAGTAAAATTATTAATGTATACATTATTTATTAACAGACACTCATTCTTCACAAGGTTACTTGAACATACTATCTATGCACACTCTCTCTCAGCGCTTCAAAGAAATGACGATGTGGAAGGAAAGAAGCTTGCACCTTTCTAGAAGACTCTCAAACCTGTACTTGGTGAAAAGTGAAAGCCATTTTCTCAAAGGAACCACACATACACAGCCTACAGTCTTATTAGGGAGCTAGTTTGTTTAATCCTTGTCAGAAAGCAATCTGACACATCTGTATCTCTAAGATACCAAATATGAAAGTGTATTATATCTGGATCACATACAATTATACTTGAAAGCACCACTGAAGTCTCTAAATTTGAAACTAACCAGAACGGCTTATGAATCACTTGACTCCAATTTCCAAACCAAATAATGTTTTTCTTCCTAGTTAGATTTCAATTTTTCACTGTGCTTTTACAAAGGGATTATAACTTTGTATTGTTTTCCAGACATATACTTCTCCAGAATTACATTAGAACTTAGCTATGTAAGCAAAAGATGACTTTATTAAATGGACAAGATTGGAACTGCATTGAGTTCTATCACAGGTATCTTATTATTGTAAGTTTAGGAGTAGATTCTGAAGAATTAATGTTTTACTACAAATGTTTATTTCTTACGTTTGAAAAACAAACCCAAAAGTCTTCTGATGCCAAACTGAAGCATTCTTTCTGGGACTTAGCTGAGATCTACAATACGTTAACCACATTTGTGCATCATATAAGAGACTCTTAGAAATTCTAACATTAATATCCCACTTAAGTAATTTAAAATTACACTAGACAGATAAGAAAGAAAACAAAATTGGATTGACAAGATAATAACCTAATTCCTTTCATTCTCTGCCTCCTATTATCCAAACTCTGTTTGAAAGACATTTTCCCTTTTGTTGCTATGTTCTGTGAAGAAGAAACCAAACTATCTCCTCCCTGTACACTTTGGCCTCACCCTTGTCTCTCTCTGGATACAGTAACTCTGCCACAGGTTTCAAGAGACTGAGGGTAAGACTTTTACTTCTTCCCTACCTAAACACCAACATACCAATAAATATCTGTACAACTACACCAACAACAATACTGCATTTCCTGTAAGACTAACAGTGGTACACACATGCTAAAATTCACATTGTGAAATGAAAGATACATGAGTTTGCCTACTGATAACAGAACACACAATAGTACATCCAAAGGCAGTATTTCTTGTGACTTTGTGAAAAAAAAAACACAAAATTCCATAGGAATTGCCTAAGACTTGTCCACAAATGAAGGCAGGGAAGCAGGTGTACCAGGTATCCTCATCTAATCCACAACTACTACTTCCCATAGGGAAAAAACACACACAAAGTATTCTGAATCTGTAAATAGTTACAAAAATTTTCTTACTGTTCCAGGCATATGACCTCTTTCTTGTTTGCCATTTTGAGCACTACCATTTTTCAGCTTCTTTTTCTTCTTTGCCGTTTCTTTGTGTTCTCTCTGCTTGTTCTGAACTTCGATGAGGACAGAAATGAAGCTGTTTTTCACTTCTTTCTCAAACTCCAATTCATCTCGTAGAGCCAACTGCTGCACCAGTTCCTCAGAATAATCCTTAATAGCAGTCTCAATTTCTTCTAGCAGTTCATTTAACTCAGCAACAGACAATCTTTTTACTCCTATAAATAGTTCACATAAAAAGTAAACTGTCAAGATTTTAAGAATACTTGCGGGAATTACAAGGAAAAGGTACTCTGAAATTTTTCAAAACAAAAAATTCAATTCTAAAACTACATAGAACAAAACAATATTCCTAAAGGAATAAACACACCACAGAGGCAACTAGATTAACAGGAAGGTTGTCAAACTTTCTTATTTATCAGAAACCTGAAATAATCTGCAAATATGAAGATTACGTTGTAGTTAAGGAAGCTAAAGGAGGTGCTAAACTTCTAAGACAGACAACTCTGTTAACTATTACCTTCCATCTAACATTCACTGTTCAAAATAAAGGTCTCCATATTTTCTGACACAATAATCAACACTGGCATTTCCGGAATCCTTGGATTTTTCACCTTGAGTAATACATTATTAATTTTCTATGAGTGAGGGAATCGTCTTAGGGATATTGCTAAGGTATGCATGCATATTAATAAAAACCTGCACCAAACTTTTACAATAAGATTTTTATATGCTATTAGTATAAAAACCAACAACCCCCTCCAAATTTTCCTTGTCAGAGGATTGCAATTAAAAGGATGGCCTTGTATTGCCTGATACAGGTACCTAGATCAAAACTAGCTGACAGGCTTATTTCAAGCAAAAATAAGCATTAGTAGTTTTAAGGAAGCATGAGACTGAATTGGTAAAAGCTAAACCAGAAGCCTGTGAAATGTCAGTATGGAAACAAAAAAAACCCTCCAGGTTTGCATTTTAAAGGTACTGTCAGGTCATGTGCTACAGAGAGTGAAATTATGATCAAGAAGAATTTTCTAAGGATTGTTTGGGTTAAAAGTGAGCACAACGGAGATTGCATTCCATTCCCAATTATGTGTGACACGCCTAGGAAGCTAGTCCAGCAGCTGTTACGTCAAAGAACATAATTTTCATTGGCATTTGAGAAATGGCTAGCCCTGGTTACACTGAAGAGTACAATCTGTTTAAGGACACTGAAGATGTTTATAATTATTTGCTTACATCAAATTAGTCTAGAAAATGTAATGTCTAAAAAAAACTGTTAAAGTGCCTATGGACAAGTGTTGAAAAACACAGATAAGGTCACAAACTACAAAAAAGTATAGGTTTTTAGAAGCATCAAAGGCAAAATGTGATTTTCTCTCTTAAAGAACAGCAGGGAAAACTGACTGGAGAAAGGTCCTTATCCCTGACTTACTGAAGAAAAAGCAACGACACCTGTTAAAGTAACTGTCTGGCAAGGAGCCACAGTTTTTCGAGTAGCTAAGGTCTTAAACTCCGTTCAATCAAACAGTACTATGCACTATATGACTAAGAATCTAGGTTTCAAGTAGTCTGAACCATCCATCACCCATCCTATTGCTTAAGTTATTCTAAATATGCAGCAGGCAGATTAAGATCTCTACTTGCAATACACATCCTGGCTGTGCTCACAGTCATTGCACATACCACAGCAGGTCTTACCACAGCAATAACTTTTTGCAAAGTCAACTCTGATTGTCAGCAATAACAAACAGAAATACCAACTCAAACATAAGCAGTGAGAAGAATAGTAAATTCAGCAGCAAGATTATCTGGTGCTCTCTGGGTGCAAGTCACAGAATAGGTTTTACAGTCTGTTTTTACTCCGCAGTAAAAACTAATATGAATAAGTTCCACAAGCATTCAATACAAACTACAGTCTAAAAGTATAGGTTGCACCACTATTTTGTCTTTGTGAAAGAAGACTAGACAGAGCACTCTGCCACAATTTCAGAGAGACACAGACTAATTTTGAAGCAGCTTGATGCAGAAAAGAAGGTAGCAAGAGTTTTTCATAAAATAGTGACATGAAAGGCATGAAAGCAGATTCTGAGAAGCTGGTGAAGCAAAGTTAAATTATCTGCCAAAGTAACTCAAGGCATCATTTGATCAAGGCTGACCTTTAAACCATGAAGATGCAACAGACAAGATGAACTCCTGAGGCAAAGCAAAATAAATACGAAATGAAACATCAAGCAAGCTTGATTAGATCCAAACCTGAGGACATACGGAACTGTCAGAAGAGCAGGAAGCCCTGCTGTGCAGAATACACTTTGCTTTCACATTCCTGAAATTTATGTGCTGAGACAGCTAAGAGTCCAACCATGAAAATGGAATCTCCTCCATGAATCTGAAGTGTAGCAGAAACTCTAAGTCATGCCACCAAAGGTCAGCCAGTTTTCTGAATCTTCTACAGAATTTATGTTGCTGACCCAGACTACAGCAAAGAAAGCACCAAACTTTGTGAAAGGGACCAAAGTAGAAGGATCATCTACCAAATATTTTTTTCAGTTCCTACTGCCTTCTAGAATTGATTTGGCTAAGTATACAAACAGAACTAATTTCCATCATGAAACCGATTAATCACAAGTTTCTTTTACATACAGTTCAACCTACTACAATGAAAGCATACATGTAATTTCTCATCTCCTTTTGTACAGGGAAGAATACACTATTTCATTTGAGTAGAAGACGATAAAGATTTTTAAAAACTTTTAGGCTTTTTGAAGAGCAATGGAATGGGGGGGAGGTAGAAAATTATGCAAGATTCTTACAGGAAAAAAAAAAGGGGTGACAGTTCAGTTGTCTTATTTTTGTGTTACTGTGTATCGAGGTATGATGTAGTGACTGAAACAGTACCAAAGAAACACCATTTGCTTTATTTACTACATAGCTTTCAAGAACTTTAGCTAATCTTAAACACAGTCTCTCACTTTAAAATATAGACATTAATAAACCTTAATAAAAATGATCGACTTGTGATTTTGCCTATGAACATATCTCATCCCAGTGAATCAAGCTTCAGCATATTTGCTTCAATTTGAAATTCTATAAAGTTTTTGTTTTTATTTTAAGTTATGAAAGCTGAGAAAGATAAGTCTTCTATTTAAGTTCTAAATCTAGTTTATTCTTTCAGGGCATTTTAAAAATATATTTGAATGCAGGTCTTTCATAAGAACGTCTTGCTATAAATCAAACACATGGCAAATTTACCCTTTATTTTCAATAAAAGTAAAAGTAAAATGCTAAATAAATATCACTTACTCTCTTCATAGCTGTTGTTTGTACTGGATCTCTTGAGCGTCTGAATTTCCTGGGAAAGCATGGAGAGCCTATCTGACTGGGTTGGTGTTTCATCATCTTCTGGATCAGGTGATTCCTGCATCATTTCCTCTATTTCTTCAATCACCTTCAAAAAATGAAAACCTTTATGAAAACCCTCCTCTGCAAAGAGAAACAGTCTGCAATTTGAAGCAAAGCTGTTAAGAGCTTAAGGGGTTTTTTTCTTACTTTCAATTAGCAAAGATGCTGACAAATGAAACTAATACCAAGAGTGCACTGAGGAGAATCAACAAAATCATACTGACACTTCCTCCCCATCCTAGCTCTCTGAGAGCAAGCCTGCCTTTTCAAGGTAAACTGATGATCTCATAACAAGCTGTGTTGAAACTACAGTTACGTCTATAAGAAAGTACGCATGGTTCTGCTTAAGAGAGCTGAATCAAAAAGTTAGCAGGAATATCTTTCCAAAGTATTTGAAGAAAAAAAAAAAAAAAACCAACAAAAATCAATTACCCTCCAGCCCCCATTTCATTACACTTCTATAAAAAAAAAGCACACAAAAAGAAAACCTCTGAATAACCTGAAAATCTACTGTGCTTCTGAGAAGCTTTATGAACTGATATGATAAATCATTACCTGAAGCTGACTTGCATCCCTGGGTGTAAGATCTGAGCCAGACAGAAAGTAGAACAGAAATCCTGTGCATAATAAGCTTACTTTTCAGTATAGAAATGACCATAGTTCTACAGGCTAAATTATTAACTGAACAGCTGTATAAATAACATATAAACTCTTGCAGATTTAAAGGCTGTAGATTCTTCTCAGATCCACCTCACAGTAAAAAAGCAGGGGCAGTTCAAGTAATCCTGTCTCTTGTACTCTTAATAACCATGTTCATCAGAGTTCACAGGTAATCGTTTAAACAAGAAAATACATTTTTGCATTTGCTTACTAGAGCGGGATCTTAATGGACACTCATTACCTTTACTTAGAAGGGTGATTTTCGAGATAACTTAGGTAAATCTATGGATTTGGAACAGAAGCCTTTAGACATGAAGTAATTTGAAAGTTTAGTAGCAGAACTGTTGATCTGCTCTCATATTAGGCAAAAAATTCAAAGAATTCTTGCTAACCACAAAGCCATGTGAAGATAAAAACGGTGATACAGTCATGATGGAAAAGCTACAAACTCTACAATACCACAAACACTCTGAAAATATTTTTTCTTCTTAATCTATATATTTAATTTTGTAGTATTTCTGATTAATTCATGGTAACAAAGGTGTAAAGACTTCAGAGACCCTGGATTATCAACCTCACCTGAAGCCCTGGCATACTTTTCAAACCTGAAGGACTTAGCAATATCTCACACATTATTATGACCCTAAATAAAGAACAATCAAGAAGCATAGCTACGCTGAACAGCAAGACAGAAGAACAAAAATAATTACAGACTGAATGAAAATACTACATCAACACCTCTGTCTTTGCTGAACACTTTACCTGCTCTGCTGTGAAGAGTGGTTCATCATTGATGCAGGAAACAATTATAGAATGCATATCCAACTGTTCTCTCAGCTCTTCGTCATCTGACAGATCAAGGTTCAAGTTATCATTTACCTAAAAAGGATGACAATGTTTATTTATAGAAATATATATACGCATTTGTGTGTGTATATACCTAAAAAATACACGTACAAATATAAGAAAAAACAAAAGGGGAACTAACACTGAATTTTAAGAATGAAACGGATTCCTTGCCCATAAAAATGGAATCAATAATTCTTGCTGTCAAATATATGGAAACCGTATTATCTTAACAATTGAAATCAAAACTGCAATTGGATGAAGTTAAAACAGCTGTCAGCCTTTAAATACCCTCACCATATAAAGACCATATACACAATGGCATGCAGATATCTGCATGGAAGGCAGTCAGTCCAATGTAGATACTGAAATCTTAAATGAAAACACACATTTGTCAGCATGGGGTGAAAACCTACCTACAGTCTCTAACATTACACAAATCTGTTATTTTACATGTTTTTATAGTTCTACATTTTCGCATAATAAAAAATATGAAAAAAGTTGTTTTGTAAAACAGAACATGGTTATCACTGCAGATAATTTTAAAATTTTATTGTTGAATATCTCAGGGTCTTTACAAAATGAAGCAGAAGTAACACTGTTCCTACACACATACCATCTAATTACACTCATCCTTCAAATCCAAAGGTGCACCTACAGTAAAAGAAAAGATTTGAGTCCTCTCCTTAATCAGTCAGGTATATTTTATTCTTAAACCGTGATATATTCTGGTTTATTTACAAAGTTGTTTGCTTTTTCTGCACTTTGTCTATTACTAGATTACAGCCACACCAACCTAGAAAAGCTCCTCAGCCCCCAAAAGCTGTAACCCCTAACTTTGACATTTTGAGCTCAGTTGCTTTACCTGTTCTTTGGGCTAATTTATAAACATTATGACTGGCTGGATATAGTCCTTGGTCTCACCATATCAGTTTTCAATTTTTGCTGTAATTCCTCCAATTTTCCCAGTTTCTTCAGACACCTTAACAGTTTTCCGGATCATTTTAAAGATGTTACTGATACCCCCTGATATTTAGAGTCTACAAGGGAAAATATAAATATATTTTTTTTTCAGCCATCAGAATGAAGTCAAACGCTCATTTTTTTCCAGAATCTGAATTCTTGTAACAATGAAGTGACAGGGCTCCAGTTTTGACATTCTTTAAAGTCTGCAGTCTTCAAATGTTTTTCCATGTATACAGGATTATGACAACAACTATGGTATAGTAAGTTTATCTAGAAGGTCAGCTTCCCTTCCTGACATCTCCAGAAACAGTAGCACAAGAGACCATCAGAGCATAATCCAATAATTTAGGCCAATAAACCACCTAAACCAGTCCAACCTACTCCTGATGCCAAAAGGATCACCTGGCCTTCCACCCAGCCATGCTCCATGCCTTCTTCTGTCCTGGCACTCCTACCAGGGAACGACCTGTTTAAAAGTAATCTAACAAAAATATAATAAACAAGCAATTGTGCAATCCTGCTCCTTGTACCGTTGTATGCTTTTACCATCACAGCCATATAAAAGTGTTCATGGATCTGTGATATGAAGCAACTGAGATTAGATGAATCAGCCTCATTCCCCTTACACTTATTTCCTACTAAAACAGGAAGAAAAATACTTTAAGCACAAGTCCAATGGCATATTATTGGTTTCAAACACATCAAGGAAGTGTTGCTTCGCTGTTAGTATTCACTGTACGAGAGTTAAAACAAGCTACTAGCTGGTCCATATGTGCCATCACATATCCAGAAATAATTCTGAAACACGGAGAAGAAGAAAAAAAAGTATGTCAAACGTTCCCTAACAGATGGGTTTTACACATTAAAAGACATGCCAGGTGGAGTGAAAGCTGAAAAAACTTGAGATACGTTTAATCTATAAACTGATTTTCTTTCTTTTGGCAGCACATCCGATTCTTTCTAATTCACCAGCACTTTACAGTTTTTTATGTAGCTCCTTCATAACTTCCTGCAAAGAACTTAAGAAACTATAAAAAAAAACCCCATTTTTTTATATTGTACCTAGATCCTTATCAAGAAATCCATCAGTCTTCCAGTCCATTTTTCAATCACGGAACTAAGTCACAACACAGGGGGTTGTAAGTCTTTTCATTTTAAACATAAGAATTTAATTATTCCAAAAGCACTTAGAAAATCTGAACAAACACTCTAAAACTCAAGTCAAACTCAAGGGATAATCATTGGACTCAAATTAAGAAAGTGAGTTACAAATTGCCATCTCCCTTTGCTGAACCCCAAAGTATCCTCTTCAATCTTTGCTCCTGTCATGATATTATTATATCGCAATTATATAATGGCTGACAGAAGTCAAAGCGTTACCCTGCTCTCAGGTTAAACATGCAGTTATTTTTACAACATAACTCAATTTCACTAAGTTTAAAAGATAAGCCACTGGTTTCCTCAGAAGACATGGGAGGTGAGAATTCTTCCTAGCTTTTCTTTTTGAAGCGTTTTAATCTACTTTTAAGAAGACAAGAGGACAACCCTTTCCATAAACCTCTCTGAAGCTCTTCATTCCCTGCTCCCTCCCCAGACAACTATTCTAATTGTTAAATAAGGAAACCAAACCAAACCAAACTCTTGCATTTCAGTGTCTCCTGGGTCACCTTTCGTGTAAAAGAAGCCGCTTTAGTTGCCACCTGACTGCAGAACGAGATAAGCTTAAAAAAGTCCACACTGGATTTAGTACAAGAGAATACTCCTGCCTCTTTTTCTCCCTTACTCAGAATATCGTTCAACATGAAACAGCTAGCAGAAAGATTTTACCTGAAACACTTTCTCATTTTACAATGTTTTTCTACCATGCTTTCGCTCTAATGAACATTCACCTAAAACGAACCCTGAATTATTCCAACCCAAGGAGATGCAAACATATATCAAACACGCTCGACACTGACTTTTATAAACCTCTCATGTGTAATACCAAGTACTAAAAATATTTTAAGCTATTTTAAAATAACACTTTTATACAGATGCAAGTTGTTTTATTTGCCTGCTGAGTATAAAAAAAATCCAAAGAGAGTATTTCTGCTGATCAGAACTCACCCCTTTTTCTGAAAGATTCAGCGTTGGCAAGTGCAAAGCTCTGGTGTGGGAAGATTTCCAGTCCACAGGCATCACGTTACCATAATTATCAGTCAAAGCATTCCAAATCCTGAAGAAAGGAATAAAGAAACAAAAATGTAGGCCTTAAAACAAGGAGCAACTGATCAGCAATAAACGTATTTGTAGTGATAGCAGATTTCTATCAATGACTATTTTTTCCTCCCTAAATATTCACTTACAAGTTACAGAAAATATTTTTATAATGTTTTGAAGCTAAAAGAATACACTTTTGATAAACCAAATTATTATCCCTTTTAAAATCATCAATACACACACAGTGGTGAATTAATATGATGAAGAGATGGCTTTATTACTAATAACATAATCATACCCAAAATCTTTTTGGGGGATGGATGAGTCCACCCTTTAATGAAATTTGAGCTCAGCTATAAATTCCTTTCCTAGCGTTGTTCCTGCTCTCCTTGCCTTTAGCATTTTAAAACCAGGAATTAGTAAAGGCTGAGTAGCAAATTCTGAGCCAAATCTTTTTCCCCCCTTTCTTCCCATTTATCACACAAGAATGAACATGCACATGTTATATTAAAATTCTGCAAGAACTTCATTTTATCCAGAAGTACTCTTGCTGAGCTAAGCCCACCAGACTTGTCTACAGTTGATCTTGATTGCATCTACAGTGTACCACCTCTCTGGCTGCACTAGAGGCTTGCCTGTGCAGCCCTATTCTGCTGTACCAACTTCTATAATGAAACAGAGCAGCTCTGTTAGCAGGCTGCTGCCTCAAGTCAGCTAACAAACCCTGCCTCTAAGCGCTATGCTGTGGGTGCATGTTTGGAGTGGTTGCCTAGCTAGGCTCAGAGAAATGGCTGAGCCAGACAGAAAGGCAGACAGAGCCTCATCATTGAACAACGTGCCTCTGATTCATGGTTCTGTGAACTTACCTCACTGTTTATACCACAGACAGTTAGGCTTTTGCTAACGGGGTGTTTCTTTTTTAATTCTCTTAGAATAAGGTATACTATTTAGTTACCTCAAAGTTAAAGAACTGCAGTATTTTTAATGAAGGTAAGCGGACTGAAATTTACTACAAAATAACAGGTATAAATACTTCTTAAAATAATGTTAAGGACAGGAAAGTAGTACAGATCAAAAGATGCTATTGCTCAAGGGAGAAAACAATTATTCCAGTTGCAACTGAGATTCTGTTTTCCATCTGCATTCCGTACTTCACATGCCTAGTTTCAAACACTGAAACAGTGGGCATTTTTGGAAGAGGCTAAACACCCTCTGTCAGCCTGCATTTCGCGGCAGCAACTTCTTCCCACCCGAGAGGCACTGGGACGCACACCCGCCTCCCTGGCGGTTCGGGAAATAAAACCTGACGGCTCAGTGTCAGGCCAGCGCCGAGGGAAAGGCTTCCCCTCCCGCAGCCCACAAGCCCCGCTGGCACTCAGCGAGAGCAAGGGCCGCGCCAGAGGGCCCA
Organism: Thinocorus orbignyianus; assembly: GCA_013400375.1. Taxonomy (NCBI): domain Eukaryota; kingdom Metazoa; phylum Chordata; class Aves; order Ciconiiformes; family Thinocoridae; genus Thinocorus; species Thinocorus orbignyianus. The sequence continues at coordinate 238,457 of VXBW01008263.1, read as the reverse complement.
GGGGCAGCGCTGCTGCCGGACAGGGCTCGTGACCCCGGCGCTGGGGTGACTACACCGCTCCGCCCGCTGCCTCCGCACCCGGCTTCGGCCAGGCCTCCTCCCCCGGGCGGCCCAAGCCCCGCCGCTCCCTCTGCCTGCCTCCCCCCTGCCCCGGGCCTGCACTCACTCGTCGTCCTGCAGGGCGCTCTGCTCCGTGAGGGGCAGCAGCGGAACGCGACTCTCACCGCCGCCGCCAGCCCGGGCCTGCGGGGGCTCAAAGCAGAGGGACAACTTGGCCACCAAATCCCCGCCGCTGCCGCCCCAGCCGCCTTTGTCGCGGGCAGCCTCGGAGCCACTCCCCNGGGACTGTCTCGGCCCTGGCACTGCTGGCGGGTTAGGGAGGGAGCAGGACTCGGCAGGGCCAGCGAGCGGCACTTTTGGCCGCTTCACTGGGTGTCTTCCCTCAGCTGCGGGGCCTGAGGCAGCTGCCTATGAGGCAGCTCACCGGGGAGTATTTATAAAGATTTCACTGTAACCTGCTAACTAGGGATGAGTGGCCTTTTGACTGTCATTCTTCCCTCCATTCAGCTACCCGGCACATATAAAACTGTTCTGGGGATGCTTGGTCCTTACTAGCATCGTCACCCCCCTGCCCATCCTTTGCTAGCTTTATTTTGTGCCCTTGCAGACAACAGCTTACGATGAACCTTTTTAAATACAGTACTTTTTTTTTCTGCTGCTGTAAACTTTTGATGTGCCAAAGTATACAGCGGGAATTTTCTTTGCTTAAGTTTCTTTTCCTACTTCCTACTTCATGTTTTTTCCTACAGCAAGTAGAAAATTCATCCCCTGTTAAATCGGCCTGCCACGGAGGTGATTTAAAGACTTTTATCCTATCGGCTACAGCTTTTTCAAGCTGGCAAGCCCTAGTATTGGTAAGCGTTCCAATATGATCCTTGCTAACACTGGGCAGAGGAGGCCAGGACTATGAGTGTTCACATGTGGGTGCAACATTGTTTTGTGCTTCAGCACAATGATGATTTTTGTTCCATTCTGACGAAGAAGCAAAATGTTTGCAGGCAGAATTTGAAGATGCTTTTCTGGGAAGCATAAGTCTTCCATAGCTATAGTCTTGAGAAAGAGCAGAAATGCTGGGAACAAGTAACTAGAAAGGGAGAGAAAATTACTGGAAATGTCAAAGGTTGCACAAAAATACTGATCCATCCTAGTCAAAGTCAATTATGCCCTTTGCAGTAACTACTACTATTTAAGCACTTTGAATTTTGCAGCTAGCTCTGCAAGAACATTGACTCAGTGGCCAGTAGCAGTCCGAAAAATAAATATGGTGCTAGATCCAGGGTGCACCATGTTTGAAAAATGTAGACATTATCAGTCCCTTTACCTTTTATCTCAAAAGGATGTAATAGAATGGGAAGTACAAAGAATTGCAAGGTTGACCAGAAGGTGTGGAACAGTTCCCAAAGAATCATATTCTTGGGCTTTTCAGCACAGAAAAAATAGTAAGATAAAGGTCTCAAAATTAATGGGTGGCATATAGATACCAATCCACTGCAGCTTTGATTGCAGAATGCCAGGGATATCAAATGAAACCATCAAGAGGGTAGGTTCAATGCCGGAAAAGGAGGCAGTTTTTCACAGAGCAAGCGGTTAAGCTGAAAACCCCCTTTCCAGGACTTTACATCAAGTCCTTTAATTTACAAATTAATAGAATGAAAAAACACTATAGGCTAATAGGTAAATACATTATCTGATTGCACACACTTTCTGTAGGACCTTATATTAGTGTCCCATATGATTCATTATGCCTTTCTGACAGGTACAACCATACCACATGGACTCAATGGCCAAGCAAAGGCCTCACTTTGCATTTGAGAGATTGACCTTTACTGAATGGTGAAACTTTGCAATTTCAGAAATCCCTTTAACGTAAAAATTGTTTAGTGTAAACCCCAGAACTTTCTACAACTGCAAACTGTTCTTTACCCACAGTATGTTCTGACCTGTTCTGATCTAATGTCAGCAGGACAATAATATGAATTCCTACTCCCAGGGAAAAAAAAATCTCAGCATAGTAGGAAGTGATAAACTGATGTCTCAGGAACCGGTGTACAGAAGGAATAAAAATAAACATTTAAGAAAGTATACATCAATAGGTTTAAAATTTTTTTATTGTGCTGCCAAGAGCCAAATTACAAGAAACCGCCTTACAGTTAAAAAAGTAAACAAGCAATCTGCTGAACCGCAGTGCACTCCGAGTGCCACATATGCATCTATTTTTCAGAAAATTATATCTGCATTTCTCTTACAAGAGCACAACAGGAACCAAAGTAAAAGAGTGTAATGGATACAGCACATAGGATAAATCATATCTTTAAAATAATAATAATAAAATAATAATAATAAAAAACATTTTACACCATGTCCTATATCCTGCTAATATTTTCAGAATATGGCCTTGATTGTAAAACAAAAGCAAGCATTTACAATTTCTGGATAAAGACTGCTTACTCTTAATGCAAGGAATGGATGTTTTGTCTTGACAAAATCTTTGCAGTAACTGGACAGAAACATCTCTGTTTCAATATCAGATTGAGTACAAAACACTGGGGAGACTACATTTTTTCTTATTGGTGGTTGGAAACTGAAGTTATATAAGCAGAAAAAATGTTGACCCTTAATGATACACCTTATTTTTTTTCTTTGATGCGAACAGCTAGAACACCTTTTTGATATTCTAAAACAAAAAAATTGTTAATCTTCAGATTAATAAATTAGGTCATTATAATAATAAATTAGGTTTTTTTTCAGTTTTAAAGTTCAGCAACCTCTGACCAAGTATTTACAACAATACTTGAGAGTTCCTTTACAAAAAATACATTTTCTTTTCACATTAAGCATACTGGGTATCTGTGTCTCTTATGACAAGCATTTGTAAAAGAAAAAAGGCAATGCACAAATGGGTAATTAGTATAAAAGTGCCAAGACCTGTTTGGAAAGTTAACATTGTATTATACAGTCAGAGTTATAAATGAGGCAAGCTACAACAAACTTCCAGCTTAATGTGGACAATATTCCAGTAGTTGTTTCAAACAATTGTTTGAAAAAAAAAAAAAAAGGAAAGAAAGAAAACAAAAAAGAAAATCCAGGAGCTGATGGTGGTATTCTATGGAGCTGATTAGTGCTGCATGTATATTGTCATCAGTGTCTCTAGCCAATGCACTCATTAAAAAGCCTTTTTAAGGCTAAGCAGGAAAAGAAAAATAAGAAACACCCTGAAATGTAGCAAGTAGCAAGAGCAACGCTTACTGCTATAATCGTGCACATACTGTACACACGCAAACACAAGAGTGCACACACCCACACACGCGCGCACACACAAACACTTTCAAATCAAATCAAACTGTAGGTAGAATGAGATGCTCTTTTCTTGTCTTTCCTAAACTCACAAGCGATTAAGCATTGATATGGAATGCCTGTTTATCTGTTTCTGCTCTGGGTAAAATCTCTCTCAGATAAAAATACATTCAACAAGAAAAAAAATAGAAAAAATATATACTGTATACATAGCATTTTATATATACAGTATATATATGTATACTGTATATACACATGCACGTATATATACATATGTATACCTACATGCATCTGTATATACATATATATACACAAACATACAAATACTTTTTGTTGTTTTTAGCATAATTATATTTACATAAATATTCCTATAATGCTAAAGTTTAAAGAAGCATGATCTCCTTTTTTTCTGAGCTTCAAAAAAGGTGCTTGAGTAATATACAATTAAAATTAAGCAGCTTCCTAGCATGGAAGTAGTTTCTAAATCTGCATACCAGTAAATAAGAACATCAACAGGAAAAAAACAACAACCTTAAAACAGTCTCTTTTTTTTACTCTCTTGTAAGCAAGAGCTTTGTCCAACAAAAATATTTTTCCTTCTCCTGTATGAACAACCAGAGATTGATATAAAATAACAAAACAAAACCACAACAGACAAAACAAACAAACAAAAGCCCCTGGAACTGCATGGTGTTCTTGACTTTTCCTTCCTTCCTTCAATACTGCTGTCAAAAGATCCAGTGCTCATATCAGGAATTACTTAGGCCTCAGTCATTTGCTAACTCTGCCGAAGTCTGGCTAATCTAGCCAACCAGCTTTGAAGAAAACAAAAATAAAAACAAAAAGCAGCACAAGGTATAATTTTATACATCCTTAATAAACCCACCCTTTATTTTCTGCTATAACCTTTTCCTTGCTATTTCATTAACTACTGCAGCTTCTCACATCATATAGAAAAATATTTGCAGCTACACCACACTTGTGATGTGACAAATTCTGTTCTAGGAGTATATTACTGTAGCAACAGCTGGAAAAAAAAAAAAAATCAGACCTTTTCATATTTTTTTCACCTGGGGTTAGGCTTTCCTGCAACAGATGCATTTTCAGAGCAACAGGAAAAAACACTATCCTGCTGCTCGGCAGTATTCTTTATTCATTTTCTTCTCCAGCCAAGCATGACCAGCTTTTCTTCTCTGAAGCTTCCTTTTACCTCATTGCCTACCCCTAGCCCCTGATTCCCCCTCCCAAAAAACCTCTATAGCTATGTTACAAGCAAATACATCTTAACAAGTTTTAAAACTTTGGTTCTAAGAAAACACTTGGTCAGTTATCTCAAGGAAAAGTGGGAATGCTTTTTCTGGCACATTGCAGGAGTCAGAGCTCATCCCAGTAAGATCTTAGAGCTGTACATGTAGTCACAAATCCAATACAATCCACTAAGCAAGTGCACAATTCTAGTTTTATTTTAATAGCAGACTTAGTCTCTCTCTCTCTCTCTCTTTCTTAAATCCTTGGCAAGGGTACAATTCTTCAAACCGTTTGATAGAAATTATCTGCCTGTAGGTTGTTCTGTTTCTGCATGCTGTAAAATCCACTGTATCTTGAATCTGGGTCTGCAATTCTGAGCATCCTCTGAGAACTGTCCACCTGGACCATGGTACCTTTCTTGCAGTCCACGTATACCAGTTGATTGTTTAGGCAAGAAGGCTGTTAAAACAGAAGAGCAATATTAAGTAAATTAAAAAAACTTTTATATTCCACACATAATTAAAAAGTCACAGAATCATTATGGTTGGAAAGGACCTCTGAGATCATCAAGTACAATTATACACAAAACCACAACCCACTCCCTACAATCTCAGCCACTAGAGCATACCCTGAAGTGCCACATCTTAAATACCTCCAGGGATGGTGACTCAACCACCTCCTTGGGCAGGCTGTTCCAGTGCCTGACCACTCTTTCAGTAAAGTAATTCTTCCTAATATCCAGTCTAAACTTCCCCTGCTGCAACTTCAGACCATTTCCTATGGTCCTGTCATTATTCACTAGGGAGAAAAGGCTAGCACCCACCTCTCTACGACCTCCTTTCAGGTAGCTGTAGAGGGCAATGGTGTCTCCCCTCAGCCTCTTCTCCAAACTAAATATGCCAAGTTCCCTCAGCCATTCCTCATATGACTTGTTCTCTAGACCCCTCATGAGCTTGGTAGCTCTCCTTGAGCTTTGTGATTCAAGTCCTTAAGCACAAAATCAAATCGGCAATGAAAGAATGGAATTTTGAAAGAGTGGAACTTAGTAAAGGCTTATGCCAGGCACAATAACAGGTCAACACTCTTATTATCTGCTCTTCTGAATCACCATTTTTCATCTTCTGAAAAGAACATAAGCCAAAACAGGTTTGCCAAAATTTATTACTAGGAACCATCAGTTACTCAGCAAGGAATAGGAGAAACTAACAAGTGACACTTGGTTGAAGAAATCTTAAAATAAAGACAAATTTAGGATGAAGACCCTCACAAGAAATCTGAGTTTCAGTATATCCATGGTCTTGCATTGAACCTGTGTATGACTTAACATGAGCTTTCTTAGCATATAGATAATGGCCTTTGGTGAAACTGAAAAAAAAGTATTATATTTAAGCAATAGAAGTGTTTTGAGATAAATTACGTTCCATAAGCAAAAAAAGTATGTAGAATTATTGATCATAGTTCCATAGCTAGAAAGCTGTGATTGTCACACAGCACTGTGATGGAGAGCAGCCTTTCTGACAGTTTAGGAGTGAGTCCATTAGAGTTAAAAACGAAATTTTAAATGCATTCTTTAAGAAATTCAGAAACTAGCATTGCTACTCATCTTGAAAGACTGGAAATGGTGTAAGATCTATTTATCATGCTTCCTATTTAATTACAACTGAGTTCAACTTTATGATCTGAATGCATTTGTAAGCTTTGTGGAAATGACATTTTTATTAAAAAAAAAAAGCTCTGCAGCAGTGGCAGAAAAAATATGGACAGTTCATTTTTAAAATTACTTCTAGGTGGAAGTGAAGTAAAGATGCTCTCAAATTGCATTCCAAGTATGGACAAAGTCTGTTTGATTTGAATTATGAAGTGGGATAAATTGGAGAATTTATACAAATGGCGTTTGAATATGGAGCAAGGGCTTAGTCTGCTGATAGAACTATTACTCAAAACAGAACGATATGACTTGTTCTCTAGACCCCCAAGCTACATGTTTCTTCCTTTTTTTCGTGGTAGTCTCAGAATACCTCATTGGTAGATATTTCCTGAGAGCTCTCTTAAAATATTAACCCTAGAACAATATGATGCAGTCATTAGAAAACATGATAAAAACTACTAGTACATACATACAGTACCTGATGCTGGACAAGACTTTTAAAGTAGATGAAAGTTAAGATAGCAAAAGTATTCTATTAAGAGTTAGACTGTATACAAGAAAATTGCATGTATACACCTACACATATAGAAAGTCTGATTTTTTTTGTTTCATTTTTTTGCTGAGCTTGATTTCTATCTATTGACAACTCATTACTACATGAAACAAGAAATGTTTTTGTTTGATAGTGACAAAAATAATTTAGGAGATTACATAAATACCAACAGGCTGACTGACATAAAATGGTTTAAGACAGAAGGAGAAAATAATTTAAAGAGCGTTCACATGACATGAACTCAACTGCGTCCTACATAATATTCTAGTTAATCTTGTTTTGCAAAAAAGTGAATACCCAGAAACAGACATAAACATGGCAGCACCTTTGTTGGAGCTTTGTAGCAGGATACTGGAATCCACTGCTTTTTCTGATTGACGAGCAGAAGCACGATGATCAGTAACAGCGCTATCGTGATTGGAATTGTTACCAAGGCCACAGAGCTGACCGATGCATCTTCACTTGGGTGTGGTCCACTGCCACTTCTGTACTCTCCCTGGAGATGACTCATGTCTGAAAGGCAAATGAGAGCATTTGTTCATAATTATAAATGGGCCTTGACCATCATCAAGAACAATGTCATTATGAAAGTTCTGATTGCGGATGTTGTCACTCACATGAATCTGGACTTTCTCTCTTGAAATGTCACTTTATTCATATAAATTAAAACAACTATATTATCTTATATAGTGACTATATTAGCTAAGAGAAGGCCATCAAAAAGAGGGGAAATGGGATGGAATATAAAGTGCAGTAACAAGCAAATCCACAATAACCTATTAGCTCAGTTGAGTTTGCATCACCTTATTTGATCACAACCAAATTCCTACTTGTAAAAAAAATAATAATAAAAAAAAAATAATCAGCCTGTGTTTCTATGCTGAGGAAAACCTGGAAGTTTTAGGATGAAAGCCCTTTTTTAAAAAAAAAAAAAAAAAAAAGCAAAACTGATAAGACAATTATGATGTGTATGCTTTCTCATTTGTTGAGAGCATATTAAAGTGCTTGCACCATTCAACCTGTGAAAACAGACCACTGGCAGTCTACTAGACTGTAACAAGTTTTACATGTAATTGCGAAGAATGGTAATTTTTAATGACATATACAACACTCCCACACAGTTTGCAGTGTGGTTTATATTCCTCAGCCAGGATAGCTGCAAGCCAGCTACTAATGCCTGTGAGAAATGAAAAAGCTGTAATTAAAAAAAGGTAAGCTTACATTCTGGAAAGCAGTTACATTTCATATATCCTTTCTCCTAACCACCAAACAGTAGCATGCTGTAAGTTCATCCTTGGATTAAAAAAACTATAAATACAAGTTTAGGTAGTCCCTCAGTTAGAAAAGGTTAACAAGGACTGTGGCATAGAGCATTTCCCCTACCCTAGAATAATGATTTCAGCACAATTTTAAAGAAAAGATGGATTTATGTCTTAGATGGACTTACACTTAATTAGGCCTGTGTTACTGTACCTATGAAGTGTTTTGGGTTTTTTTGTCTGGTATTTGTAGTATGTTGTGATACATGTTTCCGTGTTTCTGTTTATCAATGTAAGAATTTCAAATGTATCAAATGATGGTTTATTTACTCCAGTGGCCTGACAACAGTCTGCTTTCTAGGTTTTGTGTCAGAAAAGACATTGCAGAATCACTTCTCATTCATCATTTTATGGCATTCTTAATTGTACAGAACTCAATCATACCAGCTGGATGTTTCTTCCAAGCTCAAGATGGACTGATAATGAGACCAAATTGCATAAATATAATTTAATAGACTGACTCAGCTATACCCAAAGCAAAATGCATATAAGAGCTTCGCACTGAAGAATATTTTCAGATAACCACATTTCATTACACAGATGCTACCAAAATAGAACAGGTAGATGCATTAAAACACGGGGAATAAATACACACTTAAGTTAGCCCAGCTAATATCAGATCTTACCTCTGTGAATGTGGATGATGTCATTTTCACTTGGTGTTGGCCAGTTTGGTACTTGCAGTTCAACGTCTCCTCGATGATTTGTCTTCTCAATGGGGATGTTAGTTGGCTCAGGCACATACATCTCTGTGAAATGAGAGAAATGTGTTTCAAAAATTAAAGGCTGCTTAGCTTCCAGTGCTACTCTTAGTTCAGAAAATAATCCTTTGCCACCTGTAGTGCTCTGTCCTATGAACACTTCAATTTGCTTCAGAATTTTCACCATTACTAGTCTGGGATTTTGTTTTAAAACTTGTTTCATACTGTATACAGGATACCGGCCATTATCATTATCCTATTATGAATGGGATGATACAGTTGTGTGGACAAAATTGCAAAATTGTACCATTTCAGAATCCACACTTCACTACAGCCTTGTTTCTTTGTGACATCAAACCACAAAAATGCCAAGGGAAGACTATACCTTCCCAGCTGATATGTAAACTGTCACTGCTGGCTTCTCTGCTGCCTTTTTTTTTTTTTTGCAAACCTCAAATTAGGAGAATTTCAGGAGGGGGTACTGCTGAATCTCCCTGGTTGTCCTGTAAGAAGTAGTTACCAGCTGACTAAGATGAGCAAACTCTGGCAGAAGAACGTCAGGACTAGCATTAAAAACCAGTTGCAATTCTTGCCTCCCTTGTGTCTCTCATACCTGAGAAAATGTCCTATTACTTTTAAACCAAGTTAAAATGATAAATAAAGCAATGCAATAGTTGAAAAGTAACAGACTCAAAACAACAACAACAAACAAACCCAACCAAAAAACCAAACAAACAAAATGGAAAATATCTGCCAGAATCTGCAGAGATGTAAGAATATTGATTTACTTACTTCACTACTACTTCACTAATGTATTTCCATAACCTCGTGAAAATACAAAGTAGTAATTTTTGATTTCACAGTTCTCAGAATAAGTAAAATTGAAACTATGTATTTGCACAATGTGCCTTATCTGTTAAGAACATTCATTTTCCTGAAGTCTAAGTGTCTGTTGTCTTCTTGATACTGTTCAAACATGGACTGACATTCAAAAATCAATTAAAAACCCCTTATTATCAGTGCTGGAAAACCAGCCTTACAGCAATCTGGATTGTGATATCACATCACCTGGACACATGGGACAGCAGCTTCCCTCCACATTGATGGGTTCAGCACAAGGGAGGGGTGGGCAGCTGACGGTGGAGCAGAGAGTCTGGCCCTGCAGGCAGTAGCAGTGTGTGCAGCTGTCAATGTCCCAGCGTTCCTCATCCGCGTATGTTTTTCCATTGAAGTGGCAGACCACTTTCTTGGGAACTGTATCTTCTGTTGAAGGAAAACAGAGTGATTTGATCACGCGGTAATGGCCAATTATACACAAATCTGATTTCCTCCCCAAACACAAAATCGAAACAATAGCTACAAAGAAATCCCAGCTGTAATTAGAAGACCCTCTCCACATCTTCCAAAAATCTTTGTTAAAGTGTCACCTCTGCTTCTTTATGAAGTACATAAGTCGCCTGCGCTTCTCCTCATTTTCCTTATGCAAGAGGCTAGAGGACTCATGACTGGGGACACGAAATTATGATTTTAAAAGTGCTGTGAAAATCATGAAGAAGAGATTAGGCTGGATGCCAAGAAGGATGAAGCAACTCTCAGGTGGCATAACTAGAAGTGCTGAGACTATTTATTATGATAACAAAGATCTGACGAGGATCTGTAACTGGATCAATGGAAAACCCCAGGAAAAGGGCAATAACCAAACTCAGTACATTTTTTTCATAGTTATTATTATAGAAATGGGAAATTGGTGTGATATTAACCCTCAGAAAAAAGTGATGTTCCAGAACAACTTTCCCAAAGACAGAGCTGCAAAACTAACAACTTCTCAAATAGGCTTTGACATAGTATGTAATATGGACCTGGACTTGATGAAGCAAGTTGGTCTTGGGAAAACACTTAAAAGAAGCATTACGCTTTCTGCCCAAGCATTCAATACACCATTTTTTTTAATGCTGCGTCCTATGCAAGCCTATTCAGTGGTATACCTTCTGTTTCAGTGAGAGAACAGTCATGAATTTCTTAGCCTAGGAAGTATTTTGTTGCTATAGCCCTTTATAGATACTCTAAATAAAACTACACAGCAGAACCTCCAATAGCCAAGCAGCACCTTATTTTTATCTGGGCTTCTCATTACCTTTTTTTTCTCAGAGGCAGAAATTATGATGAAACCTGCTGAGATGATTTCATGATATGCATGAGATAACAGAATGAAATCTCAAAGTAACAAGCTGTCAGAAAAATACTGGTTTAACATTCGCATAGATTACATATGTAAATACCACTTAGAATTACCTCCCAAATACAAATGAAAGCCCTTATTAAATAATCTGGCTACCAGTACAGCTTTTAATTAGTGAAGAAATAATAGACTGACATCATCTGGAATAACAAGGTTACCAGTCAGCAGACCAGTGCAACAGATCTGGACAGAGTAAACGCAAATACATTCTGTATTTTTTTTATGTTAAAATGTATTCTAGATTAAAATGATCATTATGGTTGCAAAGTTAATGACCGAAAGAAAAGCCTGCAGAAAGACAGTTGTCAAAGACTTTAAATCTGCCTCATTTTGTATGAAAATCATAATGAAAAAGTAGCAATATGTGAACATAGTACTCTCCCCTCAAAATATTCTCGTCAGGAATCTAAGTAGGGCTTCCAAGGGCAAGGTAACTTGGTATATTACCAAGTTTTAAGGAGGATGTCCTCTCAAGTTTGTAGGCAAATTAAATTTGTATCTTCCTTTACTTCTACCTCAAAGCCACAAATCGCTATCCTCAAAGCTCCCTATACAGATTTCACTCTCCAGCTCTACTCAAGGCACAAACTGTTTCTCCTCAAAACAGGGAAAACATATTTCAATTTGGAAATAAAACTTCTTATTTCCAAGAAGGGATCAGTAAGTTACCAAGTAATTTTATTTGCTCACCAATACAGTAAGGACAACATTGTCCCTTTCTCAAAACAGGTCTCTCACAGGATACCGGTGGGCAGGACTCAGAGTAGCACCTGATCACACCATCCATGCAAATGCAGCTAGTGCAGACATTGGGCTTCCAGGACTCAGCCGTCAGAAAAATATCTCCTTCATCATTTTTGCAATAACTGGGCATGCTCTCATTGCTTGATGAAGAGGGCTGAAGAGGCTCATCTGTAAATATAAACAGATTAAATTATTTAACTTACAGTAGCTAACTCCTCTCTTATTTCCTTAAAACAGGGTTCACTCCTGAAGAACATAATGGAATTATGAACAGATTGGCTCACTACTTCAGATGTACTAGGACAGAGCCTTATATCTATTCAGTCCTTAGACGTGATGAGGATCTCATGATGTGCTCTAAAACAAAGTTTAGGTAGACCTTCATTGAGTTTACTCAAATAAAAAAGAACGGACAGCAAAGTGAAAAATGACCATCAGAAGCAGCTCCTCAGAAAGCCATTCTGAATGCTCTGAAATGAATGGTATATAGGAACTCATTTTAGAGAGATTAAATTTTAAATCTAAAACTTGAATCTCTGCTTCTGCCATATCAGTTCAGATCCCTGAATGATGCAAAGTAAGAAGCTATTACGCTGCTGTTGCCTTCACTAGTAGACTTATTTGAGCTAATTATAGGCTGTTGAGGAACGAATGGAACTTGATGGGGCTACGGCATCTTGCCAATGGGTATGCTTTAATTTTCCTGCCAGCACATGGGGAAGACCTGTTTCTTCAATAAAGCTGTACTTAACAGTTGTTATGGATCAAGAAATATGACTGTATGTGCAGAGAACATATAGGAGAAGGAAAAAGGGATTCATAAGGAGACTCAGATCAGGTTCTCAGTCTGTATAAGTTATGAAACTAAGTTCCTTTTACAGCCAGTGAGGAAAGATGAGCTCCTCCAAGCAATATTTTGAAGTTAAACAACATGAATGTTCACTGTTACTAATAATGAGAAAAATGAAAGGAGAACTGGCTAGTTTTTTCACTGAAAATATTTTACCAGAAATATAAAACCCAAATACCCAACAAACACTCTGTAGAAGAAATGGGATAACCTAACTTTGATTTTCTGTAGTAAAATTTTTAGATTTTTTTTCTCTGTGGGTTTACATACAATTCACAGGCTTGGAGTAAGCCTCCACTGCAATGAACTCCCCCAATTGCTGTGTAAAATAGCAATTCAAATACATTTATAATTGCATCTTTTTCCTTGGTGGAAAGCAAATCCTGTTACCTTCTTGACACTGTGAGGCAGTCTAGGAGTAATCTGGCACCACTGCTGCGCTGGAATGCTTTGGTATTACTCAGTTGCCTTAAGTCACTCTCAGATCATACCAGGTGAAGGTAAAAACAGAAGTATTTTTGAGACCAAATCCCAAATAGTCAAGATAGTGACAAAAAGGTTCCTAGAAACTAAGGCATGTTGAAAGGAAAAGAAACAAGCCTGTATCTGCCTAGCACTTTGACTACTTTCAAAGCTTTTCTAATCCTGCATGTTTCCATTAAGATGATGTTTAAACTCCAGGGCCACAACTCCCCTTACATTTAAGATGTCTCTTGCCCACAGTCAAGTTTCGCAGTTGAAATAGAGGACTGCAGACTTGCTCCAAACTGTTAAAGAACTAAGGCACCACAACAACCAACCATGCAACATACTGAAACATTTGGTATTCACATCATAAATTCTCAGATCAAGAAAGGAGTTTGATGAAAGCTGACTATTGATATATACCTGGGCACTGTGGACAGCAGGAGTCCTGTGTGCGGGTGGGATTTTGACACAGAAGAGGTGGACAGACTTCAGTCTCACACAGGACACGTCCACTGTGGCATGTACATTGTGTGCAAGAATCAATATTCCATGTCTCTCCTTCTACAAAGTATTCCCCACCAGGAGCGTGGCAGATAGATGGACTGGTGAGCTCTGGCTTCTGCACAACTATTTCATCTGGGAAGAACAGAATTGGAAGACAGGCAAAATCAACTATAACTGTAATGATTAAAAAAAGGAAAAAAAATTATTAATTTATGTTGGTATTGAAATTATCAGGAATAGCAAAACCAGATATAAATATATTCTTAATGAAATGCTGTCAACTTTAATTCACGTTGGACTTTATGGCCCTTGCATCTCATGGCAAATGGGAAAAATATAAGCAAGAAACAATTTGAGATTCAGCCTGAATAAATTCTACTTAATATAAATCAGAAATAATCGAGCATTCTTAGCATTTCAGAAAAAAAAGAAACCAACATGTGATGTAGGAATTCCAAGAGACAACTGTCATTTTCTGAAAAATCACACTGATTGGACAGTTTCTTAACTGCTAAATATTAGCAGTAGTGCAATTTCTGAAATGATGGATAAGAATGCTTCTTGTTTGGCATTTAGGAAGCCCAGATTCAGCTGCATACCTTTTAAGTTTCCTGGGAGATATGTGTCTCTACTATTTGATGCAAGATCAAAAAAACAGAACCTCCCTTTCCCCCCACAGAATCCCCTAAAAACATGTAAGTACTTGGCATTAGTAGAAGTGCAGCATCACTCTGTTCCATTAAAAACAAATAATAAAAAATTATCTGCAGTCTTTGAAGTAAAAACTGGACCCAAAGAGATGCCATAGTGTGTGAACTCGTATTTCCAGTGACTATATCTCAGCAAATGAACCTTACTATATGCCTTTTCAAACAATTACATTACCTCTACAGTTCTGACTACAAGGCTACAAGGCCTCTAACCCAGGCAGTTCAGAGAATAGATTTGACCTCCTTCAAGTGAAGGAAGGAATGGAAACTGTTTTCCCTGTTCAGCTTGAGTGTCCTCTAGGTACTGAAGCATTAAAAACATAGGGGAACTCTCTTTACCTTTTGGTGTTTTGAAAGAAAAAAAAGAAACCTGCCCTGCACCTTGAAAGTGGTTAAGCACTTACCATCAAGAAAATGTTGTGCCAGGAACTACATCTTCATAGCCTGCTTAAAATGCTTTGGAGCCCACTCCCACCACATAAGGGGCAATAAGGACAGTAATAGCTGCCAGCTTAGCATGATGGTAGCTTTGGACCTGGAGTGAGTCCACCAGCTTTTTCCTTGCAACGTGTACAGGAGTTGAGATACCTCACACAGCATGTTTTACTCAGCCACAGAAGCCGTGAGTTTGAAAGTTACATGCTGCAACATGAAGTTTACAAGTGATGTCGTCCTTCAGACTTAATTCAACCCATCTAATATGAGACAAGTTAGGTGCCTACATTAAGCACCGAGCTGCCTGATGCCTGTGCTATCAGTGGAGAAGAGAAAGTGACTTCAGATAATGACTCTGCATCTCAAAACCACTTTCTGAAGGTCCCTCTCTTCTACTTACTTGTATAGATGCCTAATGTGAATATCATCCTAATCCAAATAACTTGGTTAAGGACAGAAAAATGAAAGGGATAGCAGGTCCTCTAGTCATTTAGGCAGGGCAAGGCTCACAATGCACATGTGCCTCTCTCCACTTTTGTAGCACTGCTGTTCCTGTCTGGGGAACAGTGTTCGTGCCCTTTTCTCTATGGTATTGCCATGTAGAAGATGCATGACTCAATTACTTATTTTCATTTCTGGAGAATGATCAATAGAATTCAAGGAACTTGACTCTGGCCTATCTTACTCTATTTACAAAGTACTCAATGCATTTTTTCTTTCAGGGAATTATTTTATCTTCCACTGATTAGCTTATTCTGTACTTCTATTGCTTCCACTTATGAACCTCAGATGTGATTCAGTAGCATTTACCTACAGTGAGATACCTGGTCTGCTACCTTGTCCCTGTTAGTTTCTATTTCAGCTGGAACAACAGATGACATTTTATGTGATGGAATCCTAACTCACCATGGCAAAGGCAATATTAATTATTTTCTGGATATTTTCTGAGTCATCTCCTTTGCATTTAGTTCTGTGCAAAGTCACAGGCCTGTTCTACTACAGCTCATAAACGGTTCATAATCTGAAAAGCATACACAGATAGTCCTGCTGTACAGGTGGGTACTGCTTACTGCTCCCTTAGCAGTATTGATAACGATGTATCGCTGCCACTGAATTGCTACAAATGCACCACTACTATATTCCTGAAGGAGCAACTAGCCAAATACACACTTTCTGGATAGCACGGTTCTGCAAATCACTAGCAGCTAATGGTTTTCTAAATCTTACAGGAAACCTGGAGCATTTCACAAGCATTGCAACAATCGACTTAAACCTCTTAATATACAGAAACATGGTTATAAGGAATGTTGTAGCAGTCAAGGTGCATCTTGCTGTGTTGAAACCTAACTAAATGTGGAATTGAACGTAACCACTTTTTTTGTTTCAGTCTGAAAATGAGCTCTACTTCCTCTGAGAGCTGTTACTTCCCTGTTGATAGGTTAACAGTGCTATTCAAAACTGGGTGCATCAGGATTGCTAATTATTTCAATATCCTTATGCCAGACACATTTGAGTGACGGGCTCAGTCTCACAATTCCAAGCTGCTTTCCTATCTACTGAAAGCCATGATATTTATTTAACAACATCAGTGGGGAATCAATGCATTGCAAAATAAAATCAGAAGTACATTTCTTACAGATATAAAACCTCAGTGGGGGAAACAAAACCACACTGGGACTAATTTGGCCATATCAATTCATACATTTACATACGTAATCACTTTAAAACTGCTGTGTCTGCTCTAGCACTGTGTGAGGTTACACCAACTATGACTGCTAAAACAGAAGCAGGGTGACTAGTACCTTGAAAGCAGGAAAGATGACAGGCAGAGAAACCTGCGCAGACGCTGTGTCTCAAAGGAACAGACACTACTGGGTAAGCAACTGCGCTTTTACACATGAGACCAACATTGCTGGTGCTCAGAATCACACATTGATCACATCCACAAGAAACAAAGGGTGTGAGAAGGTAGGTACTGCTAATCTCATGCTGATCTTTCTTCCGCAAACTGAACATTAGGCATATGAATGGATTTACCCAGACTCATTCTCCATACACAAATTAACTAGCCACCTGTGGTGCTGAAAGACCAAAATTAAAACTACTCTTATTTGAAATCTCTGATTTGAAATCAATACGCAGAAGCATGGTCACAGATGGATGAAATCAGGAGTGAGTCCTAGGATCTAACAGCAGAATTGCTGGAAGTAGAACAACCTTCCTACCTGTTAAATTTCAAATCTTGAATGTTTACCTAATGCAAGACTAACACACTACCCAGTCCCCATCCACATGAAGTATATATACCATCCCCTACAATAACACACAAATCACTGTGAAAACGTGAGTGACCACTGCAGGTACCCTGACAGTTCTGTGCAGTCCTGAATTCCAGGTAGTGTGAGTAGAAAATAACATCCCAGTCCAGTGACGTGACTTTAGGTAAATGATACTCTGTATTTATTATTTGCTGCTTGGTCTCTCCTTCTGGAACAATATTCACAGCTGAATCATTTTGTTGGGTTTTTTTAATTTATTTTTTTTTTCTACACTGAGATTTCATAGGGGAGAAAACTGTACAATTTAAGACAGACTGTGAATGTGTGTGCATGCATGGGGTGCTGAAGGAAAGAATGATGGTACCCTATGTGATGCATATGGATGATACGGTTGTGGCAAAAGAACATACTCCAAGCTGATAAAACACTAAGGTTCCCTTTAAAATCTTATGATTTTTAAATTCCAAATCTTACGATTTTTAAAGTCCAACTAGCCAGATACTTGATAATGGAAAAGAAAGGAGTGAAGGATGGTTCTCCTAGTGCGCATCACTGTGGGAGTATCCTCCTTAGTGTTTCCATCTCAGCTAAAAATTTCATTAATGGTTGTTATCACTAAGATCCTAAGGACGAAGAGCTCAGCCTCAGTAACCCCTGCTAAATTACTTAGCATTGAAAAAGCCAGTGCAGCCGTGACAGCCAGTGCCAAAAGCAACACCAAGTCTGGCTATGGAACCAAGGGGCCCAGTCTTGATACTAAGGGGAGGAGAGTGGTGTAGACTGAGAAAGGGAGAGAGAACTTTTGGAGTCTCACACCTATTTGGGGCCTATCTTTTTCCAGTTACCAGAAGGTGTGAATTGGATTGGAGATCACCACTTGTCTATGAAATCTGAAGAGATTGATTATCTTAGGTCCTAGGGAGGATACACTCTTCTCTGTCAACTTCAGAAAGAGGATCTGACTGACTATTTTGCTCTTAGGATTTCCAGTTCTTTACAAAGAATTTGAAACAGTTTTTAATTGCTTATATCCTGCCGGTGCTGTCTTACTGTTTTGATATTTATATTAGTATGATGAGCCTCATTGTTCCTACTTGTAATGCAACTTCCAATAAAGTCCTAGACAATATCACTTACTACAAATTAATCTATTTAGCACATAAAATATTGTAGGAACCATTCTGAAGACAGAAGGCATTAATCTTCCAGTCCACCCACATTCCAGCATCTCTCATAGATGTCTTTCATATTAACACTTATTATTAAAATTGCATTGGATTGCAACATTAATTGTACCTGGTCTTCTCACCAAAACATTAAAAAAAAAAAAAAAGAAAATCTACTGCTGGTGGCACAGAAGCCTTCCCTTAGAACACAGAATCATAATGTTCAATTACTTAAGACATTCGTTTAAATGTGTACTCCTTTGAGGAGTTGTGAAACACAGATCAGGACATGAATTTTAATAAAACTCCGCTTCAAATTTAAAAAAAAAAAAAAGTATCATAATAAGTCATTACATTTTCATTACAGGTAAAAAAACTTGTTTATAGGTAAGAATTTGCTATCACAGCTAATAGAGACTAGAAACTTTTTCTAGTTTAAAGGTTTCAGTGTGTCAAAGATAACATGCTAGGATCCACAACATGCACATACTTTAAAGTTCCCATCCTTTACATCTCAGATCTTAATGAAAGCCACTCATCATATTATATTCTGGCATAGAAATCTTCATACATGCCTATTACTGAATGATATATTAGATTATTTTCATATATTAGGAAACCGAACATATGTGAAATGAAACCCGATTACAAAACATATAGAAGAAAGCACATTACCTGGACATGATGGGCAACACTGCCCTGGATGTATGGTGGGGTTGCCACAATTAGGAACAGGGCAGGTGATCAAGGCACACATTTCCCGTCCATTGTGACAGTAGCACTCCCTGCAGCCATCGTGCCAGCTCTCCTCATTCTCGTGTCGGCGCCCATCCATTGACAGGCAAGAGCCTGTTTTAATGGGAGGCATAAGAGAAGCAGTTGCCTCTGCACAAAATCAAAGGAAAACAAAGTGTCCTGATAAGCATGTGTTGCTGAACAAGGAAACCACACCAGCTTCATGCCTGGATTGCATTTGTAAAGCACATGTAAGACCAAGTGAATAGTAATTCTGTCACTGATACGTAGAAATAAAGTAACGATGCATATGGAACAATTAAAAGGCATACTGAAGGGGATGGTAGGATATATATAATCACTTCTTTCTGTTGCACCTACACTGTTTTTAATCATACAGAAATGCAGTACTGGCTAAACGATATGAGGAAAAAAAAAAGAAATGCAATGGAGGGAAATCGCAGAAAGCACAAAACATATCCAAAGTGAACTATTACAGTGTATTAGATTATAAGGTGAGTATCTCATAGCAAATTCTAATGAGTTCATGCTGAAAATATTTCTTAAAACACCTATGAGAAATTTTTTTTTTATATTACTATGATAAATGAAGCATTTGGAAGAAAACTGCTCTGACAATTTTATCCCTCATTCCAGTTTTTGCTAAAATGAGAATACAGTAGCTTGGATTGCTGCATTACTTGCACTCAGCCAGAACACACAAGCAGTTGGTCAAGGGAGGATAAAGTCTCATTTGTATCTTAGGAGGTATTTAAGCGCTGCAGGACACAGCCTCAATATTATTCTTTGTTAATCAGCAGAGTGAATTTAGAGCCCAGCACTCCCTCTCCCACATCATTATGATGATGATGGATTTAGGATCAGCTTGCCAGTGAACTGACTTGTTTTTAGGGGTATGTCAACCATGTTCTGCTGACACTTATATATATCTGTCTATTTGTATTAAGTTGCTTATTTCATTTCCTGTTTAAAAAAGAATGCAGTATGAAGATCAGTAATGTTCATATATAATATTAGTAAGGTGGGGTTTTTTGTTGTTTTTGATTGTTTTGATGGTTTTTTTTACTAACATGTAGGTCAGCACTTTTTCAGCTGTGGTATATCTGTCAAAGGTGGTCTAAAAACCACAAACAGATGGTACAGAGTTAGTTTGATGCACGTTATCAGAATAAGAACCCAATACACGGAAATTACATTAGCATACCATTTTGTGAATTAAAAAGAAAAGCCATGGCATGAAGATAAAATATTTCTTAAAACAGATTTTATCCTATTGCACAGTTATTTTTGTGTAAGATGATATATTAATTCCTATTTCAATTAATATAATTGGAATACTGTCCTACATTAAAATGATTATTGACACACGAAAGTCTTCGATAGTAATGCCCTTTCCCCTTCTTAATAAATAAAGCATCTGACATAATAAATTTTCTTCCTAAAGTAAAGCCTGAAATTTGGAGAAAAACCCCAAGCATATAAGCAACAATTCAAAATGAACTTCAAAAACTGAGAATTTTTTCACTTTTAATTAAAATTAGTACAGAATATAATACCTAAAGAGGAAACCAAATGCCCAAATAAAATTGGGAATAACTGGATAACTTGATTGAAAAAATCTGGGATTACAGTAGCTCAAAAGCAAAAAGGCATCAGTAATGTGAAACCACAGCACAGAAGGCAAGTTTGATCTAAGAGACAAATACAGGAGCACTGTAAATTTAAATGCAGTACAAATATCTCTACTAGACTGAAATCTTTGCTAGTGATAAAGTACAATATCCAGTTTTTGAACTGTGATGAAAGGACTAAATTACTGGGTTTGTTTCACATACGAAGAAAACCTCAACCAACCAAAAAATGTTTAGGGGATTCCAGCTGCAACCCCTTAAATATTGCAAGAATTCTAAAGAGAATGGTGCTTAGCTGTTCCACATGTTTGTTGAGCTTAGGACAAGAAGTAACTGGCTAAATTTGTAGAAAGGGAGACAGGAATATTGGAAAATTTATTTTTAAATGTCACATATTGATAAACACAGGAAAACATTATTTTAGAGAATTTTTTTTTGTTGTTTTTTTTTTGTCTATTGAAAGTAGAGATTCTTAATAAATTAAATCTTAGACAAACATCTGTCAAGGATTATCCAGACACACTCTGTTTTATGTGAGGGTGGAGGAATGGACTCTCAGTTTTCCAGAGGACTACTCTAGCCCTGTGCTTCTATGGTTCTGCTTCAATTAATCCTAACATAAGCTATTTCTGGCAGAAGCAATTTAGAAAGTGGAGCTAATTCACAAGCAGGGGATTTACTTGTCCCTGTCTCTTACTTAGGGATTTTGGGTCAAAAACTCAATAAGGAGTCACAGCTCCCTCTCCAGAACATACTGGTGATTGCTCTAATTATTCTTGGACAAGTTGTTAATGAGGTGATGTTGAAGTGATATGCTCATGGCTCAATATCTTTACGATCATAACAACAAAAAATTCGTACTTACAGAGGGATCAACTTATTTTCACTAAATATGTGTGCATGTTTTAAAATCCACCTTTGTTAAGAAAGGGTCTTAAAAGGGGTGCATACATATAATTAGTAACTGAAGAGTTGCATCTGTTTATGTTCTGGGATGCAATTATGGCACACCTAAGAGAAAACCTTGTGTATATTTCATCGTAGTCTCACTACAATCAGGAAAAGTGTTCTGATTGTGAACATGGAGACAAATCACAAGGTAAGTGATAAGACTTCTCTCAACAGGACTCCATTTAGCAATTACCCTTTCTTGTTTAATTTTTAAAAATTTTATGTCCAGTAAGAGTTGTATATTGGAGCTTATGTCAGTGAAATCTCTCTCTGCTTTCTCATATCTGCAAGGTACACTTACAATACTTCATTTTTTAATTTTTTTTTTTCCTATAAGTCCTAATGTTTTTATAAGTCTGTGTGTATGAAGTCCCGTGGAGAAAATACAATGTCAGATCCTTCTCATTTATATGATTGTGTGTTTGTCTTCAAGTATAGGAGAGTAACTTCAGGAACTCATATACTATCTTATCATTTTATTTAAATTGCAAAAGAAATAGCTGCTAAAAAAGTTAAGACTGGAGTTGTTGCAGAAAGCAATAGGAAAATCCTCAAGCTTACTTGCCTATAGCTAGAAATCAAAACACACAAGTAAGAAACAAAGAAAATAAGCATGAAATAGCAGTTAGGATCTTTTGTTAGAAGCAAAACCAGAAAGTTATTAAATGAAACATACGGAGAGGAGATAAGCAATGAAGGAAGTCTGACACCCAGACTAATACAAAACACAAACAAAATATCCTTAAAAAGAGACATGTTAAAAGCAGCACAGAACTAAAGCAAACAACCAAAAAACATCTTATATCCCGGTCTTCACTTTGAACCTGGTAGTTACTAGTTTTGGAGGTAGCACGTGAAATCTTAAGCTTAAGAATACTCAATCCTTTCTCCTGGGTAATAACTGCCTGTACTCATCGTTCCTTGAGACTACCTGAAAAGTGTCCAAGTAACAGCACTCTAATTTTACGTGGGGAGTTTTAGGTTACTTGAATTTGTAAATAAAAGATGATGGTGAAGAAGCTAAGCTGAACACTGTTACTGAAAATAAACGCCTCTTGACTAGCTTACTTCTGGTAGTTACCTACTAAGAGTCTGATCTAACTTTTATGAATGATAAAGAGCTGATTTTGGGGACCTTGCAGTGGGATATTAAAGTGGAGCTAAGGCTTTCTGTTGAAGCCAAGATGAACACATAACAAACACCTGCAAAACAATACATTCCTTTGAGCAAAGTTGAACCAGCTCCCCCACTAGTTACCATGTTTCTTTTCTTACATATTCTGTGCAGTATTCCTTTTCTTTTCCTCTAGCTTCCAACTGCTTTGAAAACAAGTTGTAATTAGAGGTGGTAAATGCACTTGCACGTACCTCTGCACTTGCAGATAACACAGCCGTGACTGTTCTGCTGGAAGCCCATCGGACAGATTTTACCACAAGGCAGGTCCGGGCATTTCTTACACCGACAGATTTCACAGCCATGCTTGTTCTTCCTAGATGACCAAAATAATTTGTAAAAGGTCAGCAGGTCACTTCAACATATCATGATATTTGAAGCAAAAGCATCCCGTAAAGAAGAGATTGAACAAGTAAAAAAAATTATTGTTAACTGTCACCATTAAGTTCAGTGGGTCTATGGGGTGTACGTAGACCCCATATCAGGTCTCCATGCCTGGCATGTGCTTCCTCCACATGGCTGGCAAAATCTCTGTATTTGGTACTTTCAAGCCACAGTAGATAACACAGATGTATGTGCTTCTGACTACTACTGGTGATCAATTCCTTTTTCAAGTGAAAAAGTAGAAAGAATAACTTCTGAAACTGTGAAGAAGTTGGGGAGGTAGGAATCTTACAATTTACTGTCCTTATAACATGAATTACTGTCAGCTTATTTTCTCCAGCAATATGTAAAGTAAGGTAAATTTCCTCTCTTGCATATTAAAACTACAGAGAGACTTCCGAAAACGTTAAATAAGCAGACACAAAGCTTACTTGAAAACCAGCACGTGGATTCCAATAAACCATACAAAAAGTAGCAGACACACAGTAATATATTTTGAAACAGAGAAAACCAGATAAATTTTCAGCAGACAGAGTACACAAGAAAACAAATGCTTCCAAGGCTTCCAGGTGAAGCCAGCCAGGAGTCTAGAGCACCACCTGACAGCATCTCTTCACAGCACCATGAACATGATGCTTCTGAGAATCCTGTACTGAATATTTTTTCTTGTCTTTTTTT
>VXBW01008263.1:167704-214656 GCA_013400375.1 Thinocorus orbignyianus | reverse complement strand
TTTTTTTTTTTTTTTAGGAAGGCAGCTAATACTGTTCTAAGTTTGGGCACAAGTGTATTATTCTCCTTCATACACAGATAGAGTAATTTTCTGTGCCTTCCCAAGATACAGGGGGAAAAAAAAAAACAACCACAAAGCTGTAATTAAGAAGTTCAAGACTAAGAGGAGAAAAACCCCAATAAATTATTTCCATGAGCCTGCTGATAAACATATTGCTTTAATGAGGTAACTCATTAAAATTGGGAAAAACATTTATTAGGAAACTGACAGATTCCTCATTGAATACTACACCATTAAATGCACCCAGCTCCACCCAAAACAAAGACAAGACATAGGAAGCTAGAGAAGAACACTGAGAGGGATAGAGAAGAAATAAATTATGTAAATCTCTGGAAAGCCTGACTTTAAGCTCTAGAGAACTTTATTTAATTTTTAGTTAAAATGCTGAGGAAAACGAATTGTCACACAGTAGGATGGAGAAAGACTTTCTGTCCTCATATCCATCCATTTTTTTCCTCCTTAATCTCTAACCACAGCCCTTTTACTATAAAAAAAAATATGCTTATTTCTATTAAGGTGTAGAGCCTTCCAACAGTGAAGTCTACTGAGCAGTTTTTTTCAAACAATTGTGAAAAGGTTTTGGTTTCTTTAAAGACACACAAACTCAGGTTTTCCAATTACTAATCTTTGACAATCTTAAAAAAAAACAACCAAAAATCAAACATGATGGTAACTCCTTTTCACCCTCTAATATAATTTTCTTGTACTACTTGCTTCTCTAGTCTCCTTGTCACCAAACTTCTAGATTAAAATGGACATTTGTCTTTCATAAGACCCTATGCTTTTGATGGTCATAATAGGCTTGGAAGTCCCATAAGGGTGGATATTTTAGAAAATAAATTGGAAAGGTACTGGTAAATAACCAAATAACTATACAACTATACAACTGCAGATCTAAATAATTTTAGCACCAAAGTAAAACTTGAGGTGAAATGATCTTAAAGTAGTTCTTACCATGGTTTTAGTCCCTTAAATTATGAACCGTGACATAAGTAACTGTTGCTANTTTTTTTTTTTAGGAAGGCAGCTAATACTGTTCTAAGTTTGGGCACAAGTGTATTATTCTCCTTCAGACACAGATAGAGTAATTTTCTGTGCCTTCCCAAGATACAGGGGGAAAAAAAAAAACAACCACAAAGCTGTAATGAAGAAGTTCAAGACTAAGAGGAGAAAAACCCCAATAAATTATTTCCATGAGCCTGCTGATAAACATATTGCTTTAATGAGGTAACTCATTAAAATTGGGAAAAACATTTATTAGGAAACTGACAGATTCCTCATTGAATACTACACCATTAAATGCACCCAGCTCCACCCAAAACAAAGACAAGACATAGGAAGCTAGAGAAGAACACTGAGAGGGATAGAGAAGAAATAAATTATGTAAATCTCTGGAAAGCCTGACTTTAAGCTCTAGAAAACTTTATTTAATTTTTAGTTAAAATGCTGAGGAAAACAAATTGTCACACAGTAGGATGGAGAAAGACTTTCTGTCCTCATATCCATCCATTTTTTTCCTCCTTAATCTCTAACCACAGCCCTTTTACTATAAAAAAAAATATGCTTATTTCTATTAAGGTGTAGAGCCTTCCAACAGTGAAGTCTACTGAGCAGTTTTTTTCAAACAATTGTGAAAAGGTTTTGGTTTCTTTAAAGACACACAAACTCAGGTTTTCCAATTACTAATCTTTGACAATCTTAAAAAAAAACAACCAAAAATCAAACATGATGGTAACTCCTTTTCACCCTCTAATATAATTTTCTTGTACTACTTGCTTCTCTAGTCTCCTTGTCACCAAACTTCTAGATTAAAATGGACATTTGTCTTTCATAAGACCCTATGCTTTTGATGGTCATAATAGGCTTGGAAGTCCCATAAGGGTGGATATTTTAGAAAATAAATTGGAAAGGTACTGGTAAATAACCAAATAACTATACAACTATACAACTGCAGATCTAAATAATTTTAGCACCAAAGTAAAACTTGAGGTGAAATGATCTTAAAGTAGTTCTTACCATGGTTTTAGTCCCTTAAATTATGAACCGTGACATAAGTAACTGTTGCTAAATGTTATTAATTTAATTTAGTGCAATTATTTATGTATTTGACAGATTATAATGCTCATTTCTAGCATTGGTTTGTTTTTTGTAAAATTACAATCATCTTAAGACACCCAGCATTTTAAAGTAACACTCAGGCACTGTACATAATTAAATTGCAGTCTATGTTTAAAACCAGAATTCAAATTGAAGATTATTTTCCAATTAGCTTAAAAAAGTCTAAAGATCATTTTTTTCAGGTGTACAAAAATGCAAGGGAAAGATCACCTCAAAGACTCTAAAATAGCAGCATCAGCTTGAAATCAGCTTGGTAATTTTAAAACATCTTTATCTTACTCCCAGCTACCACACTATGCTCATTAGTATTTGCTGTCATTTCTAAAATGGTTTTGCTACATAGTTCACATAGATTTTCCAATACAACTGTTTTATGAATGTTTTAGTTTAAAAAAATATACAGAAATCTGTAATTTTCCTCTGCAGGTTAGTGTACTAAATGAGTCACACATACAGGCTAAAAATTACTACCTTTTTCCAAGCCGTGTAATTGTGTGAAAGACTAAAAATTATCTCTTTTTATAATGCTTTCTATTCGAAAACAAGCCGTGTGGTTCAGCACTGGCCTGTAGAGCAGTCCTGACCCGTGTGACACCTTCCGTGACCTCCCACAGCTCCTCTGAATGGGATACAGTAGGCCGGGGCAGGCAGTGCGCCCTGGACCGTGGAGTGCCCGGGCAACGCGTTAAATTGTCCACATCTGATACTCTTGTGAGTCGATGCCTGATCAGGGGGTCATTTTATCACGTCTAGGACTTGGCACGAATAGTTGCAATTACAAGACTCAATATTTACATCTTTCAACTTGGTTTATCATTTTTCTTCCTTTTCACTAAATTCCACACATTTTCTATTTCTGGACATCCAAGTCTCCATTTGAAGCATATTACTTAGTATTATCTGGAATAAAGCCTGTCTTATTATCTTCTTCAACATCATAAGCCTTGCTGTTTTTCCTAAATTTCTCCTACTTTTATGTGACAATATCACACAATTTCTTTGACAATGTCTGGTTCTCCCACAAGTTTAGAAAATCACTTGGATTTATGCCTGAAATTTGTAATCTTTAACAGGTTACCCTTGACACATGATTGACATTGAAAAATACTTGCACCTAGGACTAAACATCTCCGTGTTTAAGGTGCTCTTGCTGCTCATGGACAATACTCATAGGCCTTTTCCTAGGCTTCTCGGAAAGCCAGACATCAATTCTCTATTACAGGAAAGCACTCCAGCAAAATGAATGATTTGATCGATTTTGTTATACAAAGCTAGGCCCATCTATCTTCTTTCTCTTCAGTCCCCTTCAATTTTCATTCAGAAGACTGAACTGTTTCTGGGTAGACAGACAGCATTAATACAAGCGTCAGGTATGTCCACATTGAAGAAGATGGCACTGACACTTTTAGATTTCCCCATACAATCAGTTTGATCACTACTGACACATACCACAAATTTATTAACAATAATCACATTAAATGCTTAGGCGCAGGTATCAGCAGGATACTGATCGCACAAACTAAGGGACTTTAAGTCAAAAGGACTGCACTCAACCACAGAAAATCAATTTAAAAGGCAAAGTATATTAGGGTCGATTCTTCATTTTTCTCATTTTTAGAGATTTCTCCTTTAAGGCCTTTCAAAATAATGCAGGCACATCTCACCTAAATTGCAACAAGAGAAGGCCAGTGGAATTATTTCAGATTTTTTTTTTTAATTGTTCAAAAAGGTATTCCTGATTTGTACTGGTGTGTCTGAGTATAACCCTTATCACAAGTCAAAGTCACTGCAATCTGAGGGTCTTCCTCATCTTTGTTTAAAACTTTCTTTACAAAACCAGTTAAGTCACAGTTCATAAGAGAGACAGACCATGAAAGTCAGATCTCTCAAACCAAGTAACAAGTTCCTGAAATAATCAAAGTTCATTAATTAATCTACATGGAACAATCAACTTCACTGCAAACTGAAGAAGCACAGAAGACAACAGTAAATAAACCTTTGCTTAAGAAAAGAAAGTAAAAGTCAGAAGTTGCAGAGTAAAAATACTTGTAAGCATCTTTACTGAAAGCTGAGGAAGAAAACAGGACCCAAAGAAAATACTGTTCTTTTTAGCAGTTCTACATGATCTGGTAACTAATGAGGTAGACTTAAAACAAGAACATTACTGCCAGTCACACAAACTGGGATGACAGGTCCAGGAAAGGAGGAAAGGATATTTACTGTCTTAACTTATCTTAAAAGACTGTTTGCTTTTCCCTGAAGATTCAGAATTTTGAAGGGAAAAAAATATTTAGTTCATCACAGGTTATTCAGATCTCTACTATGTTCTGTTTAAAGTTGTAAAAATACTGTCCACATTTCTCTTAACAAAAATTATTGTTCAATATAAGCAAACCAGATAAACCTGCTCATTGTGGGAAAGATTATTTCTTCCTAAATCCATGCTGTTGGGAAATACATTGCACAATAAACTAAAAGAATGTAATAATAAACTTAACACATTTACACAAATAAAACACATTAATGTGTAGGTGAGTTTGGTAGTTATAGTTCAGAACAATCCTCATCAGCAGTAGAAAAATATTTTTAACACTTTAGTGAGACATCTACATTGGGACTGATAATAAAGAAAACCAGTAGTAATAAACTGAAAGAAACTAAAAGGAGAAACAAACTTGACTACTTCAGTACAGAAAATTCAAAGAATAGAGTTAGCTGGAATGGAAATAAACACCTAGATCTTGGCTTCAGGTATATCTGTATAGGTCCAAAAAGGCACTAACAAAAATATACTAAATAGACCTTATTTAATGGTTCTCTAATATTATCGCTTTTGAATAGGCTAAAGCAATTGGCCTTGAAAATAGTAACTTATTTATTAATAATAATATTAAAGTTAAAAACAACATTTTCCTGTTCCCAGCTGAACAATATTCAATCATGCTGAGTAAACAGTAAAAAATTTTGTAGTTCATACCAACTGTCTCTGCTGTTATGCAAACATATGTGTGCACACACTCCTCAAGCATGAGGACGTAAAAAGTCTTAGATTCTTAGTTATCAACCCTGCTACAGACAATAAATTAAGAGCTACAATGTGGAAATAAACATAAACTGCAAGATCTAAGAGCCTTTAAAATACCTTTAAATTCCTTTAAATACCATATAAAATTAATCTACTGAGCTTATAAACCAACTTGAAAAAATTACCAGTGAGTACTCTTTATGGAAAATGTTTTTTTAAAATACAAATATAAAACAGAAATATAAAGAAAAGTTCAGATATACAATCTGGAGACTGCCAACCTTGCATCTTGCAACTGAAGATGTGTAATGTATCATGAACAAAAAAGATGGCTTCAATCTTCACTGCAAATAGCAATGGAATATATTCTGAAGGGCATTATTCAGAATTTTTCTCCCTTCTCTGCCAAAGTTCAAAATCAAATTTAAGCTAGCGCAAATGATTTCAGTGCCCCTTGAGAAATGAGTACACCATATGAGGATCATACGGCAATTTCCAGTAAATGCTTGAATGCAGTTGTAAATTGTATTCCTTTATTGCTGTTGTCTCATCCCTTCCTGCTGATTCCATCGCAGAGTTCTCACAGCTTCAGATACCCCAAGAGCACCTGCCTCTTTGGCTCCCAGCTTTAAGAGACTTTATCTTAGATTTTGTGCCCGCTCAATGGTATTATTTTAATTTGTTTTGCTGGATTGCTATTATGTAGGTATTTTCAAATTAAACTAGGGATGCCTCAAGCATACAAGTCAAGTAAGATTTCTAAGAAAAAAAAAAAAAAAACAACAGATAAGGGGATTCAATGTTTCAAGGCAAACACGTTCTTATTTCTATTTATTTTTTTCTCCTGGTGGCTGTGTATTGCAGCATATTTGTGACATCACTGTTCTGTGCCATATGGTCCTGCTTTTTACTTGATGTAATGCAACCTCCTGTTTAGCATCACACACAATGCAAGAGTTGTATGGGCCGTAAGAGGGAGTCAACCAAAACACTGTATTCACTTAAGTGGAACACACTATTCTGTGGATAAGAACACCATGAAGATTAAAGGGAGGTGTAAGACTTGTTGGTTTTTTTTATTATTATTATTTTTTATTATTTTTTGGTTTTGTTTTTTGGTGTTTTTTTTTTTTTTCAGGTAGCACAATCTCTGGTACCTCTCTGGTCATTCAGGTTCCACAATAGATTGACTCCAAATTTTATTAAAACTGCATACTAAGAGAAGGACACAATCTATTATAGAGTACCATTAGCCTATAGAATTTTATGATTAACTGTGAAACTGAACTTTGAAATTAGCCAGAAATTAAAGAAGTATTAGTATCAGACACTAAGAGTTGCAACATTAGTAAATTTCATTACAAATCTTAAGAAAAAAAAAATTACATATGAATGCTACCTGAAGATCAGCTGTCGTAAGGAAGAAATTAAAATGTTGTGAGAAGTAGGCAATAGCATGGCCCCTCAGCCATGAAAATTATCAGAGTGCTGGAGTGCCTCTCCTATGAAGACAGGCTAAGAGACTTGGGGTTGTTCAGTCTGGAGAAGAGAAGGCTCCAGGGAGATCTTACTGCACCCTTTCAGTACCTAATGGGGGCCTACAGGAGAGATGGGGAGGGACTCTTGATCAGGGAGTGTAGTGACAGAACAAGGGGTAACAGTTTTTAACTGAAAGAGGGTAGATTTAAATTAGATACTAGGAAGAAATTCTTTACTGTGAGGGTGGTGAGGCACTGGAACAGGTTGCCTAGAGGAGCTGTGGATGCCACATCCCTACCAGTGTTCAAAGGGCAGGCTGGATGGGACTTTGAGAAACTTGGTCTAGTGGGAGTAGCCCCTGCCTGTGGTGGGGGGTTGGAACTAGATGATCTTTAAGGTCCCTTCCATCACAAACCATTCTATGAAAATGTCCTGGTAATATATATATACAGAAGCCACCAGACTGGTAACTGAGAAATTTCTATGTGACAAAATATCTGCCTAGCTTTTGGCACGTGTTCCATGAATGAATGAAACCCATAAATATTTCCTTCTATGAAGAAAGAACTCCAGCAACAACATGGGCTTCGAACACATTTACAAAAACTTAGCTAAGAGATTGTACTGTTCTTCACAAATCCTGTAGAGTAACTATTAGAAATGTCTCACTAAAACCAGTCTGCTGTCATACCAAAACCCTTGAAATACTAGAAAACCATTTGAATAAAATAAATGGGCTCTAAAATGAAGGGGTATCACAGCAGAACATGCAAACAGCATTTCAAAAAGCTACATGCAAGAGATGTTACTTGAAAGTAGCTTTTTCATCTTGCTCATCAAATATTCCTTGAAAAAAATTTAAGCGCTGCTTTGCTTTTATAATCTGCTGCTGTTTTTTTAAGTTGCTGTTTCTTAATCTGATCAGAATCTATTTTGAAGAGTACTTTAATCTTCCATCAAGTAATGACATTTCTATTTGCCTACATTTTCCCCTACTTCGACAGAAAGTAAGCACAAGTACAAATGCCTAGATTTTGCATATTTTCAATATGTACAGGGATTGTATTAAATATGCTTTCAGAATGAGAATACGTACAAGTATCCAAAGGGACAGTACTTGTCACATACAATGGGTTTGCACTTCTTTGGCCGTGGTCGACACTGACAGATCTCACAGTTGTGAACGTCAGTCTGGAAGCCGAAGGAACAGTCCAAGGAACAGCCCGAAATGAGGCCGGTGCACAGCTCCTCCCCTGCAAAGGACACATGTAGGTTACAAGAACGTGAAAACTGTTTATACCAAACAAATCCATCTTAAGCAGACTAAATCTGTTGCCTTTTAGTTCATAACTTTTTGAATCCTGGCAATCCTTACCTTTGGATTGTCCTAATTTTAAAATATTTGACAGAATTCTCCAGTAATGACCCCAACCATATGAGCAGATGCTACAGGATGTCTTCTGTTCCAGTCAAGAATTTGGGGAGTACTACCTAATATCCTAAACTAACATGATATTGTGAATAGATGCACAGCCAAGATCTGTTGGCCTTTTGATAAAATATTTAACATACACTTTCAACATATTATATGTGTTTAATAGGTTTCTGTGCAATATAGAGCATCTTTATTTATTTTAAAAAGGACTGAAAGGCTAGGATATATTAACAACTTTTATTCCTTATGCCATTTGCTGTCAAAAGTAGACCAGCTTTTTACAATACAACTGTAATACCTTAAGATGTGATCTAAGCTCACAGATGCTAGATTAAAGACTTGTCTCTTGAAGTCCACTACCATGTATTATCAGCCTTCTGTGGCATAAGGAAGATGCTGGATTTCTCCAGTACAGATTAACAATGGTCATTATATTCACTCTCACTGGAATTTACTGATTTGAGAATGATCACTTTCTTTTTGTTCTTCTTCAAAGAAGTGCTAGAAAGACCACATAGGCTTGGATGCATAGTTCATTTACTGGTTGCAGAGGTGAGAAGAGACAGAAAATAATGAATTTTGTTACACTAAGGATGCAAAACACATTATTACAATAGCCAAAGTAGATCAAAATAGAAAATGAGGGAAATATAATCGAGATTCTATCCAAAAGGCCAACTTTCAGAGTGATATTTAAAGGACATCTGATCTCCAGTTAAAATACCCACACTACTACAAAGTGCTGGTTATACAAAGAGGCGCTACAGAGTGGTCCTCACTCGAGCTCTGAAGACCACTTTCCTCTAAGGGCTATGAACAGTTAAGGACAGGGTTTTGCCAAAGACAGATCAGTACCTTGACTTATTCTGTTCCTTAAACTACTTCTGTGGGTCTCTAATGGTAATATACTGAAGACAGACCACACAAAAGAAGTTTTGCTTTACTTAAGTGCATTTTCTTCTGTTTTTGTAACGTAGCACTCAAGAGTGCAAAATATAGACTTAAGCAGATGTGGCTAAGCTAAGTGTTTCCTTACCTATTCTACAACATTAATGATCATTTCGTAAAGAAAGCACGTTTTTACTACCTTAGAATGAGCTTGAAGCTTCGGAGAAAACTGGCAAATCCACTGCCTACTTCTGTGGTGGAATTTGGGCATACAAGTGCAATGCAACATAAGAACCTTATTATCCCCAACACCAGTTCTCAGTTTAAGTAGGATGAAGATCATCAAGTTTGTAGCTCCCACTTCACTTTTAAGCAAATTCAGTGTCTGAAGCAAAAAGGTTTCAAGATTTTTTTTGTCACAGAATACCAAAAAATAAATGCCAGCTTCTTTCACAGCCACTCTAGAGCTTGCCTTTGTCAGCAGAGTTGCAATGCTGCAGGATTCAAGCGTTCACTCTCAAGTCAGATCTAACCTTTGCACAGCAACGGTAACCGTTACAACAGGTTCTTGCCTTACTCAAAAGCGAGACTCATATACATGCTTTTGTAGGGTAGAATTCAGGCTGATCCATCAAGAATGCCAGACCTTTTAAATATGTAGTCACTAATGTTGATTTTAAAACATTATAATGCAGAGGAAACTCTGATACTCTTCTCTGGTAGAGTGATGCACATAAAACAAAGAAAAAAGCTTTCCATGAAGCAAGTTAAAATAATCATAACTTATCTTTAATTTATGAGCTTTTAGACACAATTATTCCCTGACAAAATGCAGTGATAATAAAATTAACTAAACTTTTCATTATGTGTGACTTCCTAAGTTAGTCATAACTTTTAAAGTTAGACTTGCACTTTATAAAGAACGTATGGAAAAGCATACCTACACTGGAATATTTCCAAAAAGAATTAAGTTCAGTTATGATCTTTGATGTGGCGTAAGTTATGATATCTCCTGCTGATTCTCAGAACCTATCACAGTGAATAATCCCAGAATTGCAGGTCAGATTGATTAGAACCATTCATTTTTTGAAGCATAATTTGTCATGGAGATGAAGTGTTTAGATGGCTGTTCACAAACATCAGGTTCATGGAAGACAGATCAAGGAACAAGAAGGTACAAATGCAGAAGCATGGGAGAAATTAATAGGCATCTTAAAAAAATGAAAGGAACAGCTGAAAATAAAAATAAATCTAAAAAACTGGAAACAGAGAAAACAATTTTTTCACTTGGCATGTTAATCTATCTTATTTGTCCACAGGTTATTTGTTAAGAAGAGCTACTGATATGCAAGACCCAGGTTTGTGTATGAAGATATAGAAGACAGCAAAATAAGGATTCCTCAAAATCCCACAGCCAAATACGGTTTTGTTTTCAATCTTTTCTTCAGCTTTGATTTGGTTAGTGAAACTGCTTTTCAGAGACACAAAATGTGTTTCTTACATATGACATTAACATACTTTATTAAAAGGGTTAAGGTGTCCACAATACTGCTGTACAAGCAGGAAGACACTTTCTTATCCCAAATAGCTTATGAAGTTAAATATCCTCGAAAAGTCAGCTGACATACTAACCAGAAGATCCAGTTTCAAGGCAGTATTTTCCTTGCTTAATCCTTTACATAGTAATTTATCCTCAAAAGAATTTTCACTTTGTAAGTGGCCAAGAAAGAAAAGCTCTTCAGAGCCTTGGGATGGATGACTGATGAGCCACCACTGCCTCTCAGAAACAGACACTGAAGATAATATAAATTATCTTATTTATTATAAATTATAATAAAAATTCTGGTTATGTCAAACACACGGGGAAAACATGCTGAAGTTAATACAGATCAGCGTTCACATCTGAACTTACTAGTGTTATGTCAATTTTATATGAGGAAAACAGAATAATCTCCTCAGACCTCTGCTGACAGTCTTCTAATAAGATGTTAAACATGATGCCATCTGAGAATCAGAGAATCAAAGAATATCAGGTTGGAAGGGACCTCAAGGATCATCTGCTCCAACTTTTCTTGCAAAACTTTTCTTGCAAAACTTTTCTTGCTTCATGCAAAAGCATGGTCTAGAAAAGATGGCTCAGCGCAGTGTTCAGCTGAATCTTAAATGTGTCCAGGGTTGGAGAATCCACCACTTCCCTGGGGAGATTATTCCAAAGGCTGATGATTCTCACTGTGAAAAATTTTCCTTTTGTGTCCAGTTGGAATCTCACCAGGAGTAACTTGTCCCCATTACCCCTTCTGTTTTCCATGTGACTCCTTGTAAAAAGGGAGTCTCCACATCTCCAAATGGTGATAAGGTCTTCCTGAAGCCTTCTTCATACACCACGATTTCAGTATTCCTATGATACAACTTTCTGGGCATGGAGCTCCATTTTCTCCTGTTTGTTCCCCAGGCTGCGTGCACTGGTAAACATACACTTGAGGTGGCTGGTCTTCTGGTTCTCATCTTCTTGACAGATAGGTAAGGGATATTTGTCGCTGATTATGTTTGGCCTGGCTTATTCCCCAGTGGTGTGAGCACTGTCATGTTGGACCCCGCCCCCTGAGTCCTTCAGTTGAAAGCCCGCCCCGCCAAGTTGGCTAAGCCTGGTGCCAAAGATTCCCTTGTGTCTTCTAGAGAGATGGATTTCATCCCTCCCTAACTGGCTACAGTCATCAAAGTATGTCCCATTGTCATAAAAGCAAAAACCCACATGACAACACCAGCCACGAAGCAGAGGTTGATTTGCGTTACATGTCTACTTTTGGCTACCCCTTTTCCTCTAACTGTTAAAATGCAAGAAAAGAAAACTTGGGTATCAGTACTTTTTGCTTGTACCCCCATGGCTTCATAGTCTTTCCTTGATTCTGCCCAACTTGCAGCTTGCAGTGTCATTTGTGCCCACATGAAAGAGTAGCAATGGATAGTAGTCTGTGCTCTTGCCAAGTTGTGGTACCCTCTTGGCAACATCTCAGACCTTAGCTCCTATAAGGTAGAACATCCTTCGTGACGCCCTATCAAGCCACTGGTGCCCCAGTGCCCCTCAACAGAGTTACCCACTGCAAGTAGTTGTCTTTTTTTTCTTTTTTTCTTTTTTTTTTAAGATACCCACTGTGTGTCACTGGTACAGTAATTATTCACATGTTATGTTATCCTACTTCAATTTCTGATAGTATGACATTAAAAGCTGTGGAGATAGCTTTTAAATAGCTTTCAAAGAACACTTTCTATGAAGAAATTTAGTATCATGAAGGTGAATTCTGGTCCACTTTCTGACTTCACATCTATCTATCTAAACTTCTCCTACTGAAACATTATTAAAAACATGACAATCACAGCCCTCAAACTGAAGTACCATCTGGTACACATACACAACTTATGTCTGCTGCACAGGCCTGTTGAAAACCCTAGTCCAACTGGATATTTTTTTCCAGAAAACAGAGTGAACTATCAATTTAACAAAGCAACTGCAGCTCTCAGAGAAAGAAGTTAAAACAAAAGATAAAAAGATTGCAAGCCTAAAGATTCAATATTTCTACAGCCTTAGCTATAGCTTTAAATTCATCATTAATAAAATAATCACAAATGTGTTATGAAAGGATTACTAAAAACAACTTTTATGCTAAGGTTTTGCGTTTGAAGTGACAAACACTAAAGAATATAGAGAACTAGTTCATCAAAGTCAACTGCAATGAACTGAGGAAGTTTACTATGGCAAAATGTCAGGAGTTTACTTGTTTAGTGGCTTTTCCCACTTCTGCTTAGACAAATTTCATTGGGAACCTGAATCCCAAATCATGGAACCTATTTGCAGAGAAGACATCCAGACCTAACTGGGCTAATACCTCCTTCAAAAGTGTATAGGGGTAATCAGACAGTCAGAGAGGGGAGGATAGGAAACCTTTCAAAAGCTAATGCAGAAGAAAATTATCTTTCAGAGTTGTGGGAACTGCATTACACACCTGTACATTGCTGCAACTCTTAACAGGATGGGATCAAGCTTCTGATTGCGTATTATGAGCCATCCTTATTTCTCTGATTAGTTATAATGACTTAATCTAGGGAACTAAACTGATGGTTCGGTAGGAGGTAAAAAGACTAAAACAGAAAGAAAAGAAAGAATAGGAAACCAACTGAAGAGAAGACATCGCTCATTGTGCTGCTTAAGGAAATATCTGGCTGAAGAGTAGCATTCTTCTATGAGAGGAGTAGAAATATGTCCATTAATTTTTCTTATGGAACATGAAACATCAATGAGGTAATGTCAATACAGAAAACAATCCTTCTACACAAGGTTACAGGATAGCTTAGGGGGATAAAATAATAACAGTGAAGTGAAATGTAATACTGAAAATGTATAAAGTTGTGCAGCCCACAGGGAATAAAGAATCATTTGTTCTACAAGCTGAGAGTTCAGGCACCAGATGTTGGTTGATCTCAGAATAATACCAACATGATATGACTTTAGAAAAAGATGAATGTGTTCCTGTATGTCTCAGGCTAATATAACTGTATTTTTACCACAAATACTTAGCTTTTTAATGCAAGGACAGACATTAGCTGAAATACCATATAAAATTCTGGAAGAATTTCAACTGAATTGAGTACAGCAGAAGGCTAGGACAATAATCATGGAAAAACTGTTTGTCCTCAACCAACAATGTTATTAAAATAGCTTCCTGCTAGGAACAAATACTCACTTGAGGACAAACATGCACTAAATACTTATAGCAGTGAATCCAGCCTTCACAACAAGACCATGCAGTTTTCTTTTCCATGTGCAACCATGACTGCGAAATCAGCAGCAAAGTCAGTTACCAACACATCCACATTTCCAGGCACAGCCTTCACTAGACCTCACTATACTGGCAAAAGCTACTGCTTACAGACTTTGACCCCTCTAAACACTGTAGTTCTATCAAATACTTCCTTCTGCAGTTTGTAATAATTTAACACATTATATGCTGGCCTAGATATGGGAATTTTAAAATAGCAGATTCAATTAGATCAATGTAATAAGATGCTGTTGGAAAGAAACAGGTAGAAAGGAAAAGATCAGTTGAAGATGAACTGGTCTTCCACAAACCATTTGCGAAATATTAACAAGCAAACAAATACTAGCACAAAGGTTTTTATGTCTCATCACTTTTGTCCATAAACTACCTCTTTTCCTTCCTTTCTTCACCCATTCACAAGCAGTTTCATACCCACAGATGATGACGAAAACTAGAGTTTCAGAAGGGCATGATTCTGCTTAAGGGGAATGGAATACAGGGGATGAGACAACACTGAAGAAGAAAGTCATGCCTTAAGAAGAGATGATTACCATGATATGGTGGGGCTTTACACAGCACACTTCATACACACCAGACGGTATTTTAAAACCTCACCCCAGAAGTGTTCAGATAAACACAATCTCTCCTTCTCAGGTACGGTATCTCAGAGGCAATGTATCTCAAAAGGAATCACAATTCTTTGGCCTAAATTCAAACCATCAGATGCACGATTTATTCCTGATTTTTCACAGTGTTCACATCCCCACCTTGCATAAGCCTATGAATAGTTGGTGTATTATAAAATATTGCTCAAAAAAATCAAACAAAAATCAATTCCATGAACTGTATGTTTAGGTCCAAAGAAGGTCTTCTGTTTGGATGTCTAATGGCTTGATCGTACTTCCAGCTAACATACTAAAAAGCCCCCACTCCTCAATTCCCTTCTTCTAGCATATATATGGCACGTAAAATACTCTAAGCTTTTAAACTGGAATATTTATTTTTCTCCAATTTATTGTTTTCCATATGGACACATTGGTAATTGTACTGTAAAGACCAAAACTCATCTTAGTCTAAAAACTTTTGAAAATGCATTCTAAAGATATATGGCCTGTTGAAATACTTTTAGTTTTCAATCCTCTAATTCACAGATAAAAAAAATAGCTGCCAGAGAAAAATCATAGATACTTGAAAAGAATTACGTCAGTATTTCAACTTGCCTTAGGCTAGGGTCCATTTCTTTGGAAAATTTGTATCGTGACTACACAAAGCTAGCTACATACCTTTACCATCATTATTTTCTTGATGCTGAGGCTATATCATATCAGGAGAACTGTTTCACAGTACCTTTATAATTAAGCACTCCTCAGCCGTCTTCTCGGTGTGGATTGCTACTGCTGGTTAATCTTCAGGGGTGGGGATCTGGGGAGGCAAATTTATGAAGGAGAAAACTAGGTTACTTATCAGTAACTGGAATTCTCTGAATATATTGCCTCCACAGATCCACACTAACCCTCCCTCCTTTTGTTAGAATTAACTCACGACTCACAATAGCTGGATAAAAATGAAGGGACTGGGCACTGTGATGCTAGAAAACCCTGTTTAAAAAAAATAATCTCATGAGTCCATTGAGGCAAATTACCCGCTTGGATACTTGCTCTAAACAACTCCAGGATTCACATACAACACATGACTTCATGAAAATGGATTTGTAGCAGTGGTGTCTCAAAGGTGGAATTACTGGAAAAAGATCAAGTTTCCACAAACCTTCTAGCGGCATATGGTTTGTGGTTTTTTGTTTGTTTGTTTGTTTGTTTTTGTTTTTTTTTTCCACAGGTCAAGTCAAGTGAAGGTCTTATCTGCTTCCACTGCACCAGATCGATTGTAAACATTACTAAAAACAATGGTTGTAATCTCCAGAGATCTCCATCGAAGACTTTTATTCTAGTGAGAATACATATTATTTATTTGGCATGAGTAGTTCATGACAAATCCACTCTCTTCATGGAACACTTCCACTATCTTCCATATGTGTACTCAGAGATAACATTTCTATTCTACTCAGAATATGCACTTTTTACTCATGTAAGCCTTAAATTTTTAAGAAACATACTTCACACACAATTTTCCATGGCTGTAGTTCACTAACTGAACTCTAATGTATAACAGCCATTCCCTTTCACATCACCGCAGAAGAATAATAAAATATTCTTTTTCTGCCCGGTCTACAAAATTATTAAAAAAAAAATCCATGATGTGATCTCCTTGTACTAAGGGAGACTACCTGCACTGTCTTTGTTTTCACATTTTTTTCCCCTGGTGAGTTTGTTGCTAAACCAAGATAACAATGGGAAATAATTGTTACTAAAATAGAAAAGAGTTACTTAATTTATATTTTACTTCACTATTTCCAGGAATTTTGCATTGTTTGAAAAGTACATTTTGCACCATTAGTGCACCATTTGAAAAGTACATTTTGCACCATTAGCTTGCTACCCAAATAAACATAAAATATGTTTATGTAAGTGGATAAAATTAACACTGAGGGAGTTCTGAAGTGTTCAGAACACATCTATGAGAATGAACTATTTACAGGAATAAAAGAATGAAATTGGGACACGGCAATCCCAGGCATAAATAAAGGTTGGGCAGAGAATGGCTGGAGAGCAGCCCTGAGGAGAAGGACTTGGGAGTGCTCATGGATGAGAAGCTCAACATGAGCCGGCAGTGCACACTGGCAGCCCAGAAAGCCAACCATATCCTGGGTTGCATCAAAGAAGTGTGACCAGCAGGTCATGGGAGGTGATTCTCCCCCTCTACTCTGCGCTTGTGAGACCCCACCTGGAGCACTGTGTCCAGTTCTGGAGTCCTCAACATAGAAAGGACATTGAACTGTTGGAACAGGTCCAGCGGAGGGCCACCAAGATGATTAGAGGGATGGAGCACCTCTCCTGTGAAGACAGGCTGAGGGAGCTGGAGCTGTTCAGCCTGGAGAAGGCTCCAGGGAGACCTGATAGCAGCCTTCCAGTATCTGAAGGGAGCCTACAGGAGAGCTGGAGAGGGACTCTTTGTCAGGAAATCTAGTGGACAAGGAGCAATGGTTTTAAATTGGAAGAGGGGAGATTTAGATTAGATATTAGGAATAAGTTCTTTCCTGTGAGGGCGGTGAGGCACTGGAACAGGTTGCGCCCTGAGAAGTTGTGGATGCCCCATCCCTGGAAATGTTTAAGTCCAGGCTAGATGGGGCTTTGAGCAACCTGCTGTAATGAGAGGTGTTCCTGCCCATGGCAGGGGGGTTGGTACTTGATGATCTTTATGGTCCCTTCCAACTCTAATCATTCTATGATTCTATGATTCTAAATGTTCAAATTTTGGTTAGGAAGAGTGAAAGGTTAGGAAAACCCATCCCAAATCCTAACTACTGAATGATTAAGACAGAAAAAAGTAACTGAGATGTATTCTCCCACTGTAGTCCCTGTGAAGTTTTTCTTAGGCTTTTTCCCATCCTTATACTTTTCCCATCTCTGTACATTTTTTCAGAGCCTTAACCACTGCTATTTATAGACTGCCTGTAGATGCACCTAACTGTACCCACACCTTTCAATTCTGCCTTTCAACATCTACACAACTAAACCAAGTCCCACACTGCCAAACCCAAAATCCACATTGGAATCCCACTGTGCCTCATCAGCTATAAAGGGAAGTGGTGTGACTCGCCAGAATATTGAAGTCCATGCTGCATACGTCTTCTAGTACAGGGTAAATGATAGTACCTCCTTTTTAACTCCATGGTAGAATACATTTTCTTCTCATTTAAGGAAAAGGTATCAACACTTTTCCAAAAATATTACTCTATCTATACAGAGTGCATTTTGGGGAAAGGGATGGTTTTATGTCTAGAGAACTGTACAAAAACATAATATACAAAGACTTCTAACTTTTGAATAGTGACTTCATGGTTTGATTTGACAGACAAGAGACCACAACTCAAAGCGTTATGACAATGCACTGTGATGCACAGGAAAAAATGATTTGCCCAAGCCTTCTACAATTGCATCTTTCCATAAGCAGCCTGAAATTAAAGAAATTGCATGACAGTTGCATCTTGTAACTGCAAAGCCTTCTCAACTGTAAGCCTTCCAAATGAAACAAATGAAATTTAAATTTGACAGTAATGTTCTAATGTCATTCAAGATTTGAAAGGTTAAAAAATACTAAAGTCATACATGCTCAGTTATAACCTGAACAGTACTTCACAATCAGGTCATATGGAGCAAAAAGCTATAGACTAAGTTGCAGAAGAGATTTTAAAGGCTTTTTCTTTCTCATGAATATAATACAGGGAATAGACAAGGCTAGATAAATAGAATCAAATATTGGCCCTCACTGTAGACTCACTGAAAAGTGATTTAGTGTCCAGCAGCAACTATCAGATTTTAAATCCTATGTTACTGCAGTCACAGCAGGCATTATTCAATGTGCGTGTTAGTCATGTTTGGAGGAATGGGAGTCCTGCCTCACAAAGAGCTGATTGCTGGTCTTCTTTCATTCCCCTAAGTTCTCCCAACAAAAGCAAAGGCATAGACACTCCTAACACAACAGGAATTGCTGCACCCTACAAGTAACAACTTTTTGCTTATTTACTTCTTTCTTTCTTTTTCTTGATGTTGTGCTGTCTTATCTTTTTTTTTTTTTTTTTTGGCAATGCATTTAATATTTTTCCTACTGTTTCAGTTTTATTCTTGTTACTTTACAGCGGTTCT
This sequence comes from Thinocorus orbignyianus, assembly GCA_013400375.1. NCBI lineage: Eukaryota > Metazoa > Chordata > Aves > Ciconiiformes > Thinocoridae > Thinocorus > Thinocorus orbignyianus. Next base: position 196,074 of record VXBW01008263.1, on the reverse strand, counting down.
TCCTGTATCCTGGATTATGCATTTTTTCCCCTTTATCCTCTTGCACTGCTATTTTGGCTTCTATATGTTCCCGGTCAGAATTATCATTCTTACTCCCTCAATATTTGTAGTTCCATCTCTACTCACTGGAACTTTCTCCCCATATCTATCTGTGCTCACCCTTTGCTCAGTGGTAGTTCTTTCCTCTCTTCTCTTGCAGCAGTGGTCTGCCTCTGTTTTTTTTAATATTTATTTTATTTTACTTCACAGAATGCACGTTTTGACTGCATATTATTACAACATGTTTTTGCATTCACCGCAAAAACAGAAAGAAGGATAAAGAACAAAGTAAACTGCTTCCATTAAAATCGGATTCTAAAAATGTTATGATTTGCTTCTTTCTTCCTTCTCAATCTGTAGTTGGTTTGAGTCAAGCTGCATAAACTTGAAACTAAATTACAATAAAACATCAAACAAGTTTCATGATATCCTACTTAGATAATTATATCTAATAAACCTATTGTACTGATTTCTGGGTACTGGAATATAAATTAAGGTAATAATGAGGAACAATTTACAGTTTTACTCTATGTTTTTCCACTTCATCATTTTGTTTTTATTTTGGCTGAAATAGGTTGAAGCATAATGAATCTTTGTCAGAGATATTAGAAAAAATAGCAAAAAAAATATGAAGCTTTATTGGAAAGAAATTAATAGAATTATTATATGATGACTTCAAATGGTAATGGGGGGCATTTGGGCCTCCTTTACTCACGCACTTTAAATCTGAATCAGTCGAGCAGCTTAGACCAGTAAGAAACAAGCGGGGGACAGTATTAAAGACAGTGATGTTCTCAAAAGACCACATGAGCTCAAGATAATAGACATTCCTGCGTTCTCAGAGAGCCAAGATGCAACTAAAATGGTTTGGACATGAAAGTACGTAGGATCTCTAAATGCAGAGAACGCGAAGAAGCACAGTACATTTTCAGTATATTTGACCTAAAACTCCTTTCTTTTCAGTGCTCACACAACTCATTTGTCCAGATCCTTGCAAGCGAGAGACATTACTTGACAGAAAAATTTTATTTCTGTCATTTTGACTGATAACCACCATGATGGAGACTTCCAAGCTGTTATTTTTCTTCAGTTCTTTAGAAAATAAAAGATTCTGCTCTCTGAATGACTGAGGAGATTTCTAAGCAATCTACAATTCAAGTTATTTAACTGAAAAAAAAAGATGACAGACAAATGATACTATTAAGTTTGCTCCAGACAGTTTGCTACTGCAAAATGAAAATAATTTCAAGCAAATCTAGCAAGTGAAAAATTCCCTTGAATAGATAGGTTCTTAAGCACTATTTAATCAGAAACCCTCCAAGCAAGAACAGAGATTTCCTGGGACATGGTATGTGTACACGTGCAACCTGGTAATCTAGGACAAAAGAAACAATCCTTTGGAGTGATGGGTCTCTCGTGCATCAAGCTGGAGGAAAGGACTGCATGCATAGGCACAGACAATGAAATTTGCCAAGTCTGTCCATCTTCTTGTTTGTGTCAAACACCCCATTCAATTTAACAACAATAAAAAAAAGAAGGAAAATCAAATTACAATGTTAAAAGGAGAACTTAACATTTCTAATTTTGTCATTAAGAATAATTAAGTAAGGTATGTATGCAACAGTTGGATGCAATCTATGCAAAGTCATCCTTGCCATGAATACAACTTGTAACCAAAAGGTATTATTTCTCTATTGCCAGAATGAAATTATTGCTTGCTATATATTTACTTGTTATTAAGATGTCCTGTCCTTCACCATACAGAAATAAAAAAATTCAAATTCTGCCAGAAAAAAATAGCTTAAAAAGCTATGATAATTCATTTTCTTGCTCTTTAAGCAAAATACCAATTCAATTCTAACACTCTTTACTTTCTGTCAATTAAGAGTTTTATTTCCTACTGGAGACCCTTAAAATAGTCATACTGGTTTAGAAAGTGGATGAGAACGGGTGGACTGAAATCAAAAGAGTAACAGAGCAATACTTTCATTGTGAAAGCCTCAGAGGCTACAAAGAAGCTGGAGAACTACAATAAAAGTACAAGGAGTTTAAACCCACTCCTAGGCTGGGCAACCAGAGTGATGCATCCTGCAGCTGAGACTAGTACTCCACAGCTATCTTCTGTTGGGCAATTCCAACAACCAACCTGACCTTCCTTTAAGTTTCACCTGTAAACATTGAATTCTTAAGGAAACACATACAGAAAATACATTTTTGCTGCTTCACTGGTACACATAAAGTTCTCACAAGGCACAGTGATTTTCCTTGGGGAAGAAATAAACGTTAAAGCCATATAAACGTACATGGATATGTATGTATATAGACAAACACACCCCACACACCCCCTGGCACATAATTTTCAAACATTTACCCTCAAACCCATAGCTTTGAGGAAAAAAGCTAAGTTGAAGACAGGCTGTCTAGCAACAGGAGTTTTTGAAGTCTGCATGCTCTCAAACCCGTTACACATACGCAGAGGAAAATGAAATATGGACATCTTATCAGATTTCTCAAAGTCTGAATAAATGTTAAGTTCCAAATTATTACCTCTTCTACCTAGCTGTTAATTTTTACCTGAAGTCAAGACATTTTACATTTGCTTCCAAACACATTTTAAGCAAGCAAACAAGCCACGTGAGAAATCAGGAAGCTATCCTTTAAAAATAAAAAATGAGAAAGCACATGCATACAAACAACATATAATCAACATCATGAATGGATAAACCAGCATACTAGTATTTTCACATACAGCTTGATATAAAAGGTAGAAGAAGCCATTGCATTTTTGCATACTCACTAGTTTTGCACTGACAAATGCGGCAACCATTTTGGTCCAGTTTGAAGCTATAGATACAGTCTTTTTCAGTCAAAGTACAGTTCGCCAAAATCTCACAGGTGGGTGGACCTATTGTGATGTATGTTGGTTCTGAATGTAACAAAAAAGAAAACATAAATATGAGATTGATTATTTTAATTAAGTTCACAAAAAGCCATATAGGATGAAACAGTGAGTATTTTTTAAAATATTTTTGCATTTTATTAATGAATATCCTTGGTATTTCTGAAACAATTCAAAAAGCAGACTTTGTTTTGAAGTGAGGTATGCTAAAACTGTATAAAGCTGCATACATTTTTTGACTTATTGAAACAGGAAAAAAATACTTTTTTGTTCACTACGAAATCAGATTTCCTACACATGCAGTTTAAAACTGAGTATAAAATACTTATTTTTTCCATTTTTCTCAACAAGTATTTCATTAAAACTTCATTTCTTACTTTAGAAACTGAACAGAGCTTTCTCCAAAGCTCAGTTCATTGATACTACCCCAGCTGTAAATCAAAGCATGTGACTCAGTAGGTCAAATCTCTCTCCGTGTAAACAAGACCACTTCTACTAAAATTTAAAGCAGAAGAGACTCTGATTACCAAAAGGAAATAAAAGCTCGACAGCATGTGAAAGATCTCTAGAAACCATTTAGTGTTCATTCATCAGAAACATCATTTCTTACGGTACACTTTGTAGTACCAGATGAGGTCTTTTAAAGTTGAGGATATTATTACCATTTATTAGGTATTTATAAACAGTATTAGATTTACTTTTGAAAACCACTTAAATATGTCGGGAGTATGAAATCTGTTTTAATGCATATGGCAGTCAGAAATATTAATGTGTTTTAGTATACAAAGTTGTTAGAACAAAATAATATCCAAAGATGTACAAAAATAATAAAAGAATCTCAACAGTACTGTCATAAAAAGACGATACAGAAGGATACACCCTTTCCTGAATGACTTTTTGCTCTGTGAGACTAGGTAGGTCTATCCTGTGTTTTTCACAGAACTCAGGCACTTAAGAACCAACAAATTTATAGTTACAAACGTTATTAACATTATACTAAGCATTCAGGAAACACTAATTGCCTGACTTTTAGAGAACTGTGATCTTTCTTTTCACTGCTTCAATTTTTCGAATTTATCCTGTTCTTCCATCTCAAGAAATGAAGACTTAAAGGAAATTACATTAAAAAAAAATTCACTATATGTATTGATAAATTGTGAAAATACGGAGAAACTGTATACTACCCATCAGGTACAAAAACATGTTTTATACAGTGTGCATGTTTTCATGGACTGGAGGTAGCCACATCTTACCATCTCATCCTCAGACCGAGTACAAATGGCAGATTTTGCCATTCTTACTTAAAGGCAGTTAGTCTTTACCCATAGACTGACGACAAAATACTACTCAACATTGATTAGGTTGTCAGAAGTATACACTGTTAACCAAAATACAAATTTTTGTGCTTGCTGGCTGCATGTCCAGCAGGCAGCTTTGGCACCCATGCCTTCCAGTCAAGTGAAAATTATCCTATTACAAGAATCGGCTTTTGTGCTCTCATTGTCTTTCACAATTTTCAACTTTCACAGCTTCTCCCCAGCCCTACTCTTCCCTTCACAAGAGTTTATGCAGCAGATGAATGTTTTTAATCCCTTTCAAATTAGGTCAGCTAAATACAGAGTTTGGAGGGGAAAACTGCATGAAAGGCGCTACAGTAAAGTTAGATGACTTCAAACTTAACTCAGAAGTCATGGTTCAGATTCCTCACTTCGCTGAAAGTTTCAAAGCAACATTAAAATTCTGTTTCTTGTCTAGGTTTTGTAGGAAAAGCAGCTATACACTTTACATGTATATAAACCACCACCAGCAGCTTTGTTCAAATAAAAGCTGGAAATTTGTATAATGGCATCCAGGTTTCTGCAGACCACTCAAATATCTTCTAATTTAAATTAAAACTTCTTCAGATTTTTTTTTTTCCAAGAGCTTAATATTGTTTACTAGATTAGAGGTCAAGGGAGAGATTTTATAATTTCTGTGAATTCTTCATTTCAAAGCTCTGAGTTTGGATACTTAGCATAGAAGAGTAATCCTAATGAGCAATGTATCTTAGAATCCATGGATTTCCCAACCAGACTTCTTTTAACCTCTGTGAACTCTTAAAATTTGTTTAAAAGCTCATTCAGTAAACTATCTGGCTAAATCATATTCATGTCTAATTGCAATTTCAAACAAATCATTAGTTTAGGAATCAAGAACATACTGATATACACCAATAATATGATGTACTCCAGAAACTCCATTAATTAATCTTGTCTGTTTAGGCCATCTGGTGCCTATTCTGAAAACCTCCTTTCCTATCAAATCCTACCCATTCTCTAATCAAAATACCTTTAACCCTGACAATGCAGAAGACCGGAATACAAGAGTTATCCTGAAGTTACATTCAAGGTTACTGGTCTGCCAGCCCAAGCCCTACACTTCAAATGACAAAAAAAGCCACAGTAATGCTTATACTCACTGGTAGTTAAAACCACTACAAACCATATGAATCATTAATGCTTCCCACAGCAAAGTCCACAAACAGTAATACAAGCTGGAGAACTGAAGACAACTGTAGCTTCCTATCTCACTGCAGAACAGTTAGGTAAAATATGCAGTTAAAAAACTCACAAAAACCCACTGAAAGCTGAAGTGCAGGTTAGTATTCACTGATTCACTTGTGTGTAAACTAAATCTAGAGAGAAACAGGATTGAGTTTCATCTCCCACCACTGAAGTTCACCTCTCAAGATAACTTGTCTTTAATTGCAGGTATAATTTCATATCTAGAAAAAACACCAGTGGATATTTGTTACGTACTTTTTGTAGTGCCTTTTCAAACTTATACTTCTGTGTTTTGATGCTCCTATGTCTTGGACATACCAACACAACAATGTTTTGCCCCACTGAGATATCCACTCATGGTATTTCTTACAAGAGACAAAATTAAACTGTCATTATATTGATTTGAAAGAGGTTTGTTAGTCCTCTATTCACTGTGTTTTATTATTCTGCTACCTCCTATTTTTGTGTCTGTTCTCAGCATCCTCAGTGTTTCCAGACAAGCTTACAAATCTGTTTTTTTCTCTCTCCTGTCCCTAAAGGTAAGCCCTGACATACAGTAATTTTATATGCATGCCTGCTTCTCAATGAGCTGCAAGTAGAGGACAAAAGACATAATTTCATTCCCTACCCCCACATGTGCAAAAATGCAGCCAGGAAAAAAAAGAAAAAAAAAATCAGCCCTTTTCACTTCGCTAGACAAGACTCAACAAATAAAGCCAGCTCTTCTCTGCCAGGCTTCTGGCTATTTGAATAGGCAAGCGGTATCTGAGCTTGAAAAAGCGTGTACTACTGCATGATCTAAGCTAGGCTTTCACTGCTGCTCTTGGTAGAAATGGCAGGAGAAAGACCCAGTGCACGAACACACAGACAATGGGTGGGAAAAATGGGTGCTGTTTCTGCCTGTGTGCTTTACAAACAATAAAACTATACCATAGAAAGAAAAAGGGNGGGGGGGGGGGGGTGTGGAAAGGAAGAAGCTGAAGAGAGCTCTGGACGAAAACACGGATGAAAACAATGTACTTTAATACAGCACAGATTTTGCCAATGTCAAGCGCTTATATATAAGATTAAATGCCAGTTTCCATAAGAACATTTTGCTTCCATATACTCTTCTCCGAGCCTGATACTTTCTATGCTGAGTTTCAGAGCAGATGATTACTAACTACTACTGTGAGGTTGATAATCTTTGAATTATCTTTTTTTTATGTGGCCACATACATAAAAACAATTCCAAAAATTTTGAAATATTTCAGCCACTGCTGTTAGTCTGACTGGTCCACTGAAAAATACTATGGTATGTGATTAACACCCTGAATCTCATTCATTGTGGCTTGAAATCAAACTGTGCATTTATGGGGAAAGAAGGGAAGATGGTGACATCCAAGTAATGCCTGGTGCGGGCTTTGACCTTACAGAATCTACATTAGCAGTATCAACACAAAAATTGGAAGTCACAAAAAAAAAAGAACTTGTCAAGGTGGCATAGGATGATATTTCCACTGGTATTTTTCTACCTAGGATACTTTTGTAATCTGAACAAAACCAACCCCCAGGCCCCTCATTTCTGCATTTTCTGATTTTTGAGACTTCCCACTTCTCCTATGGGTGACATGACAAAGCCTGTATTACAAAGAGCAGACATTTTCTTCTGTTGAAAAAGTGAAATACTGCATGTATATTCATAAAAACACACACACAGAAGAACACAGGATGGTTTGTCTGGTCTAGTACTGTGCCTCATATACAGATCTTATTATACTTGGATGAATATTGATGTTTTAAGATAATGTTCAGCTGAAGTATTCAGAAATGGAGAGAAACTGAAGCACTCAAATTTCACTGAGACCAGGGGAAAAATAATTCCTTAGGATTAGAATTTTATTATATTAACTGTTTGATCAGTTAAAGTTATCAAAATAAAAGAGAAAGAAAACTAAAAGTCACCATTGATTGTTGAAGCCCTGGGAAAACAAATCAAAACAAACAAAAAAATCTAAATCAATCCACTACAATCTTGTTGACTTCTACTGTTTACCTGAAAGATAAAAATGAACTGTTCATTGAAGACTTCATTTTTCCTTCTAAATTTGGAGATTTTATTTACAGAATTTTTTTAGTTTATTGTAAGGAGAACTAAAAAAATAAATAATCAGGTACCAGAATGGCTAGTACCAGAATGAAAAATTATACCCATCTTCCTGTCATACCCTTATTTTTTTTAAATTTGTATTCTGTCCATTGTATTCCTACCAGAAAACAAAGAGGGATTCCACTTAACTGCACTACTGCACAACCATGTGTATTATGAGAACATCAAGTGTTCACTTTTGGTCTGTATGAAGGACAAGAGTAACCTGTATTAGCAGGAGTAGAGCCCGCAGGTGCAGGGAAGCAATGCTTGTCCTATATTTAGCACTTGAGAGCCCACAGCTCCAGTACTGTCCAGCTTTGGACTTCTGTTGTGGGTGGAGCGATTGACTTCACTCGTAAGAAACAAGTAGTGAAATATTTATTAACGTGAAACAGTTTGACACACTACCACAACTCCTCAGTAGAAGAGAGACACTGACAGATCACAGGCCACCAAGCTGGTCAGAGGCTGGAGCAGGTGGCATATGAGGACAGACGGAGAGCCAAGGGCTTGTTCAGCCTGGAGAAGGAATGTGAGGCGAGCATCCTACTGCTGGCTACCACTACCTAAAGGGCGAGTAACAAAGACTACAAGACCTGGCTCATCCTGGAGACGCTCCAGGCTAGGATGAGAGGCAACAAACACAAGAGACAAGATGGGAAATTACAACTTGATAAAAGTTGCTTTGTTCTTCCTTTTAAATGGGTGGTAAAACTACAAAAGTCCTAAAGAGGTTGTGAGATCTCCATCCTTCAAAACAAGGCCCTGAGATCATGCTGTCACTGGGTGTGCTTTGAGCAGGAGGTAGGACTAGAAAATCTCTGTGGTCCTTTCCAACCTACATGACTCCAACAATTTTAGTCAGGACATTTCCAGTGAAAGCAGCAACACCCTTGACAGATCCTAATCAGGGAACTGAAATCCAAAGACAAACACTTCAGTTTCTGAAGATTTCTGTATGCTTTTGCCAAGTACTGATTACCTTCCTTCTGCAATAAAAGTACATGTTTGCCTAATGCCATCTCTCTGAAATCTACATAATGATTTAAAGAGTAGTTTTTTATTTAAGCAGCAAAATTTCTTCCAGGCTGTTATAAAAGTAATTCTCTCTGAAGCACGATTCAGTGACAGCCACAATCACTTTTAATTATTCTCAATTTTTGTCTTCCTTTAAGTTAATACATTACCCATGCTTCACCTCTTGGCAAACTCTATTTACTATGAGAAAAACACTTCAAACAAGCTCTTTGTTTCATTTGGAATGCAATATTTTCACTCAAAACAGGTTTTGTTTCACACTTTCAGTAATACCTTGTGAGGGAAACACCTACTCCAGACTTCTACAGTTTTAAGTGTGGTTTTAAGTGTGGAAGTAAATATTGCATTCTAAGGTTTTTTTCTCCACACATTGTTAAACATAAACAGATTTAAAAGCCAATAGGGAACTTCTATCGCTGCTTCTAATAGACTATTAGAAATCTAGACGATCGTGTATTTTAACTGAGAAGCACTAGAAGTGTGAGGGGACAGGTATTTCACACTACTCAATCATTCCAGTTTTTAATTCAGTTCATGAATGTGTCCCGGTCAATACAGAAGGGAAAAAAAGTTATCCCTACTATAATAAAATTACTGTATTTGTCCTTGCTATAGAAGTATGACAAAAGCATGCACCAAACACCTGGGTTCAGTTACTTTGATTCAAGTACAACAGTTACTCCAGCTAAGCAGGCACAGGAGGTCTGACTTCTCTTCATTGCTGCTCCCAGTGCAACTCTACTCAGCATTACTCTATGTGCACATGCTTGAAAGCCAGCAAGTCCTACCAATGTTTGGTGTAAAGTGACCCAAACATATCATGTTATTTGCAGATGCCGTAATAATAAACTACAACAAAGTGTGGGTTGACAGCAGTCAACAAATTCAGGCAGAGGATATTTTGAACCTCAAAACTGCAAGCTTTTTATGCATGTATGCTAGATATTCTTGCCTTGTTGGATTTTTATATATAAATATATCTGTATGCATATCAAAACAGCATTTCCAGCCAACTTCACTCTAACAAAGAGGCTTCAATCTGCATCACAGAAACATATTTCTTCAAAGCCATAAAACTGTAAGCTCTACAAATATGTCACAATATAGAGGTTGAAAATTATTTTTTGAGATCCTTCTTTGAATACGCAAATTACCATGGATTTCACCAATTCCATTGTGACTGCAAACTACTGCACAAGTATCTATCTTTTACAAGGAATCTAGGAGCACAGGTCTTAAAAATTTTTACATGAGGAGATACTAAAATAGTATGTCCCTGGCACCCACCAAAATACTATTTTGTATTTTATTTGTATTTATTCAGTATTTGTATACTGACTGTTACAGGCATGCTTCAAAACCACTTCAGATGTTTGTTTCCATAGGTACTATATAATACAAATACAGAATATTCTAATGAAAATATTTTGAGGAATTCTTTGGAAAATATTGCTCATGAAATGGGAGATAAATTTGTTAGTGATTTCTTTCCATGTATAAGAAAAACATTGGAAAGAAAAAAAAAATAGCATTGGGAACAAAAAAAAACAAACACACTGGCAAAAAAAAAAAAGCATGCAAAGGTATTTGTACTTTTGAAAGGCTAAATTATGATCAAGATAATTTCAGCATACAAATTCATACCAACAGTAACACACGGACTTTTCAAACACACCAAATTCACCGTTATGCAGCACAATGAAGCCACCAGGCCTAAAAATAGTCCTGAATTTAAATGTGAAGACTATGTAGTCATAACTACAGAATGAGAAGTGCTTCACCGCTCAGTGCCACAACTCCTCAATCTCCTTTTTCATATTCCCATCTCGTTAATGTGAATGAGTCTATAGTTTAACTAAAGACAGTCTGATAAAATAGATTAATTCGTTGTGCATATTATTAAAAAGGCTGGAACATGGAAACGCATTTTCAGCGTATAGCACAGGGAAGCATTATATCCACCTGCAAGCACCACTATGCACATTCTTCCTACTTTTAGATCAGATCAACAGTATTGATCACAAAGTCCCCTGTTTTTCCCCATAAATTGGAAAACAAATAATTCCAAATTCTGCTGGTTGATATTTCCAATACTTTTAACAGTAATTAAATATGGGTGGGGTTTTTTGCTTACTTGAGTGGGGTCTTTTTAAGGGGGCACAACAATAAGAAATTTTGTATATTTTGTACTGTGCTTAGCCACAAATCAAAAAAACCCAACTCTCTGACGTTTAAACATTTAATTTACAATGTTTTTAATCCCAGAGAGAACAGCTCATATAAAATACCAATGCATTTAGATTCTGCAGTGATTGATCTTGGGATGTTTGGAGAGTGTTAGCCATGCACAAAGAATAAGCTCAATAAAAAAGGATTCTAGAAAGCATATAATCTCATTGGGAGCAGGAAATTAAAACCTCTTCTGGGGGAGGAAAGAAAAAGAAATCAAAATCATGTTCTATACATGGAAAAGACCTCTAACATCAATAATAAAGAACATGCCTGAGTTTGCAGAAAGTGAAATGGCTCCCTCTTCTGTAGTTTTTTATAACACAAACTACCTCAAAAAAGGATTAAGATGTTCTGATCCAGTGAAACCAGCACAAACTGACTTAAAGAAATATAGCATCAGTGCATTCAAGCATTTACAAGAAAAATTAAGAATAAAAAAAGTGAACATGAGTCTTGCTTTTTACCTAATGCTGTATGTGATAGCAGGGTAAAAATTGGTCCTGAAGGGTGTGCTGCTCAACAGCCTTTCATTCAAGTCTGCATACTTGTTTGCATTTTGTCTGCTGTCCAAAAAAGTTAACTGCAGCCTACTAAGCAGCAGCATGTGTGTTTACTTAAGCTTCCTGTAAAAACATTCATATCATTCCAAGAGTGACTAAATGTTTTCCATCCTCATAGTTTGCATTCCAGCCTTCCCCGCCCCTCCAGTTCATTACATGAAAAATATCAGCCCCAAGTCCTGGTTAAGAGAATTTCCTTCCTGGGTTTGAAATACCTAATGCTTTGCAGAATTTTTTCCCCAGTGTTTAACTGTGTTAACTATCAGTGTCTAATAATTTAGCATAAAATAACTTTTTATAAAACTTATGCAAGGATTTAAGACGTGGTAACTTTCTAACATCACAACTCTGGAAATATATTTCACTAGTACTTCCAAATGCATAGTTCAGTTTGGCAAGTTTTTGTTTCCAATTTTATTCATACTGTAAACCTCAAACTCTGTAAATATGTGTTTTTCCTCGAAAGTAACTATTATAATCCAAGACTATTTGTACTGTTGCAAACTGAAGGTGTTCCTATGAACCAAAGCTGAATGGGGGTGCAATGTGTGGTTTTTTGCACTCATGCAATCAAAACTCACAAGCTTTCCACTCCCAACATGCAAAGTTAAAAACTTGTCTGTTGTAAACAATTCTTCCAGTTTTCTGTTTAACAGGCATTCATATCCTTTAAATACATTTTAATGTTGATGAGACTTTTCTGCCACTTTCAGGTGGAGCAACAGTAAGAAATAATCACATTTATTAAAATCAGAATCAATTAAGCCCTGCCTATCAAGAAACATCCACTCAGTTACCGTTACTAGGTGAAGATCCAGCAATCACACTAAATCAGTGTGCATGTGGGGCAAAACCTATGAATGCTATAGTCACTGAAAAGAATTAATTAGAGGATCCATGAGGTTCTTTATAAGTGAGACATCCTTAGCTGCACTGATCTATATTCATTAGGATGCTTTAGTTATTTACCCTTTCAGTAGTTTTTCCACTGAACTTAACTATCAAGAACTGGAAAGTAGTAAAAGATCATTTTATACTAGTATAGTCTTCCTCACTTTCTGAAACTCAGAGAGACTTTCACTGGTAGTAGGTTTCATTATACCCTGGATTGTGTGGTTCAACAGCCTCAGCTGCCTTGACTTAAACTGCCATACTAAATCATGATCTGGCAAACGTAAGCCCAATTCTCTACAGCAAAGCGTTTACATCCTTTAATTGACTTTGATGAAAAGGCTGGCTGGGAACTGCAGAGCTGCTGCCGAACAATAACTTATACTTCATGCTCTGAGGAGAAACTCTGGGCCCAAACCCTGTGCCGGTAAAACGCTGCTCACTACCACTGACTTCATCCTGAATGAATCAAACTTCTTTTCACCAGACTCTGCCGCCTGTTTTTACTTAATGAAGTGCTGGACACGCTAAAGGAACTGAACTGAATTACATCTCAGCTAGAGTTTGGAGCCCTTTATTGATGAAAATGTTAATTTCCTTTCGTGAAGATAAAGTGTCAGCCATAATGACAGCAAAGTAATGTGGGCCTTATTCATGAAAATCCTCCGAGGGGATTTTGTTTAACACTTAATTTCTTATTCACAGCTTATGCTGGCACCCTGCCACCTGTACCTGAGGGCTCTCATGCAGAAGGACATACTGCGAGATAACCAATTACTGGGTATCAGCAGACTGGGTTGCAGCTTTTCTTGTGAATAGCCTGAACCTCTGGGAGATGGAAGGGAACAGAAACAACAACAGACCTACCCTAAGGGACATTTCTGGCATCAGTGTCAGTGATGAACACTCTCATTTATTATCTTAAAAGAAAGAAATAAAAAAAAATAATAATAAAAATCAGGTATTTTCATACAATTCTATCCAATATTTAATTGCTGTGAACACAACTATTACTCCAATTTGCAGATGGCCGGCCACGGACGCAGATGGCCTGAAGGAAACATGGTTATTTCTATCACTGAAGCTTGCTTGGTGTTATTGATATGCTATTATATATTCATACTAAACAGTTATTTTAAGCTCCAGTATCCACATTCTTTTGGGGGTAAAAGTCATTAAAAACGGAATTGCTACTTAAACCACACCCATTTTATTTACAAAATAAACAATTATTACCCCAACAGAGATGCAAGCAGTTCTGTAAGCAGCAGTACTAACAACAGCCTAATTGCCAATGGATCTGGTTACCTCCAGTGGGACAGGTAGGCAGACCAGCTCCCATGAAGAACTTCTAAGCCTAAAGAAATGTGAGTGTATACCAAAATTTTGCAGTCCCTTATGGCACTTGAAAAATCACTTTCTCTGCTCCACCTAGCTACCTGTTTTCATTAAATCTACAGACACGGGTTCTTTTTGGGACTTTCTTGTGCTGCAAGAGTCCATTTGCTCTAACACTGTGGGGAAAGCAGAGAGGACCAGTGTGATTACCTAAGCCTTGGCTCTTAACGAAGACAGTCTAGAAAACAAAGAAAGAAAAAACAGACTAAATAGATAATAGATTAAACAAACAAAGGCAAATCCCAAATGACCAGTATCATTACAGCAGCTATAGAAGCTATATAGAAGCATCCATCAGAAGCTTAAAAGTAATTCTTTGTGTTGGATCCACAGAATGTGACGGGCCTGCTTTTCCCAGCTCTCCCCAGTGAAATAATGTGCCTGCCTTGAAAAGCTGAAGACTAATGAGCCTGAGTTTGGAAGCAGGTTGACGAAGGAAAGTCTTCCCTCCACGCTGCTTTCTCAATGTTCCCCTGTGTCTAGACTCATGCCTTACTGGTGGTGGCCCTTGCTTTCTGCTTCCCTCTCACCTCAGACACCTCAAATTAGCCAGCTCCCTGCTCACACCTTGGGCTATACAGTCCTTGCACTAGCACAATTTGGTGCCATTGCTGTGTCAGAAAACTGACAGTGTTAGGGCTGGGCATACTATAACAAGAGATGTTGCTAAAAGGGCTTTGATCACTTTGATGTTTAGGTAAAAATCCCAGCAGCTGTAAATTGGTGAGCCACAGCCAGCACTTGCGTAAGCACTGAAACTACACGTGAATTACTACTGCTTTCAGTTATGTATGCAATTTCCTGAGTGAATCTCCTTTTGCTGATGCTGAAAACACAAACTGCAATGTCCCAAACGCATCAAAAAGACCGTCTTGGTCACGACATGCCACAGAAGGAATTTTGTTTTCCTCAACCACTTTCTGCTTTCCTCTAAAACACATCTTTCCTCTTTGCAATTCAATTCCATTCTTTCTTGTCCTTTTTCTTTGCAACAACTTTTAAGGCACCTGAAGACTGACATCTTATTCCAACTTCATAATTTTCTCTTTAAGCTAAATCAACCAGATTTATTCAGTCTTTCTTCCTAGGACGTGTTTTGCAAATTTGAGACTGCACTCATAGCTTTCTTTTTGACTCTTCCGAGCTTGCCTCCATCTTTTTCAGAGTAACAATGTTCAGAAAGGACCAGGGGCCTACTCTATTAACTAGGGACATACCCATCCATAAGAAAGAGAGCAAGAAGAGTTACTTCAGACCTTGCAAACTGTACTCTTGATTGTAATTTCAGTATGGTGTCTGGCTTCAAAAAGCTCTGTTAATCCATATTAAACTCTCTCTTTCCCCTTAGTCACCACAATTCTCCCAGAGAACAGCTATTTAACAATTACTCTGATTCAGGACTTATGAAGAATCTCCTCTAAGCACAGTGCACCGTATTCTTCCTTGTTGAATTTGATCAACATTTTTCTGCAAGCATGCTGCTTTAAAACAAATATATGAATTCATATTCTGTTCTCCCAAGATACTGGCTGCCCTTCTCAGCCTTGTTGTCTGTAGATAAGCTATAGAAAATGTCAGACCTAGACTCAATATGGATACTAGTGAATACCAACTACAATGCAACTCAAGAAAGGCCGCCCACAGATTTGAAGACTAGATCCGTATACAAACCCATCAAACTGAAGCGCTACACCCATATGTACCCCTGCCCTCCACACACCTGCCCCAGGTTCCTGCCTCTTCATCCCCACCCATTTCTTCCAGAAGCTCCAGTGTAAAGCACCTTGAGCACCTCACTTGCCCTCTCCCTTCCACCAACAGCATCAGTAGATGTACGTATGAAAGAGGTGACAGAAGCTGAATAGCTACTGTCTTCTCCAAGTCCAGCAAACCTCAGACAAGCATTCAGAAATTACACATTTCAAACCAATTTGGCTGTCCAACCAACACTGGAACATGTATCCTGTGGGCTACATATACATGTAAAGGATACATGCTATGGATATAGCAGCATTTGAACATTTATATTTCCATTCAGTCTACACCTCTGCTCATATGCTAAACTGCAAAATTAAGGTTAAGCTACAGATACGCAGATTAAATGGGGCAGTATGCAGAAAAGCATCATATAGCTGATGCTGAAGGCTTTTAATTCCTCTTAGGAAAAACTGTGGTTGGAATGTACTTTATTGCTTTTAGATCTTCACTAAATGCATTGCAGATACTTTTCATTAGTAACATGAAAATCAAGGGATTGATTTGTCAGCCACTTCCCAGCCAGGACTTTCTTCTACCTTGAACCCACCATCTCCTACAGGTCACTGATGATGCAGTGAATATCAAGAGCAGAACCTCATCAATAGAAAACAAGTGAGAAGCTGATTAAAAAGGGGAAGAAGCACTGACCCATGCAGCCTACCTGGTTAAGAGAACAGAGATATCAGCTGGTTGGATGATGACAGAAACAAAACAACAGCATTTCAGATAGGACCAGTTTACCATTAAAACTATAAAACCAAATTCAAAACAGTAAGATCTGCAACGAGAGCAATTTTTTAAGGCCTGTCTTCCCCTGGCATACTTACTTCCTCAGTTCAGTCCTACCACAAGGAAACAACCAGAGAATAGAGATCTAAGTAGCCCCTTGCCTACTGTGTTAGCAAGCGATAGCTGTACTGCAAAGAAAGCACACTAGCTTTGATACTATGCATCAAACTCCAACTGGAAACACTATTCATCTCAGATTTAAGTCTCAAGACACATGATGCTATCTGACCTTGGAGGTGGGCCATAAGTCTAAGGTTAACGCACAAGTTCCTGCTGCCATCAGCTCAAACATTTACTTGCTTTCAAAAATAAGTTAAAAATACACAGTATGCAGTCAGACAGCATCTAGCAGAAAACTATTTTTTCACAGTGTTCTGGAATCTTAATGCAAGCTTTTAAAGAAAAATGTTAAAAGATCCAGAGAGACTCAGAAGTCTCTGTAATTAACAAATTTCCAATCTGTTAATACCTTGATTTCTAATATCTGTAAACATATATATGCAAGCTGCTAATTGCAAGGCTAAGCAGCCTTGAGCTTGTTTGATGCCCTAAAAGATAATTTCCAGAAGTTTGCTGGTATTCTCAATTCATTAATTTCTCAGGGATTTTTTTTATTTATTATTATTGCAAGATAAGATGTCAAATCTCAGAAGTGACTTCTCATAAAGTCACCCAAAGCTGCTTCTTGCAAACTATATTCTCTAGATCATGGGTTCTAGCATTGGAGGTCTCTTCTGAGTTTTAACAGTCTATATTTTTGATCCTTGAAAAATTCCCACAACTGAATTCCTGAAATTTACTTGGTGTTATGGAGTATAATCATCTGTTTTGTTTGCTGTGGAGGATAGAAGGGAAGAAAGAGGAGGGAATTCAAGTGTGTTTTCAGGCATCCTCTGACCACTGTACTGGAGTGTGCTCAAATCCCCTCCTAGCATGAACTAAAACTACTTCCAGTAATTGTTGGCTCCTTCATTTATGTAATTTCATTACCCCTTGATTCTTTTTACCTGGCTGTACGTGCTATCAGCAAATACCACATACAGCCAAGTCAAATGTGATTCTTTTAAGCTTAAAATTTAGTAAGCTGTTCAAAACACCATTCAGTATTACTCTTCCTCAGATATTGCACTCCGGTACAATTTAGTCTAGAACAAAGAAAATATCAAGTCAGATTATTTTCTGAAAAAAATAATTAAGATGACACAAGAATCTCATTTAAATACCAATTCCATGGTGCTATTGTGTCAGTCCTGATCTGTTTGATGCAATTTGTATACTAAGTATAATTTAACCCATTTCCACCCCCCAAGAAAAACAACTTTTATGGACTTAAACAGTTACTAGCTACCTCTTCTTCAAAGAGTATAAACATGTTATGGCACAGAATTAGCTAACCTAGTTCAGATGAGCTAACTTGTGTCCTGAAAGCACTGTAGAGGCATTAATGTGGTAGATTAATGAAGAATCAGTTTGGCTATGTTGCAATCTTTAGTAATGAATGATGGAAGCCTATTTTCTACCCTGTGTTCGCTTACCAAGGTTCATCATAATTATCTCACTCTGATATAGATAAGCATTTAATCCCATTATCTCTCATCAATTTTCTCACACCCAGAATGGAAAACATAGATATTTGTCAATCTTTCTCTCCTTGGAGGAAAAAACCTTCAACATACTGAAAACACTTCCATCAAGCCCTCTCTCCCTGTAATACCTTCACAAACTTGCTCACATACAAATTAAATAATGAGGGGTGTCAACACAGTCTGTGATATTCATTACGAGGGGATCACTGGAGTTTAAAAGCAGTTAACATGTTTCCTCATTGTAAAATTAATCTAGTGCAAGTAGCAACTCTCTGCAATTTACTGGCAGCTTTTATACATTATCAGCACCTTCATATCTCGTGATGTGAATTTTGGAATGAAAGAGCACCTGTGTATTGTTATGCTCCTCAGATTTACCCTAAAAAACAAGTACCCCAGTGAACTTGAATGGATACAACAACCCAGGAAGGACCCTGAGACACATGCACTTAACACAGAATTCATTTAATTCTATCAGAGATGGAACGTTAAGTGGCAGCTCACCGAGCACCCACAAGATTTTGCACATTGTGAAGATAGCTCTGGAGGCAGGTCTAGATTTACCATTTCTAAACATAGCAATCTGGTATTTTTCATGATGAACAACCACTCCACAAAAAGCAACTCTGAAGATACATATGTATTTCATATATTTTAAAAAAAACAACCAACAAGAACAAAAAAACAACCCCACACATTTTTTTTTTTTTTTTTAAAGTGTATCCATTTTCAAGCCTTCATGTTTCCATGGACTAGACTAGTAGCATTTACCATATAGTTAAAATCTCAGTCAGTTATACAAGAAATACCTACTTCCACAAGGTAATGAAAAATGCATTTTAAACTCTAAAAATTAATCTCTCCCCCAGATATCATCATCCTTTATAAATTGCACTGAATTAATGTTTTATTCATACAACAATTATGTCCAACATCATATTGCACAAAGAGAGTTAATAAAGAGAGTAACTAAATGAAACTGATTAATAAGAAACTAGGAATAATTCAATTGTCAGTAATACCAGCCAATGAACATTTTGATCTTCTAACTTCTCCTATGCTTATTAATAAACTCCAAGTATAACGAGGAGTAAAAACAGTTAGCAATGCTGGTCTTAAATGATTTCTTTTGGGCCAAAAGAGTATCGGAAATTGCCACATACAGGTGTGGCTAAACATTGCCTCTCCCCACTAGTTTACTCAGTCACAGCTAATGCTGTATCAGCTACTTCAATCCTACAAACCTTTCAAGTAAACCAGGTATTACCAAGTAAGAATCACAGAATAGGTTGGGTTGAAAGAGACCTTGAAGATCGAGTTCCAACCCCCCTGACATGGGCAGGGACACCTCCCAGTAGACCAGTTGCTCAAAGCCCCCCCCAGTCTGGCGTTGAACACTCCCAGGGATGGGGCATCCGCAGCTTCTCTGGGCAACCTGTTCCAGTGCCTCACCACCCGCACAGTAAAGAATTTCTTCCTAACATCTAGTTTAAATCTACCCTCTTTCAAGTAAAAACTGTCCTGTCTCTTGTCCTGTCACTACACTCTCTGATAAGAAGTCCCTCCCCATCTCTTCTGTAGGCCCCTATCAGGTACTGGAAGACTGCAATAAAGTCTCCTTGGAGCCTTCCCGTCTCCAGGCTGAACAACACCAAGCCTCTTAGCTTGTCTTCATAGCAGAAGTATTCCAGCCCACTGATCATCTTCGTGGTCTTCCTCTGGACCTGTTCCAACAGGTCCGTTTCCTTCTTGTGCTGAGGACTCAGAAGCAACCATGACAGACCAAAGGATAATTCCAGACATAGACAGCTTACCTTCACACACCGGGCAGCACTCCCCAGGGACTTTAACAGGATTCAGACAGCTCTGCCCACAGGCTGTTGCAACACAGTGAGGATCCCCATTGATGCACTGGCAGAAGGTACAGTCATCCTCTCGCCAGCGGTCTCCATGGGCTTGGATCTGACCATTGGCATAACAGCCAGCAGGGTTATTTACTGGATAAACTGGGTCTGAAATGAGAGCAATTGTAAGAGAAAAATAAGATTTATTTTCCCTTTTATGCCTAAACTTTATATACCAATAGAACTGCAATACACTCTTTTACACTATCTCAAAAGGGTTAAGTGTAACCACTACCAAATATTAAAAGAACCATGCTGTGGTATACAGTGAGAAAATAAGAAAGGTAACAACTCAGATATTCCAATATTAAAATTTACTGCTTGAAAAAGTTAAGTCGATCTATAGTGAACATTCATAAATTCAGATATTTTTAACTCTTTCAAGTCGAGTTTTGTATGCAACAAGCATATCTAGAACAGAAAATATATCTACAAGTGGCTGGATTATGTTTTTTAAGAGGCTTAAGTTTTGAATTTTCTAATTTTATTCTTAAAAACACAATGGTTCTATTGCTTTACTTTTTGTACCAGTATTTGAAGGCAAATGAAAATACCTCCATGAACTGCTGGAACGACTCCTCTCAGCATCGCACCTCTACTTTATAGATGCGACCTCTGCCGCTTTTCCTGCTGGAATAAGGAGCCTGCCTTAAGCTAGATCTCATCACAATTTTGGAGCTATAGTAGTTTTCCTTGACACATTATCTATCTTCATTTTAGTTGGAGCTTTTTACCCTTAAAAGCTACAGGGCCCATTTACCTGTTAGCAACCAAATTAAGACTCAGGTATTTAAATAACAGGATTTTGGGGAACGTACTTTACATAAGATTTCTCCTTATGTTTCATGCAGATACATAATGTGATTCTATAAATCTATAACTCGAAATAAAAGCAGCTTTTACCCTTCAAAAGACCATATTTTACTCTTAAGAAATGTGATAAGCAAGTGACACGCATATTAAAGATATATGCATCACATGAGTAACTGCAGGTTGTCCTGGTGGCTAACACAAAAATAACTGTTAGATTCAAAAATTAAATATCTGAGAACGTACAGCAATAACATTAAGCTTTCAAAGCAAGCAATAATATGTTACATATAAAAGCAAATTTAATATTAAAAAATACAACTAAAAGCATTGCTGCTTTTTTTTTTTTTTTAAATAAATGCAACTAAAAGCATCAGATGGCAGACATCATAAGCACAAGTCATTTACCCACGAGCCAATTTTCAGAAAGTGTTACTTTTGAAGGATTTGGGGAAAAAAAAAGCTATGTCTTATCTAAATGGAAAAAAAAAAAAAGACAAAAAAAAGGCTCAATGAAACTTTGAGAATATTTCTCTAAAGTTTCATCAACCTCCTTTGGAAGGAAGGTAACTGATGTTAAGTAAAGCCAGTAAGCAGTGCCAATAGCTGTTGTCTTATTATAAGCCACTGTATCACTTTATGACTATGAAACTCTGAACACTGAGACTGAAACTGCACACAACTTCTGCCTAACATTCACTTCCATCCTGAATTTTAATGATAGTCCCAACTTTAGTAAAAATTAAGTGAAGCCAACATAAAAAAAACAGGTGTTGGGGGAAAAAAAAAAGTTAAAAATTAAGATGTTTCTCTTAATATCTTTTATGCTTTAGGAATACCTTCCATCTGTAATTAACTATTTTGCCCTAAATAAAAATCAAATCATATACAAATGAAGTGCATTTTATCATTCAACTCATGTATGGCATTCTGATTGACACAGGAATATAGAGAAAGCACAGAAAAGCTACATAAGACTCTTGTTATTTGCAATACTCTTTTATGTGAGTCAAAGCACAAAGTTCCTAGTACCTTCAAAAGGTCAGCAGTATTTAAAGCTATAAATTGAGCCCAGAAAATTATATTTCCTGATGCTGAGGAATCCTACAGGACTTTGAGAAAGAATTCTTTCTGTAGCTAAGGCAAGAAGGGTTTGTGCCTGTACTGCACAATACAGAGAAAATTTACAATTTGCCATTTTGCAATCATTGCAGAAAAGAAGGAAGTATTGTATTTCTTTATGTTTCTGTGATCAAGAAAATATCAATAGGAAAAAAAAATTAATCACCTTGAAAATCAGTCATAAAATAACCAAATAGAAAGAGGTAGAATAAAAATGCTATCTCTTCAGTAACTAGAAAAGCATGAAAGAACAGGCTGTTAACTACACATTCTGCTTTTTTACAAGATGTACTGCATCAATTTAGGTGTCACTTAATATAACCCATGTTATTAAGAAAGCAATCAAAGCTTTGTTTTTTATTTCTAAATGTTTTAAAGGAGCCAGGAACACAACATACGTCTTAGTACCCAGTCATTCAGAATGGACAAATCAGACTTACTTGACCACAGAATCACCTTTAAAGATTACCTATTTCAACCTCCCTACAATGCGCAGGGAAATCTTCAAGTGGATCAGGCTGTACAGAGCCTGTCAGCCCAACCTGACCATGAATGTTTCCAGGGATGGGGCAGTTACCACCTCTGTGGGCAACCAATTCTGGTGTTTCACCACCCTCACTGTAAAAAATTTCTTCCTTATGTCTAGTCTAAATCAACTCTCTTTCAGTTTAAAGCTATTGCCCCTTGTCCTATGGCAACAGGACACTGGCCTTCTTATAAGCCCCCTTTAAGTACTGAAAGGGCACTGTAAGGTCTCCCCAGAGCCTTCTCTTCTACAGGCTGAACAACTCCAACTCTCTCAGCCTGTCTTCACAGGTGAGGTGCTCTGGCCCTCTGATCAGTTTTGTGGCCTTCTTCTGGACTTGCTCCAACAGATCCATGCCTTCCCTGTGCCGAGGGTTCCAGAGCTGAATGAACTACTCAAGGTGGGATCTCACAATAGCAAAGGGCGAAAATCACCTCCTTTGACCTGGAGGCTTGATTGAGTTCTACAAGCCCTGTCAGAAAAGCCTGCAACAGAAACAAGCCAATCAAACAGTGCCAGATGATTTGATAAAGCAGCCTGTAACTTGGCCTCTCAGTCAACTGAGCAGAAAAGAAATCACAGCCATTATTTGGGGGAAAAAAAGTAATTGTACTCAGTACTTCTAAGTAATTATCCATTTTATTCTAGCCACTAAGGACCTGTCTTAAGAGATTTTGATTGCAGGCCTCATTCACACCAAGTCATCAAACTCAAAATGAAACATCAACAGGTTTTCCTGATAGTCTGATTCGAAAGTTGCAAAAAATGGAAAAATCAACTTTTAACACTGTATGCTGATATGGCAGAACAATGGACTGATAAATCATAACACTGGTACTTAGATCACCAAAGAGGATGAAAGAAGTATTTAAAACTGTAAGTCCAATGTAGAAAATCAGTATCCACATCTCAGTATGACATAGAGCCCCAGATAAAGCAGATCAATAGACACATTGTCCATGTACCTACATACATTGTTATAATTTCATCGTGCCAAATCTCAGAATATTCACATCAGTGAAAAACAGTCATTATAGGAAAATCCAATGGATTTCACATATTCTATAAAGTCAGCAACTCATACAGCAATTTCTTCAGGGGTGGATCTGTACTTTCTCAGGAAGGTTTTTACCACATCAGACATGCCTTCTCTAAACTTTTTCAGTCAGTCATTAAACGATAGAATAGCACTGATTCTTCTTCCCCAAGCTTAAAGGCTTTTAAACACACAGGCGCAACTGTAACAGGGAAGATTAGGAAGTCTAATATCCTGTCTCCAACTATATTCAATAATGAATGCCTAGACCAGATCTCAAACATATGGCAAACATGGACTCGCATCTTTTCAGAACACTTTAGCCTACAGCACTCGTATTTCAACCTCTCTACATGTGAACACCGCGTATCAACCTATCTGATAAGAATCAACACAGTAAATCATATAAAAATACAAATCCTTCCTAGTTCCTACCTTACTCACACCAGTATTTCATTATCTAGATTTTGGGTTTTTACATCTCTGAAGTTTTCCACAGTTTGTTACAAAAAAAGTCTCCAAAACATTATTTTTCACTAGATCTCGTGCTGATTGAGAAGATCCAATTCTTACAGCTGCCTCTTTTAGACTCATTTTTACAATTTTTTTTTACTTTCATAATTTTCTGTGTGAAATGAAGCACAACTACAACAGATCTTTTGGCTTATTTGCTCCTGAAAGGAACTACAGGAATACAGAAATTAAGTACATGACAAAGTGTCTGAAAGTGACAGCAGTAATTAGATTCCTCTCCTCTTAGGAGATTTGAGAGTTCCAGCTTATTTCGCTTGTTGAGAAATCACTCCTAGATTTACAGTTACACATAGGAACCAGAAGCACTTCAAAGACCACTATCTATGTCACAGCCACAACCTGACCCCCACTGGGGCAAAACCCAAGTATAGAGTTCCAGTTCAACATCCCTCCACTGAAATCCTGGTTTTATCCTGGCAGAAGATGCATCAAATATTTTCTAGTGTAAGCAAGAGGGTCAATATGACATTACCCACAGAACCCTTTTTAGGAAGACTGCAGACCTAACAAGTAGAGAAGGTTGTCAACAGGGCAATGGAGGAAGAGTTAAAAATTGAAGTCAGATTACTACCCCATTTCTTTGCTATAATTGTACAGAAGAGATGGTGGACACATTGCTTTAGCCAAACAGAACAAGACTGGAAGAAGCAGGCTGCAAAGCAATTGAATTGTGTCTAAGGGCCACCATGCACACTCAACAACGTCCAAGGAAGTTCTGGTGCAGCAGGGAAAAGAAATCCAAACAGCTCTATACAAAAAGGGGAGAGTATCAAAGTCAGAGGATCACTGAAAAAAAAACCCAACAAAACAGGTAGCACACTCAGTAAAAAAACAGAAATAAACTGAATTAAGGAGGAATCCGGAAACTTCAGAAGAACAACAACAAAAAAAGCATGTTTGCTAAATGCATTGAAAAGATAAATAAAAAAACAAGTGAAATTAATAAGTAAGCATAATTATAAAAAAAAGATACTGTACCTTCACACACCGGGCAGCACTCTCCTTCTGGCACGTAGTACCTGTCGCAGTGTAGCTCACCACACTGGGCAGAGAAACAAATAGAGACTCCACCTTGGCATCGACAAAAACGACAAGCATCCATTCGAAACATGTCTCCATCATAATATTCCATACTGTTAAATATGCAAGTTGGCTTCACTTCTGAAAGAAGAAGGAGGGAAAAAAAATTAATAATGTATTTTACAGATAAACAAGAAAACGTTAAACTCATATTGCTACTGATAAAAACAGATATAAAAGAGACAGCTGATTTTTCTTTCACTTTTTAAGCTCAAATATAATTACTTGTTTTTAAGAACATGGTATATTTTATTGTCCGTTTCAACAATGGAAGACTCAAATGTTATTCAAAACTCCTCTCAGAACATTTATTTACAATTAAAAGTCTCTGCTTTAAAAATTAAAATACTGAAGGAGGATAAAGGCACTGGTATTTCTTTGTGGGTTTTAAATATTTCTCATTCTGGATGAGTCCGAAGCTACATCAAATTTCAGTAAATGAAGCAATAGATTTTAAGAGAGTTTTTGATGCTTTTGATGCTTCTTAAGTGTTATCTTCCTTTCTGCAGAATTCTGTACACAGGTGGGTATACCACACTAAGGATGCACAATCTTTAGGAATATGGTTAAAAAAAACAACCACCCAACAAGCATATTTTGTGACTGCATGATCTGTTATTCAGAACTTCTCAGCTAAAGCAACCTGGACCTGTACTAGTCAGCTCACATCTATATGCACACCCACACCTCCACCCCCAAAATAACCTCAATTATAATAAATATTTATGGGATCACTTTAGTGTTTCAAAAACACAAGACCATGATTTCTTGTACGCTTCCATCTACAGCAGAACCCTAACATATAATTAAATCCAAACTTCATGGGAAACTAAAAGCTTCTGAAAATTCCTAAGTATTTTGGGAAGGACATTGCTTATTTACTTCAATAACATTAAAAAAAAAAAAAGATACTAACTAAAACAGTGAAACAGTTTGCAGATTTAACTACCATTTATTTAGTTATTTATCTATCTATTTGTTTGTTACACTGAAGAGGTTTGGTTCTGGACTATGAAGCAGATCCACACATTATGAACACATCATGAAGTCTTCTTATGGCTTCTGACCTTGCAGTTACCCTATACATACAAACTTTCCTCCACATCCACTACTTACTGCCAGTAGACCATAACTGGCATACTCAGAGCACCCACCCCAATCCACTTATTTTTAGGGGCTAAAAACTGTTCATCTGAGTTACTCTTGACAACGATACAGGTTTTCTTTAAAACTCTGAAGCATTTCATGGACTCTAATATTTCTTTCCACGTACACTTATATTGAACTCCAGCCTCTAGTCCTTTAATATGATTGTAAAAGATTAGAGTTGAAACTTGGAAGTATCATGAGCAATGTTTGATTTCATATGCCTGTTCTGTCTTCAAGGCGTAATGTAGAAAGCAGCATTAGGAAAAAAAAAAAAAAGTAAGAAGAGGAAATGCCACTGTGTCCGGGAAAACAGCTATGACCTCATTAGAAAGCAATTCACATAAACAAACACTTGAGAAATATTTCAAGTTTACGTAGCTCAAGCTGTTAGTTTAAAAACCTTCTCAAAAAAGGAAAAAGTGCCAACACAACTCAAAAGGCCTTTAATCCATTTGCTCCTGACTTTACTGCTTTGATTGCAGCTTTCCAGATTTTTACTGATTTTATTCCTCCCTCTTAAATAGTAGATCTGAATTCCTGCCTACTTAGAAGCAGAAACATCATCTTCCATGAATTACCATTCATTTTTAGAATGTCCAAACAAAACCAAGCAAGTAACTGTAAATCCTGCAAGGAAAAAGTATGTTTTATTCCTACAATGAAAACCACCTTAGAATTTCACTATGTGTGTGATTTTACCATCCAGATTTATGGTAGTGTATACATTCATACTAAACTAATGACCTGTGCCTATACACCGAGCTATGAAACAAGGATGGTTTTTGTTAGAACCGTATGTAAGACTGCAGTCTTAAGACTCAGTCAAGCCAAAACAAGCACGAAACGAAGAACTCTAGCTTTAGATACTCGTAAAATGGAAGCTTAATGAAAGAGTGAGCACCACGTTGTATAATTGTAATGGTGCACTTCTTCCATCGTGATATGCTGGAAGATTCTCTCAGTTATCTCTCTTTTGGCAGCCACAAAGGAGTAAAAGAACATAAAGCTAGTATTAAATAAACCAATCTTTATCTAAGGGCTAGTAACCATGAATTAATTATTTTACCAATAAAGAGAATACTACCAGTAGAATGTACAGCTAAATACCAAAGCTTTGCTGAGTGTAAGTAATTTAACTTGATTTGACTTCATAGCAAAGTGCTTAAACATACCCAAAACCCCAATTCCTTTCCTGATGCAGACTATCACAACGAAAAAGCAGGCATGAGGCAGACACGTGGGCCCTGGATTCATGAACATGAATTTAGAGTCTGCCAGCTGTCAGATAATCCAGTAATACAAGACTGACCCAAACCAAGCACAGCAGCCCATCTCTAAAAGGAGCCAGGACAGCGAGGATGGTACCCAGGACAATACTGAGTCTATACTGGCTGTGGAAGACCAGGTGATATCAAGTCACGGTTAACTTTATATAGGAGCAGAGATAAGAGACTTGATTTGGCATTAATATTCCTGCCGTAGAGCTAAATGAGAAATAGCTCTGGCACAAATTTAGCTCTACAGATGTCACAGTGACAGCCTTTTTTGTTCTGGGAGTAAGAGCCCTAAAAGTCAATGTTGCAGCAAGCCACACACTGTGTAGTGTGCTACACAGACAGAAACCGTGATTATTTCTGAAGACCTTTGTTTCCAACCTGAACTGCATACAGACACGATCCGTTTTACCCCAGCAGTCTTCTAGAGTATTTTACCTTACACTTTTAAATCTAATTAAATACAGTTCTATTAGTTGAACTATTTGTTACTAGATTTCCATAGTTTCCCAACACTTGTGGTTTTCTTTGATTAGAGTCACGGAACAGCTCAGAAAAACAGGCAAGTCTGGCAAACCATCCCTTGCGAGGCAGCAATTGTGCACACGGTTATGCCAAATGCACGAGATGCTCCAGGCATCAGCTGTCTTTAGGCAAGTTTAGGCATTTTCTTTTGTAGTATCAGAAATTCCATTCCTCTTGAAGCGGAAGTGAGATTCAAAACAATTTTCTGTTGTTTAAAAGATTAAAAGGCTCGTGATTCCAGCACTGTGGATGTTCCTTCAGCATACAGAAGTATTTGTACCAGACTCTTGGAAGGAACTGGGGCAAGTGCTGTGAGCTTTTGATTAAATGAAGGGGAAGGAAACTGATAAAATTGAATCCTGAGTCTGTACAAACAAAATACAGAAAAGCTTTCCGTTTTTCAAAAGTTGAGGTGACAGGGATTTGAAAAAAGAGAAGGATATGCTTCATTGGAATTAGCCCATAGCAATGTTAAAGGATAACACATTGTATGCTTTTGTTTCCTTGCAAATGTATAAACAACAAGCTAGGTAAAAAAAAAAAAAA
>VXBW01008263.1:148391-167697 GCA_013400375.1 Thinocorus orbignyianus | reverse complement strand
AAAAAAAAAAAAAAAGTTGTGTTCTTACTCTTCAGGTTATACTGCTTATACAGTGTATTCCCTACTAGCATAATTAAAGGAAAATTCTGAGAGTCCTTTTGCCCTGCATCTTCTAAAATGGTAATCCAGAAACAAAGATCAGAATGAAAACAAACCTGTAACTATTATTTGTAAATCAAAGATAATTATTTATGCATTTGGTTATACAATTATTTATATGCATTTGCACAGCTTGAAGGAAAGAAACATTATTCTCTGGTACTTGCAGTCTGCAAAAGATATACAGGATGCTGAGGAAAATAAAATTCAGCAATCCCCTTTGAAAACAAAATGGAAATCATCAATTTTTTTATATTAAGATTTCTAGAAACCACTTTTACATCCAGTTGCCACAACCTGTACATAGTGCAGACTTTCCACAAAATCCTAAAATTTTCTGTCTACCTCAGCAGCAGGTCCCATTCCAGTATTCTTTAGGCAGCTTCAGAAGACAGCTATTGTGTAGGTTGGTACACATATATGCCAGACTGTGAGGTGTTCTCCGCAGAGGCAAAAGACTCATTTCCAAGTCATTGTATCATGTGGAAAGTGCATCATGGAAAGAGCAGGGAAAGATCCCCCAGCATAATCAGCTCTACCTGATACAACCCTGGATTAATCTTTCCTATAAGACCATCATATATGTGGATATATGACCTACCATCAGTTACACAGAATCTATCTAGCATCTTGCCTTTCATTAGCTGATATGAATGAAAGAAGTGAGTTAAACTGTGTCCTTATGTTGTTGAAAACTCAGCCCCTACCATCCATTGATCAACCCTCCCACTCATAGTGAACCACTATAAAAGCTTTGAGTTTGGTTTCACATCCAGCTGACAACTGGTACCCCTCCTCTGTTATGTATTTATATTTTATTTATCTATCTTTTATTTATATGTATCTACAGACTGAATATGTTTACCAGGAGTTTTGGGCTGACTGGCCTTCAGTCTTCTGCATTTTCTTTTTCAAATGTAACTGGTAATGATTTGCATTGTTTCCGAAACGTTTCCCAGTTTGAGTGAGTATAATCAAGGTTCAAGAGGATCTAAAACATTTGACCCGGTTTGGCAGACTGACCTGCTTTTTACTATACCAGACCAATTCTCACACTGCTGTCACTGGTGATTAGCCATGATTTTAAAATACTGTTCAAATGTTCTGACGGAAGTTAAACCAAGTAAATCCAAAAACCAAACCCAACCCCACAACCATAAAACTATCTAAATTTTTGGCATCAGATTATCTTTCTTTAATATTAATCTTCCTTTTATTACTTACTTACTAGCAGTTTGTTATCTTTTACTCCTTGCAAGTTGCATTTTGCATCTTACTATTTTTAAGCAGGCCTCTACTTAAATCCACCACAAAAATTCTGCAGAATTTGCTGGATGCCCAGCAAGAAATATGCAGTAATGTTTAATCAGGATCAGGACTACGTTCAGTCTGCTGGGACAGATTCCGTCACCTTGGTCAAATCCTTATTTCTTATGAGCACAGGGAAAATAAGTTTAAGGAAAGTGTAACATAAGTTCTGCCAGGGTTACTGCAATAAATAATGGGAACTCTGTGCTAAATAACCAGTTATCTGTGAGGTGTTTCACTAGGACTCCGGTCTTCCTTCTTTAGCGAAGATTTTTCTTGCTGAACCAGTATTCCCCACCAAATCCCTTTAGTACTCATTGATGCTCCCTTTAGAAACAGGTGATTCTTTTTTCACTTTAGAAATAGTGGTATCACCTTTATCCTTTTCCACAGCTTAATAACGGAACTGTAATTGCTGAGAGGAGCAAGCGTATCAACAGGTGACAAGTGTGACTAAAGAGGGATTTTAATCTCTCTTCCAATACAGTACCACTGTATAGAGACAGAAGCATGAAGAGAGCCAGGAGGCACAGAGAAAAGAGAAATGCCTCGTTTATGTCTGGTATCTCCTCAAGTGAGGAAAAGAAATTACAGAAGCAGTTATAAAACACAGGTTATATGTCATATCAAGTGATAATTTAGGAGATTGTTTACACACAACTGTGCGTGATCATCAGTACAGCCTGAAATAGCAGTACAGAAAAGGTTATGCTCTTATTTCCAGGGGAAGTTGTCATCCTTTCTGCCCAGGATCAATGCCAACTATCTTCAAGCATGCATCAGGTGGTCTCATTTTCAATGGATAGGGCAATAACCTCACCTCCACGGGACAGGGATGTGAAGTGGGACTCCAAAGCCAATCCTGGCAAGGCTGCAGGCTCAAATGACAGCTCATATGTGGCTGTGACAGCAAGCAGCCAGGTGCCCTCAACCTTCGACCATGTGGAGACATTCACAAGGACCACTCCACACATGCCATTTACCATCTTTCATAAAAGCAATCAGAGACCCTTTTAAAGTAGTGCCTCTATTCATGTAAACTTACTGAGAAGTGGAAGCTCTGACTGACAGAAGGAAGCTGCTGCAGGATACTTGGTAATTGCTCTCTCCAATTTGTATGGTGCAGCTCACAGTCAGTGTGTGCTTTTGTACAACTTACATTCAGGAGACCTATGCATCAATACTTCATTAGAGAACAGGCAAGTTCGGATACTGTCTTGTTTCCAATCACTTCCTCTCCCGCTGCACATGCAGCTTTCAACCTCTTTAAGATTCACTTGTTGATGCTTGTAATTTAATGCTGAATCAGTTTTTCTTCTTACAATTTCCCCACGGGACAAGGCAGTACACCAGGATTAGCAGACAGAAATCCTGCTGGGTAATATATTTTGGGTGAATCGGAAGAAGTCTTGAATTAAATTCTGCAAAATGCAGGATTTTGGGGAGGACTGTATCTTGGGAATTCCTTGCACAATATCATATACTCATCATATCATCTCTCAACATCATATACTATCTAGTATTCTCTAGACAGAAAGCAGATTTCAGATAAGTGCAAGTAAGGAAACTTCACGGCAACTGGAATAATCTGTCTTTGAACAAAGCAATGTACACTCTTCACTTTCACTGAAACAGGCACTCTGTTACAATGCACTAGAACCACACAATAGGCACAATCTCATTTTCATATATTAAGATGAAATTATTTGCTACGAATTTCCCATGTTGCCTTATTTCCTCTGTGCCTACCTCACACATTTCAGGAACAAGCACATTTGACTATGGATATAGCTCTTCCTTGAAAACTTCAATACCGAACACCACTATGCTAATTTCTGATTTCCATATGCAACAAGCAGTGTTACAGAATGATTTTATTTACAAAGATGCTTTCCTTCAAAATGAAGGAATCAATATGTGCGTTAAAACTGACATTTTTAATTGACTGACCTTTGGGACAAGTACCACATTCTAATGGCAGTAATACTTAAGCATTAATCGTAATGATGAATTCTTTCAACCACAGCAGTGTTCTCCAAAGTGAAAATTTATGACTGGAGTTATAACAACACCTTTATGTAAAATACTCTGATCTCTGCAAAGATTCATGATGATTAAAACATCACACAACTATTAGGAACATCAGTTCTCTGCAATAAATTTTTTCTTTGTCACCAATGTGAAAGTTGTTCTTGGCACTTTCTAAACCATTTCCTGTAAAAAAAGAATATTCAAGGGGAAGCTCAACCTACACAATGACTGAACAGCCACAGACTGTAGGTACTTAACAACAAACTTCCAATTAAATTGAAATGTCAGGATGTAAACGTTATTTTGGTGCTCAATAATGTTTATATAACAAATTATGAGAAACGGTAGATTACACATGATGGGAACCTTAACGACACACTCAATACAAACCTGAAGCATGAAAATAATGATTAGTGTATTACTGCTGTACTTATAATCTAACAGGAACAACAACATCTCCACAATCTGCAAAGAGTAACTACTGTAGAAGTTTCTCTTACCACGGATAAGCTGGTTTGAGACAGTGTGTACTGGTAACAAAGACAACAACTGAAAATCTACAGATACATTGTAGAGCTTCTAAATCAGTATTACATTAAAACCAGGAAAAACATTTATGAAATGCTGACAAACAGCAAAGAAAACAGTCTCTGCGTGAGACTCTGAACATACACTCCCTCTGAACACACAACTCTATCACATTAGCACATACTTGCAACACATATCGCAGAAGGGTGGCCTGCTTTAACACTCTTCATTTCATTTCATTTCAATACTGAATTTAGTTTCCCCACATACCATCTATAAAGCCATTAACTTGCATTTGATTACAATACACTCTTTAAAAAGACATCTAATCCTAATTGGAAAGTATGAAGATAAGGAATTCAGCATCTTCCCGACAGTTTGTGCCAAGAGCTAACCACCCTCACTGATGAGAACAGCACGTCCTAGATCTTACAGATTTGGCTCATGTTACTTTGATGGTATTTTTTTTTAATGAAGTGAAGAAATTGATCTAAGCCTATCACTGCAAGATACTCCTTCCATCTGTCACTGATATCTACTAAGTCTCTTCTGAACTTGTTAAGTATTTCAAGACCCCTCTAAAAACCAGAACTGGATATTATACTCAACTATTAGTCTCACAAACAACATGCCCCCCTCCTCTTCACTTTAAACTGACAAAAAAATGGTAGGGATTTTATATATATACACATATATATATATAAACATACGGTTTTTACCACTTTGTCATTGCAGCAGACATTTATCTGGCAAGTTCTTGTCATAATTAGTTTTCTAATTTCTGAACATACAACCTTTTAAGAGTATTTTTCGCTTTCTATCTACTAATAGTCAAGTGTCTCTCTTCGTAGCTCACCATATAGAGTATATACACCGTTCTACATAAATAGCATAGAGCAGCCCTGAGATATAGTCACTTGCATAACACATTCAAGGTTTTTAAATGTTTTCTACACATTTACATCGGGAAGCAAGGAATATGAATCAGTCTATTCTTACACTGATTTACCATTTCGAAAGGTTGTATATTCCTATTAAAAATTACTTTTCAAATGTTTCTTAAGGTGAATCCCATAAACAGTGTGATTTTGTTTACAGTACTGCAACAAGTGGTTGCAGTGCTTCACAAAAATTTGACTTCTGAAATGACTCCGTTTGCAAGAAGTACCCAAAACATGCAGTGAGGGAGTCTTGCTAGAACTGCAATTCTGTGGATCACAGGGAAGAGTGCTTTAAAACTTAAAGAAACATGACAGCTTACAAATGATAGCTTCCCACTTAAGTATCTTCAGTAAAACTTCCAGTTCTCTCTTACTGAATGAGCCTTAAGAAAATTATTTCTCTTAGATCTTGACAACATGGATAAAAATAAACAAATGCCCTGGATCTCCCACAGACAGATAAAATCGTCCTCTATAGGTGCAAGAGGAAGCATCACGTACCATTGACACATTCAAAGACATCACAGCACTTGCCAGGTGTTCCATCTCCACGTGAGACTATCTGGGGAACGGAGCCTGCCTCGCACATGGGGAAACCACATAAACCAGAGAGACACTCGCATCTGAAACCAAAGAACAGTGAGGAAAACCCCATAAATAAATGAAGCAATGTATAACAGGAAAGAATAAGCAAGAGGAAAACAGAAAGCTAGAGCACAAGTTCCAGCATTAGCTTATTCATATCTTAGAATCATTTTTTATTAACCCAGCAGCCAAGACAGTTGATAAACCTGAAGTTTGGTTTTGCCACTTTAAGCATTTGAACTCTGTTTGCTGGTCAAGCAAAATAAGTGCTACTGTGCAACAACAACACTTCCCTCTAAGTGCTATGCGTAAAAATGTAGAAAAATGTAGTTTCAAATTGTTTGAAAATAATTGTATTCTCCAGACCTGCAAAATTAGGCTTGTTCTCCAATTCTCTCTGAAAAATCAAAATTGGTGAAACACTAAGAGCAGTAACTGCACCCATTATCAGAATAGCGTTCTCTCTTCAGGAAACCATATCATACCCAGTTTTATATAGGGAGCAGTTAAAGAGAAAGGAAGACCATGCATAATTATTACAATCTAAGCGAAATGAATATAACTGCAGGTTCTTTTTTTGTTTTTTGATGATGCTGCCCTCAGTTTGTGGAGGGGTAACCAATCACGTGAGATGCCAAATAATGTGGGAGGCTAGGTATATTAAATACTGTGGTTAGT
This sequence comes from Thinocorus orbignyianus, assembly GCA_013400375.1. Lineage (NCBI taxonomy): Eukaryota > Metazoa > Chordata > Aves > Ciconiiformes > Thinocoridae > Thinocorus > Thinocorus orbignyianus. The sequence goes on along the minus strand of VXBW01008263.1, from coordinate 161,527 downwards.
TTTAGAGATTGGATCATTTTGAAAATAGTATTTTCTCCATTTATTTGCTTATTTAAGAAAACAGCCTAAAGAACTGGAAGACATAAAATGTAGATAAACAACCAGCAAGTTTGTTTCCAGATTCTTTGCTTTATGATTAACGTAATAGTTTATTAAGTCAAACACCCAAGACTTCTGATAAATTTACATTTAACAGAATTCTTGCCCTGAACAATGGGCACGTTATAAGCATAAGCAGTAGTGTTTCAATAGAATTCAAGACAAAATGAAGAGAAATATGCAAATATGCTGAGAAATTTCATGGAATAGCACTTGAATTTTTCAACTGCAAATCACAATTTATTTTTGCTAAAAAAACCTTGTAGATTAATTTAGCATACTACAAATACACATGAATTTCAAAGGTAAACAAAGAACTCAGCAGAAAATCCTGTAATTAAGTTACAGAAATGAAAATAAGAACTCTACTCATTAATAATTATTTCAAATATTTTAAGTATTCCAAGACAGCCCCCACATTAAACCACCCTGTAGTAAGAAGCATCATCAGCACTTAATGTGTTTGCTTATTTTTTTATGCTTAAAGAGCAGTAAGTTGGTTCTCCTCTACCAAGCATGTCTCCTTAATTGTCCAAAAACCATTTAACCTCTGATCAGTGTGCAATGAAAGAGGAAGAGCCCCCTCTCAGAGAGGGTTTTAATCTCTCTCCCTTCAACCTTAGCATTACGTAACATAGTTATATTCCCCACTGTAAGGGATCACTCAGGAGGAAGCTTGCAAGAAGAAATACAAGTTAAGTCACAGAACCTTTCTTACACTATCTGAAAAGGATTCTTAAAATACCGCATTATAGCAGCGTGTTACTACAAAACGATAAATGAGTCATTGAAAAAATACTACTAACTATATCACTTTTCACACGTAATGTTAAATATGTTAAGATAAAGTGAAGTAATTTAACTCTATGTGCACATACATACTACATCATAGTGACAGCTTTAAAGCAGGCACTTCAAGGAATTTTTTATAATATTGTGCTTACATAACAGTAGCGGGTAATGAACTAAACCAACAAAAAAGTTACAGTACAGGACCCAGAGTTTTATTTAGCCAACCTTTGCTTTTGACATTTTCTTCTCAACTTATCTACAGATACAAAAAAAGGAAGGATCTAATTATTTTCTTTACTTTATGTCCCGTTTTCATAAATGTAGAAGGAAAAAAAGCATTATGGCTTCTACTACATGGAATCAAAAACCTAGAGGATTTGTGACAGCAGCTTCCCTTTTAAGATTACTCTGGAAGTGATCTTACAGAATTCTGTACTAATATCGTACCTTTTGCTTCCTTGATAATAGACAGATACATGAGGGAGTGGGGAGAAGAACAATTAGTGCTGTCAGGTTCAAGGAATTTGTACCTTAACCCATATAGCAGATATTGCTTTGGAAGATGCTTTTTCCTTGTGAGAAGAATGAAACACAGAAATATATGCCTGTATATTACTGAAGAAGAAAGTCTCTTAAAACATAAATAACAAAAAAAGAGTACAAGCATAGTATGAAAGTGATATTAAAAGCCTACATAAAAATACTAGATTTCACTTCATTCAACTTAAATTTAACATACAGTTAACCTCTCAGAAAACAGATATATCAAATTTCTGGAAAATTCACATATTTGACCGGAAAAATGGCACAAATGACGGAAATACACTTGTGGACCTTGATCTTTCAAGTCTCATAAGCTGAAATTACCACTCTTATCTTTGCTGCCTTCACAATGAGCTTTTTCAGACACATCTGTATCTTCTCTATCCTTTGCCTCTCATTCATTATCACTGATGATTTAAGTTGCAGGAGAATATTAAATTAAATTAAATTTCATTTAATTAATAACTCATACTGTTCCCCTCTTGTTTCCCAGTCAACTGTTTTATAAAAAAAAAAAAAGTCCAAACAAAACACCAACACTAAACAACAAAAAAATACGAATCACCAGATTAAATAACTTAAGATAGGGCAACCTTTCAAAAGAAGGGTTGAAAAAGATGTTTCAACGATGGGTGGGAGCCAATGTTCCTTTCTGCAGAAAACACTCCCTTCTATTCAGAGTAATCAAAGCTCCACATACTCATTCACAGTGTAAGCAAACAAAACCCCACCCTCCAAAATCTTACAAATTAACTTCCCATTTGGGTAAAAAATAATCCACGCGTAGGAGAATGTCAAAGTAGCAAATGGTCTCAGATGGACTTTTAAATAGTCTGCATTCTTTTCAGCCAGCTCTGCTAAGAAAACCTTTGACCATTGTCCAGGCTATTAGCATGGAAAACATTGTTTTGGAGACAGAAGTCTTTCAGGAAGAAACCCAAGGAATTCTGGTAGCAGAGCACAGCTATTGCAGTGCCAAAACAACAACATCTGGAAATTCGGAATAAGCGATCCCGTTCTCAGCAAGATAGCAAAATGAGCTTTATAGCGCTAGATTTTTCTGAAGTGCCTTTCGGAACAGTGGGATGGATGGAGGAGAAGCTGCAGTCCAGCTCTCTGCTCTCCCACAGGCAGCAATCTACCTGCAGGCTGTGTCCATTTTAGCCTTGGGATTGAGCATCGGGTTTGAAGGAGTTCAGCAGGTAAGTTTATGACAAGCCTGTTGACAGGGGCCATGGTCCTTCTCAAAGTAATTTATATAAAATTTAGCCATTCAGACGGCTGATCAGTAAGGCACAACGTTGCTTCTGAGCTGCTCCCTCTGACTGCAACTTGGCTACGGAAAACCGACACAAGAGAAGATACTACAAGAAAACCTATCCAGAGAGAAGATAATTTTTTACATCACCTTCTCTCTTTACACAGCCTGCTGCAACACCACTGCAACATCAAATAGCACAGTGGCATCCAAAAGTTCCAAGATTAAAAAGAGGTCAGTACTTGGGTTACCAAGAATTTGGAACTCAGTATCCAGCCCTCACACACCTCATTAGCAAAGGGTCTAAAGAAACATGTCAAGAAGAACATATCCTTTTAATAAGGAGGAACAGTCCTGTAAGAGAGTACAATGTCTCCTAACAAGATGGTCTGGAAAGAAAAAACAGGAGAACCAAGCAGTCATGCAAGAGACTTCACAGAGTGCATCCTAAAAAGATGGTGGGATAGCTTGAGGGAATTAAGAATCCCATGTAAGAAGTCACCTGTACTGAAATTTGAAAAATACAGAATCAGCCTGACTGGTAAAAGGAATTGTCTCTAGCTCTTCAGGTTAAAAAAGAAAAGGAAAAAAAAAGTAATAACAAAAATAATCCTAAAAATTTCAATAACTGAGCAAGGGAAACTTCAATACATAAAGAATCAGAAACAAGACTATGTTCATTAACCAATGCTTTACAGACTAAGGAAGGTAACTGTTTCGGTAACATAAAATGACTGGGTTTTAATTTCAGTTTTAAAGTTTTTCAAAACAGAAATAATTTCATCACTTGTTTCATTTATATTTGAGGGGGTTTTGTTTGGTTTTTGTTGTTGTTGGGGTTTTTGCCTCTATATCATCATTTTCCTTTTTTCCTTTATGTCAACAGAAGTGCAAAAAGGAAGAATAAGAAAAAAAATAAATCAAACAGAATACTTCTAAATGACAATTTTTCTTTAAAATCTAATTATCTTGGTTCATTTACTTCTGTTATTAAACAGATGAAAAGAGAGAAGGGCTCGGTTAGACTCAGAAAAGTTGTTTTGATGGTAGGATCAAAAGAGTTCTCCAGGCACAATGCATAGCAGCTATAAAAATAAGAACAGGCACCCTGGAACAAAGATTTAGTACTAGTGAATGGAAAGGTTGGGGTGGGGGTGTGTTGAGGAGAGGGATATTTATTTTGAGGATCAAACCAAAATTAAGTCTGAAGCACTGAGACTAGAGAAAAGCATTCCTGAAACATACATCACATTCCTGTGGAGATTTTATCATGGTCCTTCTTTTTTTCCTTGCAGGAATCTAATACAATTTGCATTAACATTATTAGCACTTATGTTACCTTAATGTAGTAGAGAAAACTCCCACAGATTCAGTAATATAAACACTTAAGGATACTGTAAAAGAAGGCATTTACAGAAGAGAACTCCCAGCATTATCAAAGCTTTTGAAGATTGTGGCAAGGAAAAGAGTCAATGCAAGACCCTCTCTATCATCAAATATAAGGTTATAAGAGCTGATGACACAGCAAAACGAAATATTAACATAACAATGTCATGAAATCAGCAAATGATTATGTCCATATTACTTACACTTGAAACTACGACATGAGTTAAGCAGGCAAGATAGCAAGTTTTAAACTCGTCAAACTACAGCTTCAGAAATCAATCAAATGCTACTCTTAAAAACTCCAGTCCTACAAGGAAAGCGACACTGCAGGCAAAGGCAAAGCCATTGGAACACCTTCATCCAAGAATTTCAGCTGAAAGACATACAGACTGAAGAGTTTTCACCCACAAGTTCCAGGCCACCGTTTTATAAATTTTGCACTTTCCATTTTAAAGATATGATTAAGTAAGTCAGTAATGAAAAACATTCCTTTTTCCTGGAAAGCTTTTAGTGTTTTACTTTGGACATCAGCAATAAACCTGTAGAAACACATGGTAGAACTGTGGGAGTTGCACCTAACACTTATTATCAGATTGTTTCCAAATGCTCATAAGTTTTGTAACACCTGCATATGAACTACGTCTCACATGGAAATTCTTCCTATTCTAATTATCCAGGAGGTTTACATATCGAGAAATTAAAGGCAGTGTGCTCCCAAGTAAGAATTGCTGTCTAAATATCTTGCTGTTGTTACAGATCTCAAAATACCGCATTTTTCCATGTGTAATCTTTACACACAGGGGACATTTAAATATTACAAAAGGCAACTATCTAGCTTTTAATTAAAGATACTGTGAAAGGGAATGAGTTTTGTGCATCTTTTGCATATTATTAGGTTAGGAAATAGCAAACAGATGCTAAGCAAGTGACAAAGTCATAAAGTCAGTATTCACATCAGCTAGATTACCATCTTTTCAAGGCTTATTAGCATCCAAAGAGTGCATTTGATGAAAAGACTCTATTTTAGCCTTTGAATAATATTAAATCAACTGGTATGTTTCCCAGAGGGATGAGACAGAAAAAGAGGACAGTCACAAAAGAATCATGTCATGGACCCAGTAAGCATAGAACCACTGGCCAATTACACTGATATTTTCAAGAACACTGATATATGTATAGACCCTTTTGAATTCACACAATATAAACCAGTCCGACCCTGCATTTTTCTTATATTTTCCCATACCAGCTTATGGTTTTCTCTGCCGAAGATCTCTTCATTTCTAACCACTATGCACCTCAGTAACTCTTTCCCTAGGTTTATCAGCCTAATACTTCATAATATAAGAAACACTTCAAAACCAAAAGATAAGGCATTAGTTAAGGTGTTTGTCAAATGCTAGTTATATGGCACTATAAGAATTTATTTTTTTTTCTTATCGCACTACTTTTTAGTGTGGAATTATATACCTGATCCTCTTACAAAAAACGCCTATTTTGTAAGGACTACAGGTCAAAAATCACTTACCAGTAACAGTTTTAAGTAATTCACTAACTTCAATATCTGCAACTCCAAACTTTCTTACTGCTGAATGACATACCTCCATCAAACTAAGCCAGCAAGGACTCAACATAAGTAAAGCAAAAAAACCCCAAGCAACAACAACAAAGGCAGCAAAAAAACCCTACCAACCTTCCCAGAACACATTATTTTTTAATGTATCTGATTGTTTAACTTCATGTCCACTCTTTCTTCCTTGAAAGAAAAAAATCCATGCTTACTGTTTCCAAGCTATTCGTAGCATGTAACACCTTTCTCATACTCCTGATGGCAACTCTGTACAAGCTTAGGAAGGAGAAATTGACTAAGACTGTCCAAGAACTGTTCCATGCTGCTTTCATACGAGAGGCCAAAAGCAAACTGTATGGAAGAGGCAAATACGACCTTCCTAAAAATGTGGCAAACCATTACATGACCATTTAACTTCTGAATTTATTCCATTCTGGACTGGATTTAAAAATGCGGCCATAAGATTGTTCCAAAATCACAGTTTTTCTGAAACCAAACAACTCCAATTGATGAGACCTTTTCCATGTAGTGGTAACCATCTATGGAAGAACAGTGAGAAAACACTTATTATTTTAAACTGTCCACAACCTCCAGTTCCACTTATTAAATATTAAGTAATTTAAGTAGAAGAAATGGAAAAAAATAGTGTGGGAAGTCTTGAGAGGAGGAAGGGGAGCAATATTCAGTGTGATCAAGGTAGACGCTAATTCTTAGATGGACAAGTGAAAATAAAAACTTATAACAAAAAGACACGTCTGCCAGCTTACTATAAATTGGAAGAGTTCAAACATCAGCTTGCTTGCCAAGTATGCAAACAAACCCAACATCTAGACACTAGTCTCATTCTGCAAGCACAGGCCACCCTCTAACAGTAGATACAATTAAGAGTTACTGTAATTTATCTAGGTTAAAATATCTTCTTAAATTTAATAGTGAAGGAGAAAATATACCATTAACACAGCATGCAGTCAGATTAAAGTACTACATGTGCTTTTCCATAAAAACTCACGCATATAAAAAGGACACTGTTGCATAACTGTGATCATTACTTCCTCTCCTGTGTAAATGTGGGATTGTTTTTTTTCTTCTTGCTTATGGAAAAAGTGCTCCTTCCTTTAGTAGCATTGTCTTGAAAGCTTTTGCAATTCAATACTTCCTAGGAGTTGGTGGAAAAGTATGGATGCGTATTTTTAACTTGCCCAATACAGGTGCAAAAAGCTGATATTGTAAAAGATACAAGCAGATACCCCTATATTTACAACATCTTGCAGCTTCTTTTGCGGAAGGTTCACGTGGCATTTCTTCTGGTAACATTCCCATGTGTACTTTGTTACAGGTCTCTGACACACAGACAACAGGCATCAGGCTCCAGAAATATCTTGTGTTTCAGGATCTTCTGTTACAAGTTTTATTGAGAAACTTATCTTTTTCTCATTTGTGGACATCAGGAAAAAATTTTGCTTGCCAAACAACCCACATTGTGAGGCTGGACATGAGCAAAGTGCCCAATAACTATCATCACACTGAAAACATCTAGAGATGGCCGACGCAGTCGTAATACAGGAGCAAGAAGGGGACCGCCTGAAGTTTCAAGTCAGCAATTCATTACCTGGAACATCAACATGGAAAAGATGGGCGTGGAGCATGGATCACCTACAAAGGTCACAGATGTGTCCCTTAATCCTTGCTCTTTGCAGATATTCAGTACAGTGCAGTCTGTAAAGTGTATTGAATATCACTCACTTATCAGATATCAATGAAGAAAAACAGTTCTCCTGGGAAAAATATTTGCTGTTCCTTAACTTTTGAGAACTTCTCTTGGCAAGACTAAAACACATAAAAATTCCTGAACACTTATTTGCAAGTATTATGAAATGTCACGAGATTGCAGTGTTCTATTTAGCTGTTTTGTCCACTGTTAAAATCAATAAAACCCTATTGCAAGCTTGAGTTTCACATGCAATGGGTTCAACCAGCACCAATGCAGGAATGCGATACAAACCCAGCATATTCAGTAAGGAACAGCATCTCCAATCCAACACCAGGTGTTACAACACCACAGTACTGGATGCTGAGACGTATTTGAGATGTCAAAGTGGTCTGCTAGAGTTAAAAGTACAGAAGGAACAACTTCAGCACGGTGGCCATAATAGCTAAAAAAGCAGAGTTTCTAAGATGCTAACAAAAGAAATATAGGAATAACAAAGTTTCTGCAGAACCCTTAAAATGCTTTTGTTAGACCTTTGGTCCAGCTATCCAGGTTACTCAGAAGTCAAGCCCTAAATAGAAATCTCAGGAAGATACAGGTTTTTGGATATGTATTTGATCTTACCAGTTCCAGCTGAACCTTCCTTTAAAAAATAACTGGGATCCACAATCATTTTTGCTTGGATATCATTTCTTGAGGATGAGATGGGTGCAGGAGAAGGATCTAAAATTCTAGAACAAATACAAGGGAGACCTCTGAATCAGCAAAAGTTGCTTAAGAGAGGTGTCTGGCACAGGGGAAAAAGGAAAAAGTTACACCTCCTGAAATACCATGACTGTCCTCTAAAGAAGATTGGGAAAAAAGTGGTGAATCCTGCACTGAACATCCAAACAATGTATCATAAAATTAAGGTCTCCCAAGGACAGGAAGATCTAAAAAAAGAATCTAGACAAACATACAAAATCATGTCATATTTTGACAAGGAACAATGTAGAAAAGATTTCGTCCAGCCAAGCAGCCAAGAAGAATGAACAGAAAGGTGTACTCCAGCCCTCCTATTGAGTGGGACAGATGCAAAGGTAATCAGGGACTCAGACGCCACCTCTACAGAGGCTATCAGAAGAAAAACATTATCCAACTAGCTACGTGTGGGTACTCTCAAATAAAATGCAAACATAAATTGGTAATACCTTAAAAGAGAACCTACAGCTATAGACTTCCCAGATACGATTCTGGTGACTGGCAAGAAAAGAGAAGAAATTAACTGGGCTGCTTTATGTGTAGCTGCCACTGGGATTCCCTAGACACGGGTGTAACATGAAACACAGAATATTGACTGGTAGATCTAAGACCATGACAGGCTGTGGACACAACATTTATACAATGACAATAGGTCTAAGTGTCATAAAAGGGAATGAAGTACAATTTCTTACTGGGTGATCTAGAAGAAAAACAAAATCATAAATAAATTTAAATGACCTCTGAAGAGGTGTGATTTTTGCATAGACAGCTGCAACAGGACCTCTGCTTCAGGTCACTAACATGAAAAGACAGAATGGTTGACTTAACTGGTATCTACAGCTTTTCTGAAACGTAAAAGTGAAACTGCTAATGGTGAATTTCTCAAGTGGAATCTACATTGTGCCTCAGATCTCACAAAGTTCTATTAAAAACTAATAAAACAGGCATTTTTTTTCCTTTGGAATGAAAAGCAATTCAATAATGGTATACAAAATTTACAGACTCTCCAATATAAAACTCTACTATTCCGTAATGTCTTTAGAACAGCTAAATAAAACATACCGATATTAAAAATATTTTAGCACAGAACAGATGCAAAAGAGTATTTTCCATGTTTTGTAAATTTACCTTTTTTGCTACTATTGCATCCCTTGAAAGGTAATTTTAATTATGACAGTATAATCTGGTTTTGGTCTAAGTTGTATCCAACTTACATCCAAATTTATCTTAACATAAACCTTGGGTAAATAAATTATTTACTACTACATCAAAGCATTACTCAGTTTCTTGAGCTGTACAAAAATGTAATTATTTAAAAACTGGGGCGGGGAGGGGAGGCAAAGCTGGGCTGTTTTCCAAGTAAAATTTTATGCTTTTGGGGAAAACAAAACACATATAAATTGCCCCTCTGGCCCTCCAACAGGACTGAGAAGGTGATTATAATGTAGAACGATATTTTGCTATACCATCCAGAGAACTAACTTTTGCTAGTCAAGTACATTTCACCTCTACCAAACTGTAGCGCTGTCATTAATGGCAGTCCCAGATTGAGACATTTTAGCCACACAAAGAAAAAACAACAGGGAAAAGACTATTCAAACAAGGAAAAAAAAAGTTCTATGATTAATTCATTTAAGAAACTTTTTCAGAGCTTTTCTTCTAAACAATAAACCTATAATCCTACTCCTCCATGCTACGCAAGCCAATTGAGAGTTTTGCATTTGCAATGCCATGCAGCTATCTGTAACTAAGTGGGAGTGAAATGGTCCAATTCAAAGAGTCTTCATTCACTCATTCCTCAAGCCCAAGACTTTTGGGCTCCCATCTGGCAAGACCGTGTGTGTAAAAAGCTGTTCCTCACTCTTCTGACATATGAAAGAGTCATCACGACTTGTATTCCAGTTTTGTTGAGATTTATTAAGCACTTCACTGCTCCTAAAGTTCCTGTGAACCTGCTTCTGTTATGCTTCATTTACGTTATTTTTTCCCTCCTCCTCCCACCAAAACCTTGAAACCACTTTTTAAAAGTTAAGACTTAGACAGAAAATAAATTACTGCAGATTTTGATGAATAAACATGTATTAATTATTTCTGAACTTTTTCTAATCCAGAACGTATTCAGGGTTATAGTGTGAGTTTTTTAAATAAGTATATCAAGCAAACTTATTATTGGAATTTAGTGAACATATTCCTGGATGCTTCTCTCCTCTCAGAAGGATATTACTACATCTTTGCTATCAGCAAGATACGCAAACCAGCATGTACATGTTGCAAGAGTCCATCTCAGGAGGTAAAAGACCTCAACACTGACTCACTGGGAGTGACTCAGAAAATCTGGGGGAGGAGGGCTGTGGGAAATGTTGTTCTTCAATGTTAAGTAGTTTGAGGAAGGGGATATATTTCCATTTTATAAAGTAAACCCTGTGGGACAATATTAATTCAAAAGTCTTAGTTTGATTTTTTTGTTTGCCTTTGTTCTGTTAATTTTGTTTGTTGTTTTTTTTTCTTGTTTTGTTTGTTTGCTTGTTTTTAAGCTATAATTCAATGTGAGGAAAAGGACTTGTTACTACAGAAGAAAGAAATTCAGAAAAAAGGCACTCTGATAGTCAGATTTTTAAGGCAAGCTCAGTATACTTAAGAGGCAAAAATCAAGTTTCATAAAACTGCCTCTGTCAATGCAGCACCAATTGCTTTTAGCTATAATTACACCCTTTAAGCCTCAATTCAATCCTCTATCACTTTTCCCACTATTTTTCTCAGAATGGAGATCAAGACAGCCACACTTTAATTATTTAGCTTTCCTTCTTTTTAATATTTGCATTGTAATGACATCTAGTTCTCTAGAATTTTCTTGGTTTGTCTGGCTCTATCAAAAGACTGACCAAGAATGGGGGGGAGGAGGGGGGAAGACACTGAAGGAATTGTGAAGTTACCACATTTGTGACAGCAGGCAGAATGGAAAGTTGTGCAAGGGAAAAGACTGTACTTAGATTACATGAAGGGAAAAGAGCACAAAAGCAGGGGAATAAAACTGGAGCAAGAAGTGGAGACCTAGTAAAGACTAATTATTCTATTTTATTCTNTATTTTTTTTTTAGAGAAAAAAAAAAAAAAAAAAGAGCAGCAAAGCTATCCAAATGTATCCCATGAAAAATGCATAAACCACATGAACAATAAAGATATAAGCCAACACTAATCACTGAAAATCAGCTCCTGTTCATTCTTCATAGGCCATTCTTCATTGATCAAAAATTAAGCAGTTTTGATAAAGATTTTTACACTTCAAAAGGATCTGAAAACCTGATGAGAAATTCATTCACAACAGAAAAATCAGAAACATCTGAAGGTACCGGATTCTGTACGCTTCACACTGACCATCTCTTTATTGAGCTTTGTAATAGAAGATGACAAACTTATATTAACAAAACTCTGATAAAAAATTATTAGAGCTCTTAGAGAATGTTGTTTGATTAGCTCCTTGGAGAAGAGAACATTTTTACCAAGACCAAAGACAGACATACAGCCTAGCTGGAAATATAAGGCAAGTGTCTCATGACAGCCTGATGAAAGCTGAAGCAACTGGTATTCTGGCACCAATGCCCAATCAGTAAGCTGCTCTGCTTGAACCATCACATCAGAAATCAGAGTGAAACTAAGTGCAACCTCTGGATGCAAGTGCAAGAACTTATAGTATCAGATGTCTGTTCACTATTCCCACTTTCCCCCTGGGCATTGCTAGAGGAGTTTTCAATATCATGAATATGCATTCAAGAGCTCACACATAAAACAAATGCCAGCTTAACACCAGACGTAAGGATGTCTGTATTCCTAGAGTATTACAAAAAAGAAACCAGCCAAGAACAAGATATGGCATAGAAGTCAATCTGCTCCTGCTGTGCATAAATTTATCAGCTACTTGATAACTATGTGACACGCCATCCATCTTTCACCATGATACTCTCCTCAATGCTCTCCAGTTCTGCTGGTACTAATCCTTTATTTTAATGGCAGTAAGTGAAACAATTGTATGTTCTTGAAAAAGCCCAAAATCTTAACAAAAATAGTTTCATGATGTCTAAAGACTACGACCTTATGAAACATTGTCTCTTTGCTTTTTGTAAATTATTCTCAAATGCTCATTAAAATCATACAGGGCCACTTCATTTGGCCTTCATTCTAATGATTAAAAAGAGATATGATAGAGATTTAGGTGATTCTAAACTGAATTACAGTCAATACAACATCAGTATTTCATAATGAGTTTAGTAAGAAATTCCAGGATTAAGGAAAAACATCTCCTTTTCCCAGTGTAGAGTCATTAATTCACAAATCTGCACTTTATTTTTTTCTGCAGTTTTGAAATGCAAATCTCATGTCGGATAGAGACCCTGGCTTCAAATATAAAGCTCCAACGTTTCCTCAAATCTGACAAAACACTGGACCTGAATTCAAATGGTTTGACTTTCATGTTCCAAGGAACTGAAGTTTCCTCTTCTGTTCTCTCTTCTCACACATATCACAGACTCATAGAACGGTTAGAGTTGGAAGGGACCTTAAAGATCATCGAGTCCCAACCCCCCTGCAATGGGCGGGGACACCTCCCACTAGACCAGGTTGCTCAAAGCCCCATCCAGCCTGGCCTTGAACACTTCCAGGAATGGGGTATCCACAGCTTCTCTAGGCAACCTGTTCCAGTGCATCACCACCCTCACAGTGAAGAATTTCTTCCTAGTATCTAATCTAAATCACGCCTCTTCCAATTTAAAACCATTACCCCTTGTCCTATTGCTACACTTCCTGACAAAGAGTCCCTCTCCTCTTCCTCTAACCATCATCTAATCTTTCTTTTCTGATTACCCCCCTGTTCCTTTGTTCTTCCCTTCAAGTAATATCTTTACCTAGAACACATAAATGATGACTATGGGAATGTCTTCCTTAGAAAGCACAGCAGTATATTAAATTCTAAATAACTAAATACATTTCTAGCAGGCACACAAGCATCTATACAATCTTACTGCTGCCGGATTCAGCCTTTCTTCTTCC
>VXBW01008263.1:58293-147185 GCA_013400375.1 Thinocorus orbignyianus | reverse complement strand
AGATTTTCCTCACAGCTTTTAAAACAGTTAACAAATTTTTTTTCTGATTAAAGTCTGTTTAAATAGCAAAATACCTGTGTTATAGGAAATAAATAAATATACTATATGTAATAATAATAATAAAAATATATAAAATAATAAAAAATTAAAGATAACGCTGTGGATTTTTGCCTGCACATATAAACTACACTTTTAAGGATTATTCCATTAGGTTGTGCTGTTTAGATATTTATATATGGGGAAAAAAAATACTGCAAATTACCATATCTATCTGCATTAACAAGACGAATTCTATATAACTAAGAAGATTGACCTACAGCTTTTCAGAAAGTAAGAAATGCNTCTGCACTTTATTTTTTTCTGCAGTTTTGAAATGCAAATCTCATGTCGGATAGAGACCCTGGCTTCAAATATAAAGCTCCAACGTTTCCTCAAATCTGACAAAACACTGGACCTGAATTCAAATGGTTTGACTTTCATGTTCCAAGGAACTGAAGTTTCCTCTTCTGTTCTCTCTTCTCACACATATCACAGACTCATAGAACGGTTAGAGTTGGAAGGGACCTTAAAGATCATCGAGTCCCAACCCCCCTGCAATGGGCGGGGACACCTCCCACTAGACCAGGTTGCTCAAAGCCCCATCCAGCCTGGCCTTGAACACTTCCAGGAATGGGGTATCCACAGCTTCTCTAGGCAACCTGTTCCAGTGCATCACCACCCTCACAGTGAAGAATTTCTTCCTAGTATCTAATCTAAATCACGCCTCTTCCAATTTAAAACCATTACCCCTTGTCCTATTGCTACACTTCCTGACAAAGAGTCCCTCTCCTCTTCCTCTAACCATCATCTAATCTTTCTTTTCTGATTACCCCCCTGTTCCTTTGTTCTTCCCTTCAAGTAATATCTTTACCTAGAACACATAAATGATGACTATGGGAATGTCTTCCTTAGAAAGCACAGCAGTATATTAAATTCTAAATAACTAAATACATTTCTAGCAGGCACACAAGCATCTATACAATCTTACTGCTGCCGGATTCAGCCTTTCTTCTTCCCTCCTCACCTACTCTATCAAAAAGTGCAATATTGCTTTGGCTGAATTGAGGCAATCCAAAAATCTATCTAGCCACATAGTAACCGTATACAGCAACAAACACTGAGCCACAAAATTAAAAATTAACGGAGGAATACAGGACACCTATAATTGTTTCAACCTGCCTGCAGAGTCAGACTAGGTTATGGTAATTATAGGGGCTTTTTTCAGCTTTACACATCAAGGAGGACAGATATTAACACAAAACCCCTTTGATCAGATCATAAGATTCCAGGAACCAAGAAGTCATCTATCCCAGCTCTGATCCCCTTGTTAAACTTTGATCCAGTAATGCACGGCAAACTGATTTCCAAGATGTTTCAGTGTAATTCACAATTATCTAATAATTCACACACTCTAAGCCGGCTTGTACAATTGGGGTTTTGGTGTGCAGGAGATGAGAATACCGTTTTTGTCACTTAAGTACCATGCACATGTACAAGTACACTTCAGACATTAGTTGTAGTCAACACACAGTAAACAAATTGGTTGTGTTGTTAAACATTATCAAAGAAAGAAGATGATTTTTTCAAGGACGTGTTTGCTGTACGTGTTGTATTTAAGATCAGCATCCATGAGTGTGCTAGAAATAAAAAAATATTTCCAACTGATCACTTTTCTGAAGTAAACGAAGTTTTGTTTCTTGGTTTTCTATGATCCCAGATAGAAGGAACACGGAAGTTATCATCTATGAAGAGTAAGTGGATATTTCTCATTCCTTTCACCCAAGCAATAGAAAGATGAAACCACAACTTAGATTAGACTGCAGAAAAATAGATCACAATTTTAGTTTTTGGAAATAAAAATAATTTGGCCTATATATCACTTTTTAATCCAGCAAGTTGAAAAAATTTGTAAGTAAAAAATCTACCATTAATCTAAGTCTTCCATTGTGCCAAGGTTTCTGAGTGTTAATCTAAACCAGATATTTATGAAATTTTAACCTGAGATTGCTTCTTTGATTTGATAATCTATCTTTCTGAAGACAGACCTTACTAGCATTTTATTCTAGTTGTCTTGAACAAGTTGCGCTGTACTAGAAACAATGCTAATACAACAACTAGTTAAAATCCAGAGCCTCTTCTGCAGTCCCAACTGGTACAAAAAATTACCTTTTTTTACTTTAGGCAAGATTTTGTCTACCATATCTTCTGCTATCTCCATCATTTAGATCCTTACTATCAAAGACATTCAAAACTTCCTCATTTAATTCTGTAAAATTAATTGAATATATTGAAATGAAGTCTAGAGGCACAAATCCTTCAATTTAAGCAAAAATCCCATTCCTGCATTTCACTGAGAAGAATTTATTTTTGCCTCAAAAAGACAGATTTCATGTTTCTATCAGCATGATATATCACATTAACTTCATATTTCTTTTATTCTGCATTAACATTTATTGTCACAGAAGTAAGTATTATTATACTGTATTTATAGTACTTGAATTGTAGAGAACAAGTGAAAAATACTGAGCCATCAATAAACCAACCTTGTAGGCAGGGTACAGCAGCCATCAGCCGTCAGTCTGACTTGGGTTTCATAGCTATCCAGTGGGCAAACAACTTGTTGAACGGGAGGACATTCTACTGTGCTGCAATCCACACTGAACACTATGGAGGAAGGGGAGAAAAAAATTCCTTTTACTCATGCTTTATGAGCTTTTTTGCAAATTACTTCATCATAAGCAACTAGTTACGCATCAGCTTTTTTATTTAAGTCAGAAAAATTACCTAATGCATATGTGCTCAGTAGGTAACATTACAAAAATACTTCCATTCTCTTTAAGATTCACTTTTTAAAATTACTGACTCGAGAAGCAATTGAACTAATATTTGTTAATAAAAAATTTATAAAATGTAGACACACAACATTAAATAATCATTATACCTGTGAATAATATTAGTTATTAGAAATATACTGTATTACTAAGAATAGATTTTCCTCACAGCTTTTAAAACAGTTAACAAATTTTTTTTCTGATTAAAGTCTGTTTAAATAGCAAAATACCTGTGTTATAGGAAATAAATAAATATACTATATGTAATAATAATANAAAAATCAGCCTGAATATACACGTAATCCTATGAGTCATACTTCAGAAAGCTCAAAGACACCTTTATCTTCTTTGGTTCTAAATCTCCCACATTAACAAACAATATCAGCTCAGATATTATCTATTTATTATTCCTTACCTGAATTATACTCAGAAAGTACAGATTAAAACATGTCTTTAAAGACACAAGCTACCTACTGACTGAGTAGGCAGGATGAACTAAATGTTATCAGACTGAAAATTATGCAGTACGATATCTGTAATTACTGATTAAACTTCAGTATTAACATTATTACGACCACTCATTGCAGCGCTGAAGCAGCTTGGCAATGCTACACCACACCTCTTGCAAGAGCTGATACCTTTCAAAGTCCCACTTTCTGTCTAGTCCTACATTTTTCAGGCTTGATCCTCAAAGGTACACAGTGATAATAACTCAATCGGTCATAATGAGACATCAGTCTCAGAATTACATTCACTTAACATATCTTCATTAAGCATTTAAATGGAAGCACAAGTTCAATGAAAGCAGTCTGCAGCTCATCAAGGATAGGACCAGCAGGTTTGTCCTCAAGATCATTAACATTCAAAGTACATGAGTCTGTCAGTATCCTCTGTGTAAGTGATATTCAGAATCTGCCTTTTTCTAGTTATTTAGGAAATGGAGCCATCTGCTAAATCAGAGCAACCTGACAAGTTCAAGAAGTTCTCATTGAGAAGTGCATGAATTTAATTAAAGTCCATTTTGTGGAGCAAGGCGGGAAGTTACTAAATTTAACTGGAAAGATTGCAGTTACTAATCTCAGCAATTATCAAATTAACTTCTGTATCTCTTGATAATCACACAAAGATGCCTATTGGCCTTTTAGACAGGAATACTTAATTTTATAATATTTCACTTTAAAAAGCCCTAGAGTTTCATGTTTCATTTTGTTAACAAATAGTAAGTTTGAAACAGTTCTTCTGTAAGAAAAACATATCTAGTTGCTCCATTATCACAAGAGGCATTGAGAATTACAAGCTCATCAGTATGGCCCAATGCAACCAATACAATTTGCACGACTCTGTTGTGCCAAAGAAATACCAACGTCTATTTTCCTGAATTTAAACTAGTAACCCTTCTGTCTCCCTGGATTTAAGGACCCCCTGCCTCATCCCCAGGTAAGCAGCAAGGGAAAAAACAGCCAATGAGTTCTCCCAACAAGCTGCTACTTCACAGCTATTTCTGTGTCCATTTTTCCACATACCAGTAACAACAACAGAAGAAAAAACATGAGGAAACTCCCTAATCACGTCACTGCGTCTCAACTAAGGTGATCTTTCATCCTAAGTGCTCTAAATTCTTCCCAGTAGTCATAGTGTGCTAATACATGTCTCACTAACACTGAAGAGCAGCTCAAATAGTATTTCATTGTTAAAAAAGTACAAACCTAAGTAAAGTTACAAACAGACTCCAAATCAAGAGCATCCAAACAGAAAGTTCTCATATAATTAAGTAGCTGTAGTCACTCAACGGTTCCCCTGTTTGATTTCACTTACTCATTTTTATTTATTTTATACTTAGTTCTTAATAGTACCAGAGCACCCTCCAATTCTTGTAAGGATTAGTAGGATTTGGTGAACAAAGGGTATGCACTGAGCTTATCCATCATCCACAGAATTTATTAATCCATACTCATACCCCACCTCAGTCTCCTCTCCAAACTGAGAGATCTTTATCACTTCATTATTAAATTAATTATAGAACTGCTGAGGTTGGCCGGGACCTCTGAAGGTCACCTGGTCCAATCCCCTTCCCCAGCCAGGTCATATAGATCTGTTTGCCCAGGACTGTGCCTAGGTAGCTTTTGATGATGCATTAATGAGATTTCCCTGGCGTTTTCTCTTCTGCAGGCTCAACAGTCCCAGCTCTCTCAGCCTTTTCTCACAGGAGAGAAATGAAGACATGAAAGATATCTGAAGAAGGAAAAAAAGTTCCTAATTTAATATGAAAAAAAATATAAAATGGGCTTCTCAAACTGTAAAAATGGAGCCAAACTTCCAGATAAGTTGAAAATATTGTAAGGTTACAGAACAGTCTATAATGGGGGGTCTGAGCAACCTGGTCTAGCAGGAGCTGTCCCTGCCCATGTCACAGGGTTGGAACTAGATGATCACAGAATCATAGGATGATACAGTGTTGGAAAGGACCTCTGAAGATCATCTAGTCCAACATCCCTGTAAGAAGAGATCCACCTGAAGCAGGCTGTACAGGATGATGTTCAGGCAGGTTTTGAAGGTCTCAGAGACTCTACCACGTCTCTGGGGCAGTCTGTTCCAGTGCTTTGCCACACTCAAAGAAGTTCTTCCTCCTCACGTTTAGATGGAACTTCCTATGTGTAAGTTTGTGCCCGTTATCTCTTGTCCTGTCACACTGGGCACCACTGAAAAAAAACTGGACCCATCCTCTTGACATCCACCCTTTAAGTGGTATCTGCATTGAGCAGATACCCCCTCAGTCTTGTCTTCTCCAGACTAAAAAGAACCAAATCCTTTCCTCATAAAAAAGATTGCTGGAGAAACCAAGTGAATGAAAACTCTGCCAGAACGACGAATGAGCAGTCTTTTCCACAGAGGTTGTCTTGTGCAACACAGATTTCTCAATGCTTTCCCAAGGATGTCAGAAACTAAGAGAGATGACACTCCTAACCTCATCGTATACCAAAAAAAAAAAAAAAAAAAAAAAAAAAAAAAAAAAAGAAAGGTTATCAGTAAAGATCCAACAACCATCTGTTGGATAATTGCCAAAGTAAACTCATTACCTTTCTTTATTCAGAAGTGGCAGCTAGAGTTCTTATCACAACTTCAGCAAAATACCTTTTAGATTAGATTCTAACTCCCTCTTTAAACAAACAAACATGATTTTAAAAACATCATTCCTCATACTGGTTTAGTTCACACCCACAAACTACTTCAGAAAACGACATACACATAGTTATACAAATCTACCAATGCAGTAAATAATTACATATTCAATCTGAAGATTCAGTAATACTAACAAGCTGGAAATAACCTTCAGGAAGTAACCTAGAAAAGTAAGCTTGGACTGAGTTACTTGCAAACTACAAGAAGGGAATGCAAATAACAGTCTGGAGGACATGATCAAAGCTAACATTTATTTTGAGAAATAAAGAAATAATCCAAAAAGTCAGCAAGATAAAATTCAGTAAAGGCATACTTGAAGCATATATAGGAAGAATTTAAATGTACAAATACAATGGTTCAGTAGCAGTCACGCTACAGAAGCTCTTGGTATCACAGCATTTCACCAACCATATATAACTCTTGCAAGAGTCAGCTCTTATTTAGAATTTTGTATGAAAGACAGAAAGCAATTACTCTATAGTATTTACTGCTGATGAAGTCTCACCCCAAATAACAGTCCAGCAGTCTACTTTTGAACACCACATTTTAAAGACGTGAATAAACTTAAGACGACTTATAAAGGGGCAACGTAACAAGAAAGCAGTCCAAGGAAACTGCCAAAAGAAATTACAGCTAATCCTAGATGAAAGAAGACTAAGGTTAGCAAAATGTTACAGAGCAAAAATTATTATAAAGACTTGTTCACCTACTACTCAGGACAGAGAACAAAAAAGTTTGCTTAAGTTTCCACACAGGCAGATTTGCATTGGATATTAGGAAAAAACACAAAGATAAGCACTAGAAGATACAAAGACTGCACAATCATCTTCTCTGTAGGATTTAAGAAAATGTTAAACAAGCACAGAAAAGGCACAGCTTAAGCGTATTCAAACCTGTTTGCATATAAGATTTTGGATTATACAATTTTATATGCCTGCTTTCATCCCTCTATTTTTGTTATTCATCTTTACCAAAGCCTTGATCAAAGAGTGAATTACATCTTCCACTTCACCAAGAATAATAAATCACGAGAAAGAGTGATTGGTGTTCTCATGAAATGGAAAATGGGTAAATACTGAAAAAGTATTGCACTATACTCCTCCACAATCCTTTTGCTCTCCAGTTTTTAAGGGTCACCACTTCATAATCTAGAGAAATCTTAAGACAGAAACCTTAATTCACTGTTCATGCACAATATATTCCCACCATGAAAAAACCTTTGTATAATCTATCCAGTATATAAAGTATTGCCACTTTAACCAGTAGGACCCACAGAAATGCAGTATTCTCACTGGGCTACTTTTATTTTGTTGCTCAGTTTAAATAATTATCTGAAGAAAAAATGAGAGTAAAATTTAGCATCGTATTTCTTATCCTTTTTTTTTAATGGGTATTAACCACATAAAATAATTTTAATTTTGAAGAAGAATCAGAAGAATTTAGAGGTTGCACAGGCTTTACTAGATGCAATTAGATAGGTTATTGAGCTTGTCATTTAGAAAAAATGGAAAAAAAATGTGTCCACTTTTACCTGGTTTACATTCATAGAGATCACAGCATTCCCCTGGCTTTCCTGATGCCTTAGAAACCAATATATTCAAATAGCCAGGTTGGCAAACCTTCCTCAAGCAGCCCGCAGGATTACACACACAACGGCTTGGGAGTGGACAGCATTCACCGGGAGGAGCATAGCCTTCAATTAAGATGGAATCTTCTGGACAGCGAGGAGAAAACTGGACCTCACAGCGAGCCTTGGAACAATCGGGTTTCTCTTCTGAAAGGGAGATAAAAATCAGCATGCCATAAATATCAGTAGAATACTGTGCTGAAGCTGTAAAGATGAGGTTAAATAAAGCTCCCTTTCTTCTCCCTCCCCCCAAAACAATGGAAAGAAAAAAGGAGATTGCTACTATTGAACTGATTAGCAAAAATTATGGAACCTACTTAAAAAATGCTTGGTATTTGCAAGATGGCAGGTGTGTTATGAAATATTTTTCCAGAATTCTAATTTGTGTAATGTGCATGACTGCTGAAGTCACACAACCTCAAAAAACAGCTGCAAAGTTACACATTTGGCCATGACATTAAGAAGCAACTTGTCATATCATGCACAGCCTTGATGTTCACACCTACACCTTCAGTTTCCTAAGACTTTCCATTATGATCAACTGTTTTTAATTGATTGATTTATTAAACAGGGTTGACCTGAACCGAGATTTCACATATTCAAAAAAGCTGGTTACAACTTCAACAGCTAACATACTTGAAAAGTCCATATATTAGGAAAAGAGAATTTTTCCTGCATATGCTCCCGATGCCAACATTAAAAGATGTGTTCCCTTGTACTTCAGTGCCTTGAAGAGTAGAAGAGAAGAGGTTTGACTAGCTCTGGCTACAGGCACATAGCAATAAGAAAAGGAATATTGAGGAGCAAAGTCAAAAAGTTGGTGAGAACAGTAACAACACGGACAAAAACTGAAATAAGACTAAGAGAAAACAAAGACTTAGAAAAAGGTTCTTGAACAGTTAAGTAGCACCCTTCCAAAACTTGGAAAATAACTCAAGATTCCCCATTCTCAGAAAAATTAATCTTAATTCTTTCAAAAATGTTGTGTCATGTCCTCCAATGCCTAAGCCACACAGAAAAATCAGATCACTCCCATAACTGATCTACTCAGCAACGCAAACAGTGAGAAACTTGCTCGTAGGCAAGACGGTCTCACTCTGCCCAGTATATCAGGGCACTGTTAAAAACGAGTGGATTCAAGACACTCAAAAGCAGCATCATCAGGTCACTGGGACATGGTGACTGAAGTGTTTGGAGGCAACGCAGGGAACTTTCCCAGGCCTGACCAGAAAAAAAAAACCCACAGCAACTGTTTATACCACTCCTTGGTTATCTGCAAGTTTGTAAAGTAGATGGTTCTACTGCAAATGTCACTATTACCCCTACAAAATTAATCAACTGTTTTGCTTGTTGTCATTAAATGCAGAATAGTAAAAACAAGCAAAACTAACACTAACTACTGCCATTTTAAAAATTAATCTCTAGTGATAATTTCATTGATTGAATAAGACACATCAAACATAAGCATCTCTGTCAAAAAGTCAATAATATCTTCTCCAAGATTTTAGCAACTCGCTGGTTTTGAAGTTACTGAAGTTACTTACTGGATATTGTGTTTGGGTTTTTTAAACTAAAAGCAATACAACAAATGTGAAATTCTGCTTCCAAACATAAACTGAATGTCAGTAACAGCATTTTTTTTTTCCAGAAGATCATTTTTACACCTGATTTTAGTATATTCTTTGAAATTCTAGGTCATATTGAAGAATCAAAGCAGTATTGCTTGTCTGCATGGTTGATTTTCTAACTGTTCTTTAGTTTCATTTAAGCTTAGAGGGATATAATGCCTTCACATATAAGTGCTTAGAAAAATATTAATATAGGTCTTAGTAATTGCAAAATAAACTCATGAATATAAACGTTGGTCTCAATTTCAGTTGGCAAATACAGCAAAATAGAATCAAAAAATAATTATACTTATGTCCTTCGCGTACCAGTACTTAGTATTTTTTCTTACAAGCATCAGAGATTACTAAGTTAAATGTAATACTAGATAGCATCATAACTCTCTTCTTGCAGTTAAAAGACCCACTATTTTCATCTATCTTCAAAATAGCCTAGGCTAGATAAGTAGTTTGTCTAGAATTTTAAATAACATTTGTAAGATATTTTTTTACGCCTATCCTTATGTTCAGGTTCTTATCTGCTTTATTAAACACATTGTTCAGACTGAACATTACTGGTTACAGAGATTCACTGCAGAAAGTTGTATAAATAATAGATAACACACTACTTTCACTATTTTATTGATATTCTTTAGTTTATGGATATAACAAAAGGCTCAACAATCTTCATTTTCCTTTGTGTGTCGTTCAGTCATGCACAGAGCAGTGATAAAACAGTAGTGCAGTAGCAGCCCTTGAAGTTTGTGCTCATGACAGACCCTTAAATTTACACTTTTCATTACTTGATTGGCCCTAGCATTATGTTTCCAACAATCTTCTGATTTCCATGACTAGCGGATAATACCATCCTTATGAAGCCTCTCTTGTGAACAGACTTTCTAATGTACATATTCTAAAAAGTTTACTTACTATTTTTATTTGAATGCATTTACAGACATATCCATCTATCCATCTATCTCAAGGCAAGTGTTTCCTTAAGGACTGCTTGTATTTGATTGATTTAAATCAGTTTTGAGAAATGCAAGTATTGTCAGAAATGCATGTCCAACTGTTAAAATTTGGACTATTCGGAACTCTAGAGATATTTACTTTGAAGACCACTGCAAAGCCTACTTTTGGAGCCGGTAAGATCACCTAGCAAAAACATGAAGAAAATAATGACTTATCACTATCAATATGTAAGAAGCATCGCATCAGTAGATGAGAGAAATTTAAAATACAGAACCGTGACAAGTATTTTTGTATGAAAAGCTCAATGTTTCAGAGTCACTATCTTTGATACTCCTTTCCTCATTAAGAGTATTGTGCTCAATATAGTTAACTGTAACAGAATGCAAACGGACTCTACTATAAAATAAAACCAGAATCAGTTTCGGAGGAAATGGTTTAAATGCAAACAGCCACCACCCTGCAAAGACACCTTTGTGTTTTAATACTAGGTTAACGTAACACCAGCAGATATTTAGAAATCAAACTTAAGTTTTTCCTTTTAATCTAGCGTAACTGTTACTTTTGTACTTCATAGTCCTGAAAAATAAGCAAACAACTCTCCCTCTCTACTACTACTTGTATAATTTATGTGCATCCAAATTCTAATCTCAAACTTCGTACATGGTAAAACATTCTCCTCCTAGTATACCAGTGCTACTGAGCAACAGGAAAGCCAAATGCATTAATCCAGGCTGGATCAGCCAACTGACACTTGTCCTTCAACTTCCCTGACACCAACTCACAGCAGAGTCAAGGGCAGGTAATGAACCTTTCTGTAGACTACATCATGATTTAGTTCTTGATTTAGATGTGGTTTTCCTTTTGTGGAAAGCAGCAAGTGGCCGAAACAATATGTGATTGTTAGCATTTGAAGTGTTTTCTTGTGGAGTCCCAACCTCATATTGCTGAAAGGAATTTTCACTACAACATGGAAATCCAGCAGCTCCCAGTATAGCACTACTATATTTTAGTTAAAATTTTCATCAGCTAGTACCACACTGCTTCTTGTGCTCAGCCCTCACTGTAATATAAAAAGGCGAGAGTTCTGTTTTACTGCAGTTCAGTAAAAGTTAAAGGCACCTCATTTTTATACCAAGTCTGAATAAAAGGCAGTACTTTTAAGCAACCAGTAAGAAAAGTTTCAAGGTTTTTCTTCTCGTTATCTCAGCAAAGGGCAAGCATACCCACCTTCTCTATTTACAGGGACAAAGGTTTATATGGGACATATTTCTATAATTCATGGTACTAAACTTGTTTACCTTTTCATTGTTTGATTGAAGAAAGCATCAAAATTGAATTTGCTCTCATAATAAATTACAAACATTAATACAGCCATAAATGTCACTGCTTCAGCAGGATTCCTGATTTAATTTCATTACATAAAGTTATTTAAGGTTTCATCAAACAAGGGAATCATTTAATAGCTCTTTTTTCCTTTATTAACAAAGTCTTTCAGCCTTTACAAAAGGAACAAATAAGAAAGCATGTCAGAGCAGGATAATTAAAAATACGACAGACTATCTCAAAAGACAGAAAGGTAGGGCAATGGCAAACTGCATTCCCCAGAAAACAACTATGAAATCACTCACCAGTGGTATTTTTGCAACTTTACCCCTTTTATACACCAAATGGGAACTATTTCAAAGCAGCATCTCAACAGACCAAGGTAGATTCACAATAATAACCTACCTAAAAAATACAGACTTTTGAGGAAAGGGAGAATAATATACGTGACTTACTGTGAAATACATTCAGACAGCAAATATATAAGATACTTATTGCTGAATAAAGAAGCATCTTAAGACACAGATTACATAGCAAGAAGATCTGCATGTGTCACATCCTCCTAATCCATAACATAGATTCCCTCACAAGAACAACTTCATACAATCCTAACTGCATGTCGAAAAGAAAGTGAAATTACTTGCTAAAGCAGTCATCTGGGTTTGTAATTAAGAGTTTGTACTCAGGACACTTACCACACTAATTAAAATTTATTTTAATAAAACATTGTTCTACCCTTGAAGCAGTTGAAAGTTAATAACTTAACACATTTAATAAGTTAACCGCTTTAGCAAGGCATGAAATCGCTTATACAATTCAGCAATTAATATATGAAGTGAGGATCTGTATACACTTTAGCTGTTTGATTTTCACAGCATCAGTTAACGGAAAAAGTGAACACAACTCAATCACATTTCAGTCTCCTTTAAAAAAAAAAAAAGGGAACTATTAACAACAAGAACAATTACTTGTCAAGGATGCATCCATCAAGATTCTCATAAATTAAGTCTCAACAGATAACCTACAACACACTAAGAAAAACTTAGCCGGCTGCAAATTTGCCTTTATGTTCAAGAAAGCAGCATTTCAAATGCCTACACAAAGAAAAGAAACTAGTAACAGATTTACTGATGAGGTTTCTCTGTAGAACACATTCTCTTTATACTCTTGCCTCAAACACCACTGAAGCCAGAAGTGTTCTGGTATCTCTGACATCTCATCGCCCTAAGCCAACAAAGAATCTCCACAGAGATAAAGGAAGAGTCTGGATCAATCAAGTTTTTTTCAAACTATTCTGAGACAGTGAAATCTTCTCAAGAAACCTATCTGGAAAGATAACATTTTTAATAAATTGAACACAATCCAAACAGGAAAACTGACGTTTTGATTAATTCAAACTAAGACTCCTATCCTCAGAAACAAACTTCACATCTACTCTGAAAGACAGCTTTACAGACCATTTAATGTAATATTATTCCGTTTACCAGTGACAGTGCTATTTCTAGGTATAAATTACTAATGCTACCAGATTTACATTTCAAGACAAACTTTACTTTTTTTAGGTCCAAAGGTTCATGCTTACCTGGCTCTTACTTCACAACTGGCCTGCAAAAACAACCTGCTGTTGCTAAGCTCAACAGAGGATACCCTACAATTACAAAGAATAAATGAATCAACTAAGATACAATGTGTAACTGAACAATAACAGCTAAATAAGTTACAATGTACCGTGTGCTTTAATATTGAAACAGGAATCGTTAATTTTAAAATCCAGTCTCAAAAATATTTCTCATTTCCATCTGACTTTCACCTCAGAAGCACACACGAAAGTCGTAGCATCTCGGAAGTCTGAGCCCAGTAACACTCAAACTGACCTTTCAATGCAGCTGCAGTGTATTTATTATAAAGTGCATGGAGGGGGAAGGGGTGGATGACCTGGGGAAGATAAACCGTCAAAGTATAAAATATCTGCCAGAAATCAAGATGCGGATTTGGTGCTTTTT
This sequence comes from Thinocorus orbignyianus, assembly GCA_013400375.1. Taxonomy (NCBI): domain Eukaryota; kingdom Metazoa; phylum Chordata; class Aves; order Ciconiiformes; family Thinocoridae; genus Thinocorus; species Thinocorus orbignyianus. The sequence continues at coordinate 133,606 of VXBW01008263.1, read as the reverse complement.
TTCCTTTGCCACTAACATTAGAGTCTGCCATAAAACAACAGCCATAAAGCTAGAATTTTCATAAAGTTTCTCTGTATCAAAAGCTACTAGGTATTTTTAAAATTACATTTCCCATGACCTTACAAAGTTATAATGGGGAGTGGAGGTATAATGGTTAGATACTGACATCCGTCTGTTGCAACCAATGCTTTCTCTGCGAGAAGATAACTTCTTTACCTTCCTGGAAGGTTTATACAATACTCAAACTTGCCACTAGTTAGAGGTGGTTTTATTAAGAAAACCACTGAATACTAACTAGACAGTCTAGATCTCAGTGTTGTTTTGTTTGTTTTGTTAAAGTAGAGAAGTTGTAACAAAACCCAACCAAACATATACCACCCCAGCCCCTCATCTTGGCTAGTATGAAAATAGCACTGAAATAAAAATGGTTCCTGGAGAAAAATTAAAAACTTTGCTTTCACCTCTGTATCAAATTCTTTTCCTTCATTATGTTTGCATGCTCTGCTTTGACACGCAGAGAAAGCACATGCCAAGGGCAGTTAATGAGAAAAGCAGTAGAGCTAAAGCACTGGTTAGCACAGTGGAAGGATCTTAAGGTATAACCTAGTGTGGGAGAAATGAAGAAAAGCCCGGATGGGTGTGGAAGAGTCTTCTCATTCTTCAAGTGAAACTGAACAGATTTCTGCTTTTCCAGAAACCTTTTCAGGCAGTGATTTTTACCATTTTGTCAAAACATTATGTGACCAGAGATGTCTTTACTCAATCACCATAGAAACAAGGACAGAATGTTTTCATTCAATGAGAAGACAGAAGAGAACTATCATAGTCTGAGTACTTCTCCAAGATACTTAAACTGTTATATAGCTGCTCCTTTAAAAACAAGCTTTTAATATGTACATGTACGGATATACATATGTATATACAAAGAGTATATTTTTTCTGTTAGGTCCCTAAGAAGAACTCAGAGTAAGAACCATTTTGAAATAGCTGACTTCATATTTCATTTTTCTGAACAGTTCAAAATACAATATGGTTTATAAAGATGAACATTTTGTATGACTAAGCAAAGCAATGCACTAAGGTCAACATACATGCTTTGAAGACATGCGTTGTTCAGCTTTGCATTTTTGTTTCATTATAAGCCAGTTTTGTGAAATCTAGGCTAAAATACAGCCACTTTTAATTTACAGTCTTACAGCCGCCACTGAAACATGTTCCAAACAATAGGGATGCTCTACTGTTATAGAGCGGCAGGAAGGAAATATTAAAAGGATTAGGGATAAACAAGAAAAATGATTATCTAGCTGAGGCAGTCAGACAGACAGGGATCGATATCGGAATGCAAAATGCCCAAAAGGATTTTCAAGAATCAAAAGGACAGTTATAGTAGATTAAAAAATGAGATTATCTTACACATACAATATGCACAGTTCTGTATACGGATGAACTGCTACAAATAAAAAAAAGGAACTAGAGCCTGACCTTTTACCTAAAACTGAACTTTATTTAAAATTCATCCTGTTTTTTAAATGACTTTTGCTTCGCTTTCCAGTATTCTGACACTCTGGATTTTACATACAACACAGCAATCTGTCTCACCCTTGCTACTGCCTAATCTTCTTGCAATGTAACAGCAACAGCCTGCAACTAAACTGTCTTAAAAGAGTCATGCATACAATCACAGACACAAGTTTTACTAAACAAGCATTTGTCGATACACATCTTTGCAACATGGTATTCACTAAGGATTGGCCAAAGGTTTTTCATTTCAATATCCAGGAACAAGGGTTATGCCACTAAAGACAGCTAGAGTCAAGACAGAGAATAGCATTTGGATATCCATTTGGATAGCAAAGCTATTAGGACATTATAATTCCACTTCCTGAACTTTCTTCTTTTCCTGTACTGAAAATATTAAAAAAATAAAAAGGCACTAATTCAAAACCAAACACAGACCAGAGCTGTTGTTTACTAAAGAAAGGGTTTTAACAGCATCAATGAGGATTTATCAAACATCTCTCTGTGTCTAAATTCAAATACAAGGTCTAAGAAACCAATGTTGTTTGTGGCAGTGCTTATGTTTGGGTTCAGACCTCCCAATTCAAAGCATTTCTCCATCAGGTTTAGAAACAGCCCCAGCTGAGAAACTCAAAGGCAGCTTTTCTCTTCCTCCATTTCATATAAAACCTGCTTTCAGCAGGTATATATTAACATTCTAATATAAATTAAGAGCTCGACAGTAACAAGTTAATCCAAATCCATAACAGCTAACATTAGCTTTCTGACAGAATCATTTACACAGAGAAGGCCAGGAGCCCTAGTCCATTGCAGACTGGGACAGGACCCATTTCCACTGGTGACTGCACTGCTTTCAATTGCAATTAAAGCACCTTTAAACTTCAGTGTTGGAAATCCTTCAGAAGCTAGGAGAGATGAGCAGAGAACTATCTGTGGTCAGATTTACAGCTGGGATGCCTCCATTGTAAAAAACCAAAAAAAAAAAAAGTTTTCAATACTGTCATTACTGCAATAACGTTGTACATTGTGATTTATATAACAGCACCTATTATTCTGAATGAATGATACCACTCCTACTATTGGACAACTGGCAAATCAAGTGAAATCTCCAAAGAAAGAAAGAGTATGTAAATAGTAATGAGGCGGTTTTAACTCCAGAGCCAAGACTTCAAAGAATGCCAAAACATTTTGGAAGTAGGACAAAAAAAGACACCGAATTTGCAACCAGTATAAACTGAACACACTTCAATGACTTTCAAAAACATACACTAGCAGTAAATTTACCTAAAGCCAAAAGCATTCTTTACTGCAATGACAAAAGCAGCTGCAAACCAAATGTAATGCTGAACGTGTACCAAAATGATGACAAGGCACAAATATTTGGAACAATTCTGCTTAATGCAACTTAAGAAAAATATAAGCTAGGTGACATCTGGGAAAATAATCACAAGTATTCACCAAGGGAGAAGTACTGCAACACACACCTTGATCTGACAGGGAGAAAGCGACTTGAATTTGAGCATGTAACTTGTACCCCAAAAAAGGACAAACATCTCTGGAAGTAGCTCTGGATATAAGGAGCACCCAAAGACATACTATACCACACAGTCACACCCAAACTAGTAGTCTCAAATCACTGTTTGCTTCCTAATCAGAATCTGAAAACATAAGCATAACAAAGACCCAGAAAACACTCGCATTTGCTATAAATGCAAGCTACAATCAAAATAAATACATGATTTTACAAAGAAACGAGAATTCACATATATAAGGAGTTAACAACTGAGATAAAACTCAGAACAGCAAGAAGTGAAATTAATTTTCTAGAGCTAGATTAAAAAAAGCAACTGAGGTGTGAAAATTAGCTTAGAAGCAAGGGGTTTGAAATTCAAAAGGAACACAACTTTTTGTTATTAATGAAATTGAATCAACTCCTGTCTGCTCTTTCGTGTTTTGGTTTGTTAAGTTTATAAAAATAAATTTAGGATATGTGCTTTCTCTAAGTTCTCTGATCTCTGCTGCTGTTAAAAAAACCAGCCAAAATCCAAAAAGCCAAACCCACACACAATAAAACAAGGACTTAAATGCCTTAAGATACTTTTGGCAAGTAAACTCCATTATGCAAACTAGTTTTTGTAGCTATTACGTTCAAAGGACCTCTGTATGTTCGCTAGAAGCTTAACCACATACTTCTTAAATTCTTTCAGAAAAACACTCAAGATGCATAACATCAGAAAAATCAACTCTATTGAACATTGTATTCTTTTCTTCCCTTTACTATCCTCAGATTCCATAGTCATCAGAAAGTATGTATAGAGGCATAATTTCCTTCTTTTAGGAAAACATAAGTTGACTATTTTCAATGGTGAAGTCCAATGCCTAAGTGTTTTGAGACATTTTCATTCTCCAACTGTTCTGGCTCATGTCTCTTGACTTCTCAGGGAAAGCTTCTTCCTAAGTTCTTCTAAATAACCTCTCTAAATTTAGAACTTAAACATGTTTCTCCTATATTCTAGTAATTTTTCGTATTACTAGAGATCTTCCTGAATTCTTACTTTCTGCTTTTATTTTCTACCATGAATATTTCTGTTTAATTTGCCTCCCTGGAATGAGTTTTAATACCAACTACTATAAGCCTTAGTTTGCAATTCATCAATTACAAAACGTGCATTAACTTACTGAACAAAATTTCTACGTATTACTTAGCATAACAGAAAGAGATCTGACTATAAGAAGAAATATAAGAGCTAAGTAAAACTGGTCCTTATAATCTTGGGTGACATCTATACTGACACAGTGCATTCTTATGTAAAAATTCTTAGTGCTTTGCAGTGAAGAGATTGTACAATATTTTTTACCAGATTTCCAAATACAAGAAATACTGTCATCATGAAAGACTTTACTGAATAGCTCAGTCTTCCAGAAAAAAAGGTATTTTTTTGGTTTTTACCAAATATATTTTTATAGAGAAATGACACTTAATACAAAAGCATTTCACTGAATACTGAGATGGAGGATATCCACATAAAACATCATGGTTTCTTAAAAGACAGTCTTCTAATAAATTGCTACATCTGACACTTAAGATGTAAGAAGCACAAACAAGTAGCATATCAGAAGACTCAGTTGTGAAAGAATTTAAAGCACTCTGTTATTTGGTTCTCATACTGGAGGTAACCTCTCATATTCCATGTAAAAATATTGAATTTTTGAATTATAATATTCTATAGATATAGGCTTTCTTGAATCCAAAGACCATGTGCACTAGAAAAAATAAAATTAAATAAAGCCCTCAGACATCACACAACTAATTTTCTCAAATTCCAAGCACCTACTTGCAATACCTGTTTTAATTGCTAGCTTGGACAGGTTTCTGTTTTTTCATAACTATCAGTCACACAAATGCAGAAACAAAAAATATAATTTGTTGGGAAAAACAACACCAAAAGACAAAAAGAAGCAATTTAAGAATGCCATTTCAGTTTTAGTCTAAGATCTAATGAGTTTAAATTTGAAAATACTGCTGTCCAACTGTCTGCACAAAAGCTTTTGAGAACTAATTAGAAACAAACAAACAATTGGAAATTTAAGAGTCATCTTAACTCTTCCTGCTTTCAAACAACAGCAGTATCCAAAAAATAAACGCCTACACATTTAGGGGGGAAAAAAAAAAAGAAGTTTATTTTACTCAAAGGGTTGCAGTCAATGGCTCAATGTCAAAGTGGCTGCCACCACCGAGTGGTGCTCCTCAAGGCTTGATACTGCGAACAGTGCTGTTTAACATCTTTGTCAGAGACTTGGACAGTGGGATTAAGTGCACCATCAGCAAGTTTGCTGATGACATCAAGCTGTGCAGTGTGGTTGACACGCTAGAGGGAAGGGAGGCCATCCAGAGGGTCCTGCACAGGCTTGAGAGGGTCCTGCACCTGGAACATGGCAATCCCAAGTACAAATACAGGCTGGGCAGTAAATGACTGGAGAGCAGCCCTGAGGAGAAAGACTTGGGAGATCTCACAGATGAGAAGCTCAACATGAGCCAGCAGTGTGCACTGGCAGCCCAGAAAGCCAACCACATCCTGGGTTGCATCAAAAGAAACGTGGCTAGCAGGTCACGGGAGGTGATTCTCTCCCTCTACTCTGCACTTGTGAGACCCCACCTGGAGTACTGTGTTCAGTTCTGGAGTCCTCAGCACAGGAAGGACATGGAACTGTTGGAACGGGTCCAGCAGAGGGCCACAAAAATGACCAGAGGAATGGAGCACCTCTCCTATGAGGACAGGCTGAGGGAGCTGGGGCTGTTCAGCCTGGAGAAGAGAAGGCTCCGGGGAGACCTGATAGCAGCCTTCCAGTATCTGAAGGGAGCCTACAGGAGAGCTGGAGAGGGACTCTTTGTCAGGAAGTCTAGTGATAGGACAAGGGGTAACGGTTTTAAATTGGAAGAGGGGAGATTTAGATTAGATACTAGGAAGAAAATCTTTACTGTGAAGGTGGTGAGACACTAGAACTGTTTGCCCAAAGAAGCTGTGGAAACCTCATCCTTGGCAGTGTTCAAGACCAGGCTGGATGGGACTTTGAGCAACCTGGTCTAGTGGGAGGTGTCCCTGTCCATGGCAGGGGGGTTGGAACTCAATGATCTTTAAGGTCCCTTCCAACTCTAATGATTCTATGATTCTAAATAACGGTAGCATAAGTCACACACACACATGTATTCATAACCAGCCCTCAAGCAGACTGAAGACCACAAGAAATCACAGTATGGGAAGAACAAACAAGTTGCTCACTTCTGCAATACTGCCATAAAACCCCCAATGTATCGAGCCAGATTACTTAGCACAAACTGAGAACATGCAATAGTCAGAGTCTTTATTCCCCACATAGTCACTAAACAGGTGCCTGCACATAGCTATTCAGGTACAGAAATAAAATACTCAATTAAACACAGCTTCATGTCTATCATACATTAAATACTACCAGAAATCACCACCCTGTTGCAGCATCCTTATTTTGCCTGAAAGAAGCAACATTCCAGAGAGGGAATTAAATATCAAAACCACCAAAAAGCAGAAAGTCAGAGCTTACATAGCACTGAGCTTCTGTCAACGCTAGTACAAGGATTTTGCTGACCGCAGTAGACATTAAACTTGGACCCCACTATTTCAAGCTGGATGAATGCCAACATCTTTTATTATGAACAAAAGACAGCAAGTCTGGAAAAAGACTAACAATCCTATGCCAAATATATAAAAATAATCTCTCAATTTCAGAATATTGTTGGCTGCAATGTTCTTTAATTAGATTCAGTTTCTGATCTCATTTGAAGCATAAAGCTGAGTATTAACTAGCTACAAAGCTCTTTTCCAATAACAGCTTAAAGGGGAATGATCTAGATAACTGCAAGTGATCAGTTTTTCCCAAGTGTATTTTTTTTTTTTAGCAGAACCATCAAGCTAGAAGAGTAACACAAAATACACTGGCTCAGAGATTTATTCCGATTCTTTACCCTGTGCTTTTCTTATTCTTTCATCTTCATTGTTGTTTACTCTTAAGATATCTGCCTATTGTTTACGCATTCTTTAAAGCAAACCCAAAAGCTAACTCCTTCACATTTTTTCCAACCTTTTGCCATTCTCACTAATCATCTTCATTAGTATAATATACAGCAACATACTCCATTTGTGTAACAATCTACCTTATTACAAAGTATTATTTTCGCTTAAACACGGAAGAAAAGAATATTGTGGCAGTTTGCATAACTTCCATGACTCGACTAGAAAAAGAAAATTCAGCTGTAGAAGTATTTGATTACAATAATTTCTTAGGGCAGTTGGACTAAGCCTCAGACACAGAATCAATTTATAAGCACTAAAATGCAGGTTCTATACCTTTGTGGAACATCACGCATACTGACAGGAGCTACTGCCAGGAAACTGCAGGTCTGATTGCACTTTGTAAGTGAAGTCAAGCAAATTATTACTATTTCTAGTGAGATTTCCATGATGGCACTCCTTGCATAGGTTTGGGTCACACCCAAAACCATTTTAACATCAAACTCTGTACAGAGTATGGGCTCAGGAACCTGAAACAACCAATGTACATTAATCTTACATCTAAGTTTGCTGCAAACATTATTTTAGAGTATAAGGTTGAGATACAAGGCATACCCGCTTATTAATAAACCAGACAAATATACGAGATGGTACCTAATCCACAAAAAATGATGTTGGCATCTCTTGAAACAGGAGAGAGCCACCACTGATGTAACTGAAGAGTTGACAGACTCCTCATGGAACCAGGACAAACTCTACAAGTAGGAAGATGACAGGCAGAGTTTCGAATTACATCCACGCAGCGCTCCAAGGAAGGGACTGGTTCTGCACACTCATTTAACAATGACAGCAATCCTGCCCAATAAACACACTGGGAGACAACACAAGCAGGAAGATCAGAATTTTAATTGACAGCCGTTATGACCAAAATTACAAAAAACAGAAAGAAAAGAAATACTGATGTTACCAGCAAATTATACCTCAAAAGATGCAACGATCCTTACAACCACGATACTGCACTAATCCTATAAACTCATGCAATATATTTAAGAAATCCATAAGTTGAGAACACATTCCTTCACACAGCCCAAGCTGAGAACTGGTATTGCAAAAGTCAGCAACGCCTGAGCAGCGCTAACTGGGAAAGCCTCCTGACATCAACCAACAATGTAACAGAAGAAAGCAAAAGCTACGAACAGCTTTACCAACTATCTGTAAAGCTGATGCTGATCTCAAAGCAGAGTGGTAATTACTTTAAACACCGTGTTTTCTTTTTTTCCCCCCATTTGGCTGGGAAGAGACAGCAGACAGAATAAAATCTAGTATTGCTACATGACAAGGTATCTCATGTGTCACTTCAGAATCTCTGTGGTGCACCTCAGTGAACTGCAGTCCTCACAGGCTTTCTAAAAAAACAACAGCAACATAAGTAAATGAGAAAGAATGAGAAAAATGTTTCTTTACCAGACCTTAGATGTTAATTGTTAATGAAGGCGGTATTAATGAGGTGAGTTTTAAAGGTCACTTCTCCTTAGCATAACTCAAAATGCACACATTTTTTTCTAACAAAAAGACTAAGTAGTACAACATACCATCTTGTATTACTGACAGCAATCAAACAACTCCCCTTTAATCTTTTTTCCAATCTATGCAATGAATGCATTTTCTCAACACAGAATAAATCCTTGTTTGCTTTCATGGAAATCTGGATCAAGACTTAACAAATATTTATCAGAAATCTCTACAATATAAGCATGTAGAAAAGACAAGATTAAATAATACAGGTATGCCAATAATGATAAAATAGGATGCAAATGTCCACCTTTGAAGCATGCCTTCAGAATCTCATTAACATAAAAAGCAAAACTGAAACATAACAGAAAAAAGTTAGAAAATTTATTCTATATTTTTTACCAAAAAGCATACCCTCCCCATGCACTATGTCCCATTAATGCCATAGGTGAATGCTTAAAATTAAGCAAAGCTAGTAAGTTTTATTAAACTTTTACATACTTAAATTGCAGGACTGATCCCTAACTTTATGCTTAAAGCACCTAACGTCCTGTGAAGGACATTTTAAAAATCATCTTTAACATGCTGACCTTCTCCTATTTCACATAATTTTCTTGAATCATGTTGTAGGTCTCAAGATATTTTAAAATAGCGTTTAAGCACCAACTACTTCAGAAAAGAGGTTAAAAAAATATTAAAATTAGTCAATGTCACATTCTAGCCACAATTTCCATTACATTGCAAAACAAGCATAACTTAGATAACACATAAAAATGTACAAGCAGGCTCAAACTTATATAACACAAAAATGGACAGTAGGACAAGCTTAAATAACCTGTAAACAGACAGTTTGAAAAACACGGAAGCACTATTTTTTTGAAAGAAATTATTTATCTAGCAAGATTTAGGAAAAAATCTTCAGTTAGCATAAATTGCGTTAGATGCTTGACTTTGTAACCAAGGACTTCGAAGCACTTCTGCAAATTTATACTGTCTCATGTTTTACTGTCTCTGGTTTTAAACTGTAAGACCTTAGGTGTAGACTAGATATAAGGAAGAAAATTTTTATAATGGTGGTAGTGAAACACTGGTACAGGTTGCCCAGAGAAGTGGCAGATGTCCCATGCCTGGAAACATTCAAGGTTCAACAGATAGGGCTCTTAACTTGATCTAGTTGAAGATGTCCCTGAGAACTGCAGGGGATTGGACCAGATCACCTTTAAAGGTCCTTCCAACACAAACTATTCTATGATGCTATGTCCTGCACATTACAATCTGGTAACCAAGAGTATTATCTAAAAAAATAACAACTCAAAAAAACCCCACACAAAACAATAAACAAAACCCACCCAAACAAATAATTGAAGAAAAAAAAAATCACAGAAGAAGAAAACAAAGCAAACAAAACCATACCAAAATAATAGAGAGGTTTATATAACTAAGCAGCCAAAATAAGAAATACCCAATTCATAGAAAGGATGCTCTAACAGACAGAAAATTCAGAAGACCACATTCAACTGGACTGAGTTCAGTAATTCAGACAAGCTGTTTTGCTCCTGTTTTACTACCCAATCTATAAAATGAGTGCATTTTATAAACAGAATTGCTTTACAAGTGCAGAGGAATTTGTTCTGCATGCTAACTTAGGCTTTGTCCAATACATGATCCTTTTTTTTAGTCAAGACTCCTAGGTGTTACCAAAAAAAAAAAAAAAAAAAAAAAAACAAAAAACCAAAAAAACCCAACCAAACCACAAAAATTCCCAACTACTTAGTCTGTATTTGAAAATACTATACAGCTGCTAGAGAATCTGAATATACCAGAAAAAAAAAATGCACAAGTTTTCCTTCAAAAGAAAACTTGTATCTAACTATACTTTCTTGACTAGGATCAGTCAAAGCGAAGATAACAGAAAGTATCATCAAATTAATATTCACTAATTATTCACTGACAAGTAGTTGAAAATTGGTGTTTTGCACGGAAACTTCAGTTTTAGCTAGTCAAAATTCAGACTAAACCAAAGCATGACGTATTCATTTTTCTTCTTTTAATCTACCCTTAAAACCTAATCTATACACCCACAATTAGAATATACTCAGTCTATATACTGATTGGAATAATACAAGAATGGAAGGAAACACATTTTGCTTTATCTTTCATAAACAATTTTTTTTCAGAAGGCAGCTATTTCAAAGGCCAGGTAGAACAGCCAACCCAACCCCAGTCCCAGCAGGGTGAGCTCTATGGAGCAAGTTTTTAAGCTGTTCCAAATACATCATAAGACAGCAGATGTAGACATAGGAGATACAGGCAGCAACTAAACCAATCACAGAGCAAGAAGCAGGTAAAGTATTAACATCTCACAAAGACTATCAATTCCAACTGACATCACGTAGAGGACGAGAAGAAAATAGTGCATTAAGACCCTCATAAGACTTCTGCAAAGGTCTCACATGACTTTTGCAAGAGAGTGAAAAACTCAAGGTGGGCCCTTGTCTCTCTCATTACAATATTCATTGTTGGGCTATATTTTCCATCAGCAGAAATAACCTCAGTCATTCAACCAACACAATGAGTAATTCTAAAGGTTGAGTTTGGTGACTGAAGAACTTGATGTTCAACACAATATTCAAGGGTCACCAAATCTCTTTGAGAAAAGACTACTTTATTTCTGAACATAAATCACAGTAGTGATAGCAGCAACCTTTTTTTTGTCTGTGTTGACCTACAATGACAAGTGGGAACATGTAACAGGTAAACCAAATACTTGGGCTCCGGTACACTGATGTGAAGCCTGTGCCTTCTGTGCGTACTCTGAGCTCTTCACATTTCCATTATGAGCTTCCTAATCTATAAACAAGATACCCACCATAAAGTAGCTGGATAGCTGAAAGAAGTATCAAGGGCTTCCTTTCCAACATCAGACTTCTCTTGAAAAAGATATACAGGAATTTGTATCATAATGGTAAAGTGTTCAAGGCCACAACAGCATACGCCACATACAACATCTTGCATATGCTGCTTCATAAATACAGCACCAAAATGCTCTTCCCTTGCAAAACAGCTACTTTCTCACCCTTTGTAGTAAGAGTCCAGCTATGTGGGGTGGGGGCTGAGGGAGGGCAGGGGGCAGTAGTGTTTAGAACAGGTCCTGTAGAACTAACCCTAGCAGGAAATAAGCAGTCTGCAACTGTTCTCAAGAATCCCAAGTGTTGCTAAGTAAAATTTCTGGGCATTTTCCCTAAGGTAAGCCACTTTAGAACTCTCAAGGCAAGTCTCAGTCTCTCCATCACTTTTGGGGATGATCTATCCTTTCCAAATCTATCAGCTGCAGAGTAATTCCAGTCCAAGGGGACATCTTGAGGTTACCTGTTCCCATCCCCTGTTCCGAGCAGGGCTAATACTAGGTCAGCTTCTCAGGTCCAGGTAAGTTTGGACAACCCTGAGGATGGTGATTCTACCCCCTCTTTAGGAGGCCTTTTTCTCCATTTGACCACTCTCCCAAAGCAGCCCTCAACATCTAACTGGAATGTTCCTTGTTACAGCTGCTTGATGTTTCTCATCTTTCCACTGTGCAACTCTGAGAAGTCCCTAGCTCCCTCTTTCTCTGTAACCAAGTATACTGCCATCTTCAGCTACTTCAAAGTCTCTTCTGCTGAAGAAAACCCCTTCTCCCTGTAGACTGTGATCCCCAGCCTCCTACTCAAGCATCCTTCTTGCATTAGAGATCCCCAGACTGGGTACACTACTCCAGATGAGGTTTCACAAGCGCTGAAGAGAAGGTGTGAGTGTCTCCCCCCCGTCTCTGCTGGCCATGCTCCTGCTAATGCAACCTGGCATGCAGTTGGCCGCCTCCACCGCAAGGGCACACTGCTGACTCGTGTTCAAGTTACTGCCCTGTCAGTCTTGGTCAGGGTAAGTCATTACTCCTGCCTGTGACAGGGAAGCTTTTTCCCTGCTTCAGTTTTCATGAGGACAGAAATTTCTACAATCAGTAACATATTGTTCCCGGTGCGGCCTTTTCTTTATTAGTAAAACAATTTAAAGTAGGTTCTGCATTGGCTTCTGTGGCTCAGCAAGCCAAAGAGAAATTCCAAGAACTTTAACTGTTTTCTTTTGGAGCTAGGTGTTTACGACTGATAAATATGATAAGGGAAGTTCAAAGATTATTTTTTTTTTTTCTACTCTTGGATTCAGTTTTTATCCCCCCTCTATCTCATTTATGTCTCCTGAAGCTGTTCATATATTCAGCATCAGCACAGGCTGTTAAAAAATAAATTATTTTTGTCCACAAAATACTACTACAGTGGGGAATATGTGTCCTCCTCATCTCTTAGTTGAACTGCAGCCTGAATTCAACTTTACCTGTAGTAGACAAATTCTGAATAACTAAGAGGAAATTTTCAAAGTACTACACTTTGTTTACTGCTGTATTCATAGAGAAGAATTTATTATTTTTGCCAGGAATTTCAGCTTGTTTAGGCTATGAACGAAACAATCCTGCCTAACATTTTTGTCATCTAGCCTTCACAGTTTCCGTATGCAATACCATCTCCACACAGTCAGATCAGATGCCCTGTTCTGCTCCAGATCTAAATAGTAATTCCAAATGTAGCTTGTTAGCTAAGAGAGAACCATATGGACACTAATGTGCAAATAAGTTTCTTCTAGAGTTAACATACCTTCTTTGGTAATTTATTGACTTGATTTGGTATAAGGAGATAGTGTCAGAAGCATTAGGATGAGTTAGGACAACAGTCCCTCTCATCTCAACGTTTCTATTTCTAGTCCTTGACCATGGGGTAGAAGGGTGTGTGCTGGGGCGTATCTGAGAAGGGTAGAAGGGGAGTATCTGAGAAGTTGTGCTCTTCCCCTCAAAGTCCAAGACAAATTTGTACCCAAATGTTTAATATAACCTTAAGTTATCTGGGAAGCTCATCTGCTTCCAAGCAAAAACCCTGAGATGTATAAGGCTGGCATATCCTAAGAGTTACTATCTCCTCCATCCTCTGTCAGTCAGTGCAGCCCCTCTTCAGGTGCATGCTCTTGTCCAGACAAGTCTGAAAAGACTACAGCCTTGTTTATACAGGTCAAGCAGAAGGCAAGTCCCAGCAATACAACAGGTTACATTCTTCCATGTAAACACACCCACCTAGACTAACAACCACAGTTCAGCTATCAGGAACTGGATTACATTTAGTGACAGGTTTACCACACATATCATGTGGATACATATAAAATCAAAATGACCACACAGAACAACTAAACAGATACATAGTATTTATACCTACATTGTGTTTGAATTGCATACATATAATTTTATCTTTTCCTACAAGAACTCAATACAAGTGAGCAAGACTTCCAGTAAGAAATAATTTTTAGTAACACAATGAAGTGCCTGCCTTAAAAAAAAACAAGAAAAAGATAACTTGGTTGCAATGAACACTGAAATAAAACAAATAGACTTGCATTCAAGGTCACAAATCTGTGTCTGCCCTGTAATACCAGTTACCTATTCTCCAGTAGTGTGTGCAGTTGATTATTACAAACACAGTAGTGTAGTCATGATCTGAAAATAAAGGGAATACAGTTGCATGGTAGCCAATGGTACATAAGCAACATTTCTTATGCTAACATGGCTCAGATGCTACAGTTACATCCCGTCTGTGCTTCAAGAACATTATTTTTATTTAACCGTAACATGATAATGATCTATTTATCAAGTGATGCAAAAAATTTTTGTTTTTATATATACCAATTTCAGATCTGCATAGTGAGCAAGACCAAACGTGTAATGCACACACTCTTTCCCCACAAAGAACAAGAAACCATATCCTGTGCTGCATCAGAAGAAGCGTGGCCAGCAGGTCACAGGAGGTGATTCTGCCCCTGTACTCTGTTCTGGTGAGATCCCACCTGCATTACCACATTCAGCTCAGGGGCCCCCAACATAAGGAGGACATGGACCTGTTGGAGCAGATCCAGAGGAAGGCTGGAGCAGATCCAGAGGAAGGCTATGAAGACAATCACAGGGCTGGAGCACCTTTCATGAAGACAGGTTGAGAGAGTTGGGATTGTTCAGCTGGGAGAAGAAAGGGGCTCAGGGAGACCTTTTAACAGACTTCCAGTACCTAAAGGGAACCTGCAGGAGAGATGGGGGGCAACTCCTCATCAAGGAGTGTAGTGACAGAACAAGGGGTAACAGTTTTAAATTGGAAGAGGGGAGATTTAGATTAGATATTAGGAAGAAATTCTTCACTGCGAGAGTGGCGAGACACTGGAATAGGCTGCCCAGAGAAGCTGCGGCTGCCCCATCCCTGGAAGTGTTCAAGGCCAGGCTGGATGGGCCTTTGAGCAACCTGCTCTAGTGGGAGGTGCCCCCCATGGCAGGGGCATTGGAACTCAACGGTCTTTAAGGTCCCTTCCGACACAAGTCATTCTATGATTCCATGAATACTGGAAACTCTTGTCCTCACCTTTTAGAATTAGTATTACTTACAATATTTTTTAAATAGAAAATAAATGCTGCTTGGACTTCAAAGGTAAATTTACTGAAGACATATTGACAGGACACTAGAATCTTGTTTATTATGTCCCCTCCCAGCTCCTTGTGCATCCCTACGTGACTCGCTGGCGAGGTAGCATAAGAAGCAGAAAAGGCCCTAACTCAATGTAAACTCTGTTCAGCAATTACTAAAAAAAAAAAAATTAAAAAAAAAAAATCAATGTGTTATCAATGTTGTTTTAATCGCAAACCAGAAATGTAGCGCCAAACAAGGTATGTGGAGAGAATTAACTCTGTCACATTCAAAACCAGCACAAGTTAACTAACACCAGAACTCAGCTTGCAAGGTAGTATTCTGCTGAATGCATACATAGAGTACAGCTTTACCCACCCTGAAGTACACATTTTTAAGAACTTAACCCTTTCTGGTTACCCCAAGATATTCACAGAGGATTAGAATTTAGTTAAATACCGTATTTTCCTATAAGAGGAATGTTTTTCCTAATGTTCTCAGACCAACTCTATCCAAATCACAATCTGGACATGCGTTTACAGATTTCCAAGCCCCACTACTGTTGCCTAGTAAATAATTAAAAAGAGAAACATTTTACTCCACGGCAGAAGTAGGAAGGCTTTTAAAAACACATATGTATATAAATATATATACTTACGGGTCTCTTCAAATTTAACTGTACTTCTAACCTATGTGGGTTTTTTTTTGTCGTTTTAAATCACAAACATTACAGTGTAGTTTATAAAAAAAAATCTCAAAGATAACAAAAATCTACTTTTTGTGTTGGGATTGCACTTCGTTTTTCTCACTTTGGTTTTAAATCATCCAGAAGCAAATGAAGCAAAGAACACTTCAACTTACACATTTAAAGTTCAGCAAAAAGTTACAAAACTAAAGACAAAAATATTTAAATTGCTAAATTATCTCAACACTAGCCATAACTCATCCCCAACCTAACTCATCTCACATAGGAAACAATACCAAGAACGCAAGAGCGTAGCAACTACCACTGCAGTTTTAACAGTCTTTTTGTCTTGAACCATACAATGCACACAGAAACAAAGAAGCAAACGGTAGAAGGAAATACACCTCCTCAGCCTCCTTAAAAACACTTTTTAAGTTCTACATTTGGCTACATTTAAAGGTATAAATACAGAAGCACAAATGCTAGAATTCATCATTAGCTTGAAAGCACAGTTGACATACACAATCAAAAACCAGAAAGGCAGATAGAACTCAATAATCACCTAAACTTTCATGGACAGTATTATAACCGAGAGGGCTCGTAATACCAAATTTGCACCTGAAACATTGATACAAAACAGGGTCCTGATCTAGCCATTAAGACAACTAAATACCCAGTGCACTTGTGTATTTGTTCC
This sequence comes from Thinocorus orbignyianus, assembly GCA_013400375.1. Classification (NCBI taxonomy): domain Eukaryota; kingdom Metazoa; phylum Chordata; class Aves; order Ciconiiformes; family Thinocoridae; genus Thinocorus; species Thinocorus orbignyianus. Next base: position 117,130 of record VXBW01008263.1, on the reverse strand, counting down.
ACACTGTATGGCTGTACCAAAAAAAGAGTGCAGAAGTGCTTTAATGGTCAAATCCACAAAAATTTAGGCAACTCTAAACTCTGTCCCTAGAGATCAGCATCTACAACATGCCAGCAGTTTCTCATGATAAAAGACCATTCTCCTTTTTTCCTTAGGAATCTACAGTAAGCACACACTTGCCACCATAAATGTGGAAGAAACTCTGGTTCCATTCCTCTTCCTCCATATGCATTAAACTAATATTTTTAAGATCATACTAATCACAGAATTTCACAGCAATATAACTTTTTTAATTGAGACTACATCATTAGGCATTAAAAATTAAATACTACCTTTCCTTCTATGTTAGTCAGGGATTAGAAGCTTCACTACATTGTAAAACCACGTTTCCATCCCTTCATCAATTAATACTTCCAAAATTTTATACAAAGTTAAAGAGTTTCAACCACAGAATCACAGAATAGTAGCAGTTGGAAGGGACTTTCAGAGATCATCTAGACCAATCAACCTGCTAGAAGAAGAGAGAAAGAAACGACTTGCTGATTCCAGTTCCTATAAATATTCTTTTGGAGTCAAGCATGAGTGCTTTAGAAATTGAGAAACTGATGCTGCCAACAACTGAACACTAAAAGTAACAGACAAATATAAAGATGAAACGAGAGGAGAGAAGCCTTCAGCCTTGACAAAGTATTCGAATACTTTCATATATATGAAATACTGTACAGCAGGAATAGTAAAAACTGGTGGACGTATGCCCAGTGAACGTAGCAAGGAAGGCAGTCATTGCATCTATTAGTTACTAAATCAAAGACAAGATTATGAACGTTAAGACCAGAACACCACAAGAGGGAGAGTGCGATGAAAAACAAGAGGATGAAACTACTTCCCATGCAACCTTCCTGGGAAGCAGCAATGTTTTGGGCATGCTGTTTTGGCTTCTAAGCTTCACATTCAGCTTCAAACAAACGAACAAACCCCACATGCTTTTCAGTGAAGACAGATTTCTCACATCTACCCAACGTGATGGAGGAAATCCAGTAGAAGAGATTAGAAAATAGAAAAGTAGACTGTTAATAGGCTATATCACATTTTAAGTAACAAATACGAGAACGGCATGTCTAAACTTTGTGATTTGAGAATGTGAATTACTAAAAGGAAGTCTTTTCTTGCTTCATTGAAACATCAGCAAAATGACAGTGAAAATCAACTCAGGTTTCATACAAAAACATTTTCATAGAACAACAGAAAAGGAGATGAGATGAAGCCCTAGTGAACTCTTAATTAACTGGAACAAAGCCATAACTATTATGAATAAAGGTGTTAAGACTACTTACTGTACTTTAGGTATTTCACCAATGTTGGAATACACATTGTGCTCTTAACAAAAAGTAAAAGCAAGTTATTTATATGGAGTTTACCTCTCAAGTATCACAATCTAGCCCACAAGGACAACCATACGATAGAAGAGTACATACAGGCAGTCACAACCTAACAAATAATACACTATACATTTACATTCCTGACTTGCTCCACACACCAAGATAAAAATTGTGTCATCTGCTGTCTGCTGCAGTTTTTTGTTGTTGATTCCAGCCCAAACCTGCCAGAGCTGAAGATTCATCATTGCTGACTAAAGAAACCATGCAGAAAGAAGAAAATAAATAGGAAGCACTGTTCATAAATATGAGATGCTTAGAAGTACAACTTAAAAAAAAAAAGACAGGCTTCAACATAATAGCATCAGATTTCAAGAAAGCAATTTTGTAGCACTAAAAAGGAAAGAGACTACTTAAAAACTAAACACATCCTCCCTATTAAAATACGGGTTTAGTTACTGTACTAGGCACGATGCAATTGAAGCAACTACACACACTTATGAATGCAGAAGCAAACCGCATAATTGAATGAAGTACAAAGCACAGTAATTTCTTTGAAAAAATAAAAATGCAAGAGACAAGAATGATGACTAACAAGGCTCTGTCCAAATATCATATGGTAAAAAATGAGATTTTATTAGAGAAAAGGGTATGGAAGTACCTTCTGGAATACTAAACAAGCAAATAGCAGAATGACTAAATGGACCCCGAATAATTGGCAGGATGCTACACCATGTGTATACTATTTCTAACTCTGCTGTTTCCAGAAACAGAGGCTGTAAATATCATTCAGATGCAGTCCAGCTACAGTTCCTATATATATGTGGGAACAACTAAATCAGCATACTTGAACTAAGTTTCAAAACTCATACCAGAAAGTTAGCATCTTAATATCAAATTAAATTTTCAGAAAAAGAATTTCAAAATAAGGTAGTCTTCCCCCCACCCCAATTATTCAGAAATAGTAAATGAAAATACTGTGTTGGAAAAAAAACAATGTATTTTTAAAGCTTTTTCAGATTAAATATGATCTTTTTAAAATATGACTTCATAGTTTTATTTTGCCCTAAAATTATTTTCCTTGTGTTGTAAAATTAATTTATTTACTGTTCATTTTTTTGCCAATAATTTTCTCTTTAATGATAAAAACCAAAGTTTTAAAAATATTTAATATTCTTATATATAGCCAGCAACACCTCTTCACAATTAAAAAGCAAAAGAAAATACAGGTAGAAAGGTACATGCTCATAATAACAGTCGCCTGGAAAAAAACTTAACTAATTCAAGCCATAAGCAAACATTAAGACATAGAAGCAATGCATAATATCCTACTCTACATTCCAAAGTAAGGAGATGGTAAAAAAAAAAATTAAATCTTGTTTTGAGACAAATATTAATGAATAAAGCCGCCAATCCATTTAAACAAATACAAGGTTCATACAACTGGAAATATCTACAGTTTTTAAAGTAAATTTACTTAGTCCAGGACACACAGTTTACAGTCACTATTATAGCAGCTTCATTACACATAAAGAAGCCTGTCTTAATATTACTCCACAATAAAGTTAAATATCATTGATTATATGAAAAAAAAAAAAAAGTAATTGCTATATTACTTTCTAAAGACCGTTAGGAAAACTTTGTGGAAAAAACCCAAAGACGTCTCTTCCATTATATCAGTGCGTTTTTTTTCTCATCACAAAGCATACTGTTTTGTTCCATATATTTCTGGCCCCACTGAAACTTGCATAGTATTTGAGATGATACAGAGTTGTTCTTTGAAACAATATTTAGCTGCTTTCTTTAAGAATTCAAATGGTAGGAAGATTTCCACAGAAATAAGCTAAAATCCCCAAACAAACTATACTGCTTACCCTAAAAAGACCCCTCTTCTCCCCCCACAACACACACACAGACACACAAATCTCACATTCAGTAGCCTCTTATGTCCCTGAAGTTCACACTATTAAAATCAAACGCCTTCAGGAAGTAGCTGATACATTAGGGTTACAAAGCAGTGCTAAATCATATGATGAAATATTAGTCAGACGGGTCTATAGGTATAGTTTAGGTACATACACATAAACAACAAAAAGCCCAAGCTACTATCACTTTGAAATACACATTCCTAGAGTACTCAAATTTCTTCTATCACATTCTATTTGCATTCTAATCCTCTGCATCATCATAAACCTGGGTGAGAAAGAAACACACATCCAGATCAATCTGAAAAGCTGAGATGCATTCAAAAAGAAAAGGTGTTTGCTGTTGCATTGTATCTGAAGAGGGTAGTCAAGGTCACCTCCTGTGGGGAGTCTCTCAGGGGGCAACCTGAAGCAAGCTGAAAGTAAATGAACAAGAAATACTTGTTTTGTCTGAAGACAGGTAAGTTTCTCAGTTGCACTATGGATTTGGGACGCGTTAGTTAATACTGATACATCATGAGGAAGAGCATGACCACAAAACACAGCAAAGACTAAAATTAATCCAGATCTTCAAACAGGCAATGTTGCATAGCAAGAACTGTTTGCCGTCACCTAAAGCATTCCCCTCACAAACTGAGCTTCACTTCCTCACAGGACCAATGGATCTCAGAATCCACACAGAATTAAGAAATGAAAGATGCAGCCAGAATACTTTTTATTTTCAAGAAGGTGGCTACATTTGCAGAATCAACTATGACAATGAAGATGATCAGCCAAGGTGTTGATGACCCAGAACATGCTGGAAGCAGCCCAGTAAGGCCACAACACAATGGCACTGCAAGTGGGCCACGGCCAACATGGGCTGAGGCTGACTTGGCCCTCAAAAGCGACTTTCAGCTTCTTCCAGCACGCCTTCTCCAAGTACATGCCTTCTCCATTAAATGTTATCACCAGGACAAAACAAATGATGAACACCTACCTCCACTTTGCCCATAAAACCACACAGAGGGGAAAAATTACCCAGAGCAAGTTCTGCTGTGATTTTTTATGATAATATTGTTATAAAACATGCAAAGGTTACTAGGAAATCAAAAAGTCCAGGACATTGTTTTATGGAGCAACTGATACAACTTCGCCTGAAGGCAGAATCAACCACAAAACAAGCTCTTGTGATAACAGCAAAATTTACCAGCAGATGTGCAATAACCTAGTTTGGGAGAATTTTAAATGAGTGGCAGAAGTGACACGAGTGGAAAAGGAATATCATTCTGTGTAAATGGCTTTTTTTCACTGGCGCAGTAAACACCAGAATCACCCCGTAGTCCCAGGCAGAGTAAACAGAAGAGAATTAACACCACAGGACAGACACCCGCCTGAAGGCAATGGCAGGGAAAGAGCCAAAACCGCTGGCACGACCACAGGAGGCAGACGGCACAATGACACTGGCTGGAGCAGGGGGAAATCTGGCAGGACTGTTGTCTCACATCTCAAAACAATCCCAAGCTGGGCTCAGTCAGCATCCTGGTCCTCAGTGGTGTCTCAGCAAGCCAAAACAGTTTTGGCTACCTGCCCACTACTGATTTCCCTGCAACAGAAGTGGCTCCTGTCACCCATCAAAAAGACGATAGCTGCAAATACCTACAAGTGCTACACCTACTCCTTTCTCTATCTGATCATACTTTTCACAGCAGGCTTGAAAATGCCAGCATCAATGATAAATTTCATACTATTTTCCACCTTTAGTCGAATGGCGAAAAATATTTTCAAGAAGAGTTTGTGATAAGTGCATAATATGCAGCTTCATGCTGCAAAGACCTTTCCACACAGAGTGAAGGGACATAATTGTGCAATGAAATTCCAAAAAGTCTTCACAGCAGACTTAACACAAAGAGAATTCCTTTCATGGACAGCAAATAGCTACACTAAATAGATATAGTATTTGTGCATTTAACATGCCAGTTATAACAGACAAGGGTATTTTTTCCCTTTCAAGTCTTACATCCATCCAAAATATAATTCAGTTACCCAGAAACAGTGGTAATATATAATTGAGTACCAGGGATTTCTTTCACAGATTTAGTGAGTATCATGCAGGTATTAGCAAAGTCATCAACAAAATTAATTTAGATACTACATCTAAATTCTACTTCCAGCTTTTATCTACTGCTGTCAAATTAATGAATGTGTCTGCATCAACAACAGATCAGTTACAGAGAGGGGCAAGTTGTAAACCCATATCAACTGAAAAGCTGATGAAAAGGATGACAAAATATAATTTGAGTACAGACAACAGTAAGAGTCTCTTAATATAAGTAAGAAAATTTTTATCAAACGACCCATAAAAAACAAGCATAAAAATGTGTTATCAGTCATGACTTTGAATATAATTATAACATCAGTACCACTCATACAACTACTCATACAACAGTGCTACTGATCTCTGCAGAAATCATTAAAAAAACAAAACACGAGCACCTCCAAATAGTATCTGTTACGATTTAACACCCTAGGATCGTATCAGAAACTGATTTTTATTGTTTTTAGGCTGATGCACTTTCTAGCTTATTAATACAAAGACAGCAATACAGTACTTAACACTGGATGGGACAACAGTCCAAACAGTACACGTTAAACGAAATTCTTTTTCTGGAAAGATTTCTCACATCAAAATTTAGGAGGAAGCAAAAGTAAATAAGTGATAACAACAAGTAACATACAGTCAAGGTCAAGACAGAGCTAGAGATGAAGAAACATCAGCCATAAAAAGTCTCAAAATGTTAAGGACAAAACTTCTTCAAAGTTTTCATATCAATTACAACTTGAAATGAGAAAAGTTCCAAATTAACATGATTAAGGTGTAAGCAACAAATTTGGTTTTAATCTGAATATGGCTTTATTTACTTTGCCCTGAGAAAGGAAAGAAATCTATTTGACCACAGCATGGAACACCATCAAATAGTACTTAAAGCAAACACAGAGTACTCATAAGAATTGAGTGCTATTTGATTAAACAACAAAAACAGAGACTTCACTAAATAAACTACTCTTAAAAATACTGAAACACTAAGTCTTTGTTTAAAGTAAACCAGAACACTTATAACTTAAGCAGAAACCCTGGAAGCCTTCTCTACTTCAAAATACATTTACTTCAGAAGTCTTCTCTTGCTCTACTTCTCTTGCTCACACACTTATTCATGGAAGCGAAGTGCTATATTTTAAATAAAGGTGGAAGACGCTAAGAAATTCTACGACCACCTTCTTCAGACTCTCATTTAGGCATCTTTGAGCGTCCACAAATTACTACTGAGTTCTGGTCTGCAAACTCAAGGACCCACTTACTCAAAGCTTTAACAGATTATTGTTGATAAATCTTGAGTATCTGATCCTCTCAGATGCTTATTTAGTACTAACAGCTACTATACAACTTTTGAAATGTAGTGGTTTACTTAAAAGACAGCGTATGTCCTTATGTAAATCCTAAATGGAGCCAATAACCAAGTAACATAACACTCAGTGTGAAGGCAGCTTTAAATTCCACCATTTTAGGAAAGCGAAAAGTCATTTATTTGAAAAAACTTGTCTAATTTGTTCAATCAAGCACCACTTCCAACACACAAAGCTTCATGATCAATGAGTAGGTACCATGGTTGAACTCCTTTGGACAAAAGAAATTAAACTGATCTTAAAAAGGGGAAGAACTAAACAGATTGTTTGCAACCTATGATTTTCTTTTAGCTACCTACCTCCAAAAACATACAAGTTACAGGAGCCCTGTAATGTACTTTAAAAGACCTTTAAAAAAGGAAAAAAAGCTAGGAGATTTTGTTTGTTCTTCCTTTTCCCATTCTTAAGTAGCAGATCTACACTTTACCAATTTCTACTAACAAAGCAGGACTTTGTCAGAGCCAGATCAACCAAGGGGAAGAAACAGAGCAAGCACAAGAATACATTCAAAGCCATGATCTGTAACACTCGGCCATCTTTTAGCTTTCTGACCAAATTACTGATGGAAAGAAGAAACCACAGAGCCTGAGCGGTACATGGGAATGGATGCTTCCTTCTCAGCTCAAGGAGAAGAAAGCAGTTAACAGATTAATGAGGAGCTACAGAATGGGACAGTCTGATAACCACACAACTGGGAGGCTACCATCCCCGTAACCTAGAGGGAAATGCAAATGTTGCATGCCATACAGTTAAAAGGTTGAGGGAAATTCATGTAATGCCTGGAAAGAACAGGTAGAAGGAGAGGCACTACTGTCCAGGCCTTCATGCCAACGGCCTCTACTTACCTGGAGAATGGCTGAGGTTGCTTCTCCCACAAGGAGACCATCTAGGGCATCAGCAGCAGTGGGAGAAGTCCCACTATGCAACCAGGAAAGTGGTAAGGGGAGGCCACCTACAAACAATGAATAAAAAGTAAAATTAAATTTAAGGAAGCTGAAATAGGTCAAGCTCTCTGGATCCTAAATTCTAAGAAAATGTATTTGAAATTTTAAAGGAAATCAAGTTACAAATCTTAAGCTTAGGAACTGTCATCTAGTATGCTTTTAATAAAAGAAAGATTTTATCCCAAAGAAATTCCTAGAAAGCTATGTGAGGAATTCAGTTCAAATATGAACAAGGGACACAAATTAAGCAGAAGAAACTACAGCCAAGCTGCATCCAATAAATTAAATCAGTATTTTATGAACTAACATTTCCACACCCATGTCAATCTACAGCAAAGTAATAACCTTTATGAATTACTTAATGCCTTCTACGATAAAATGAAAATAAAACCACACATGCTGCATCTGAAAACAGTCAGGACTTGGTGGAAAGGGAAGTGAGATCTGTTTACATATTTTCCCCCAATTTCCAAAGTCCTGTTATATAAAGTTGCATGGCAGCACAAACTGACATCCATTATGACGCCATGTAATAATCTAGGCCTGGAGATCTATGTGAAGAAAAAGACATGTGAAATTACCCATCTAAGCTCTGTGACAAGGAACTTAGGAGGTTTTTTTTATACTACTTGATTTAAACACAAAAAATTACAAACTCAACTACTCATCTTTTTTGTCCGTGTTACAATATAAACCTTCAATAGATCTATTGACAATAACTCCTGTTATTTAAATGAGTATACAAAGAGAGCATTTTCTTCCATGTAAAAGACAGCTGGATAGCAAAATCTTAATTAAATTCTAAACTCTGTGTTGAAAAATATTAGATAAAAACATCTGAATCACCTTTGACAATCAATCTCACCCTAAATGTTTAAAATAATCATACTGCAGACAGCTGGGTTATTTGTTTAAAGGCTACAGTCATAAAACCAATCAGGTCTCATATTTATAGAGCTATTTAGAATTAACACAAAGGCATTTTTTGCATGAATAGCTTCCTGCAATTTCAGAATCCATGGAATGCAAATTCAGTTATGAAACCAATTAATCTTTTAAATTACTTAATTATCTCTCAGATCCAACAAACAGGCAATTGTAAAATACAAGAGATACAGGAGGCAGAAGCTTTGTAACTGTTCGACTTCCAATCTACTCCAGGGGAACAACTACCCTTTGAAAGGCACAGTTACCTCTGTAATGCAGGAACCCCAAAGCGCCTGCAAGCAGTCAGGCTGCTCCGGCTAGAGTGTATTTCAAGGGCCTGAGTATACTCCATTTGAGATTTGCACATATTTTTTTCATCAGAAAAGGTGAACACAAACCCAACTTGTCAATAGCAAGAAGCATTTTAGATTCAGGTTAAAATGAGCCTTTTCAAATCAAATATTTCTGGAGCAGAAAGTTCATCTGTTCCTCCTATCTTGAGGCAGATTATGTAATTTTTACTTTTATATATATATATATATAATATATATATTCCTTGTGAACAAAAGTTAGGTCTTTTTCTTCACTGCACTTTCTCGGATTTATTTTGATATAGCACTAAAGCCTGTTCAGGTATGTTTTTTCTGTATCTACTTGATCTCACTAATTTATTCTTGCTTTGTCTACACAGTGCAGTAATCCCTTTTAATCTGAAGAGGCTGACCAATCTATCACTGCTCTCAATGTTATATGTATCTGCTGCATCTTCTCAACAGACCAATACAGTACTCTACACGCTTGCTTATTACTGAACCCCTACCTTTTCTTCAGGCCCAGATAGTTCACAGAAGTTGCCTTCTTTTGCAAATGGAAACAATTCACCTTTTGGAAGACATGTCTATCAAGATAATTGCAACCAAGAGATTTTAGAGGTTTTTCTCCAAGCAGCGTTAGCTTATTCCCTTTCAATAAGAAGTCTTAAAATAGCCTATCGATACTGTTTGTCTGCCCGTCACCAGGTCTGCAAGCCCATTCAACACACTGACCTTCAACTCCCAATTGCAAGCACATTTCAGATGTATGTCTGCGGTTTTCTTTGAAATGCAACCACAAGCATCATGGATATTTCCCAAAGTCTTAAAACAAAAAGTACACTGTGTTTAAAGACTATACAGTATGTGTGTGTGGGGGGGGGACACACCCCAAAACAACAAAATAAAACAGTATTGAAAGTCTCTGGTTTGGTCCCAATTTCTAATGATGATGTATAATTAACACTATTTACCACTGCCCTTTGAAGTTTTATTTTGTCTGCTTCTAACAAGCAAACCAAGCCCTTTAACCTGGAGTTCTTTGTATTTCACCCTCAGGCTTCACTATTCAGGTGAAAATACCATCACATTTCAGCAATGTCAACTTGGATTTCTTCAAGGGAATTATAGAAGAGAAGCAATACTGGCATTTCTTGTCAGGGCTGAAGGCGGGCTGATCATTCTTTATTCCAGTTTCTCAGGTTTATGTAATCTGAAAGCACTTCTACTCAAGTGCTTTTAAACTTGTTGCTAATTCCAGGCAAATAAGGACAGAGTCTGAAATACAGAAAAAAGCTCCTAAAAGGTAAAGGGTAAACAGGAACAAAGCCAGTATGTGATTATTGCTATTAACTAGCTACCAGACAGAAAAGTAGGGAAGATGAAGGTTTTTTGTTTGTGGTTGGTTTTCATTTAGGTTTTGGTATTTTGTTTGTTTGTTTTTTAATTCAATACTGTCTTGCCTTTTAAAAGTAGTTGGCAGACAATCACAGAATGGTAAAGTTGGAAAGGACCTTAAAAACCCATGAGCTGTCAACACAGGAAAATATTAAGGATCCTAGAGCTGTAATAGGCCATTAATTGCATGGCTGGAATCATAGAATGGTTAGAGTTGGAAGGGACCTTAAAGATCATCAAGTTCCAACCCCCCTGCCATGGGCAGGGACACCTCCCACTAGACCAGGTTGCTCAAAGCCCCATCCAGCCTGGCCTTGAACACTTCCAGGAATGGGGCATCCACAGCTTCTCTGGGCAACCTGTTCCAGTGCCTCACCACCCGCACAGTAAAGAATTTCTTCCTAATATCTAAGCTAAATCTATTCTCTTAGTTAAAAAAACTGTTACCCTTTGTTCTGTCACTACACTCCCTGATCAAGAGTCCCTCCCCATCTCTCCTGTAGGCCCTATTTTGGTACTGGAAGGCTGCTAAAAAAGTCTTCCCAGAGCCTGTTCTCCAAGCTGAACAGCCCCAACTCTCCCAGCCTGTCTTTACCATCATATGTGTAGCTGGTAATTACACACTGTGCATCTATCTTTGCCTTCTGCAGGTACCATGAACGATGCAGAAGGTCAGGAAAAGATAAAATAAGACATGAGCTTGTGTGACAATGACAAGGAGCTAGAAAGAAGAGTCCCAGAATTGTACCACCTAGATCCACTGACCTTGAAGCACCCAGCTGAAATGAAATACCTGAACTGTGAGCCCAGTTTTTCCCCTTGCTGCTATAATGCTACAGATACACCTGGGTAAAACGCAAAAGCAGTTCATATCTTTGGTGGCCTGGATCATCTTCCCCAGCTAACTGCAATGCAACTACTCCATACTTCTGACGTGCTAGAAAAAACGGGGTAGAATGTATCAGAAATACACTAATGAATACAAAACTACTCTGGTCCAAATAGTCCAGTAAAATCATCAACCCTTTCAAAGAGCAAGAGCACTGTATTTTACTATGTATAGTAGTACACTGTTACAATGGGATGCTACAATAGTGTTCCACATTTGAGGAAAAATGAGGAGGGCAAGTACAGTATCAACAATAAACACATGGGAAAAGAGAGTACAAAATAAGGACAAAATACACTAGACTGGAAAATTTAACCTGTTGGTCATTTAATATGATGAGTAATTTTGACAGTAAACCTAAGTTTATATGGTAATAAACATTACAAGTCCGAGAGTATGCTACAGTGCTGCCAGAGAAACTGTACAAAAACTTTGCTATGAAAAAGATCATTTTAAGTAAGCTAGAAGCAGGGAGAAGAGACATAGTAATAATTACATTTATAACTTTGTTAGTGCTATAGTTTGTACAGAAGAGTACAGGAGAAGGTAAAAGTTGTAATGCAGGAAGAGACATTGGCGGAGAGGTTAGAAAAGGTTAACCTGAACAGACAGTTGGAAGGGGTGAGGGACGGTGAGAGGAGCTGGAGACATTCAAACAGCAGAGGGAAGAAATTCTCCATACTGGAATCACCCAGCATTAATTGTTAGACGGTTTAAACAGCTCCTACGGCTGTTCGAAGGAGCAGCTTTAAGCCCTTTCTGGCTCTGCTACAAAGTTGCTTTTTGAAGGTCTTTTACTTCAGGGATAGCCCAAGTGCCCTCATTACCTGAAGCAGCAGCTTTGTCAGTCTCCAAATATTGTAACACAGACAAGTGGAAAATGATTACTTAGCCATATGTTTTAAAGTTATACCAGGAGCAGCACATGACAAAAGTGAACTCAACTTGATTTGCACACCTTCCTCAATGAGGCTTTAGGGAGGACAGTTCGGAAATATCTCACACATAAAAGCACTATTTTTGTCCTGCTGAAGTTAGCCTGTTAGAGCAAGTTGGTGTGACATGAAAAGCATTTTTAAAAATAGAAATACTGTACTCTCACAAGATTTCCTTAGCTTTAAATTAGCTCCATGAATTAAAGCACTTCATGGGGCAATAGGAATGAGCCTAAAAGGCTTTACAGTATATTTCATCTTTTTGAATTTAAAGCAGCCAACATGATATTAAAAGAAAGTTAAGGTTTAGCCTACTGTGCAAGTCAGGATTTTTACACTGTCAAAATGTTAAACTCTATAGCACTTCCAGGGAACCAGCAAAACACCAAACAATTGCTGAGGCAAAGTAGGGCACTGATGGAAAGCAGCAGGGAAAGAGGTACAAAACTCCAAAAGCAGCGTAACAGAAAAAGACCTTGCCCTTACTCCATATTTATATGCAACATTATTACTTGGGAAAATTCATTTTGGATGCCAACATTTGATGGATTTTTTCCTCCTCAAAAATGTAAATACAAAATACATACAGAGAAAGTTTTCCATTTGTATTTTCAAGCATTTTGTTTAAAAGACTAGATTTTTTTCAGGCAAGACTTCATGGTTACTTCCTCTACAGTTCTGAAAAAAGCCACAAATGTCTCAACTGGACTTTGAAAATAAAACCTGGCTAGTATGAAAGGAGTGTATGCTAATGAATTTTCTATATGAGGTGAAACACTACCAACAGCCATTTTCTTCCAAATTGGAATGATAGTAGTATGAAAAAAAAAAAATATCAAGCCATGCTCTAAGGATTAGTAATTCTTACTTCCTCCTACAAGGATCGAGGGCAGATTACAATAACTTTCATATATTTTTGAAAAGTTAATTTGGAAAAATGTCATTCTCCTGCAACAGCATGGTATTGTAACCCTGCTATTAAGGCTATCATTTAATGCAGAATGTATCATTAATATTTTTATATAATAGAACATTTGCAATTTGAAGACACTAACATAGGAGTATACTAAGAAAACAGAAGCTGAAATTCAAACATTTAGTTTGTGATTATCACACTTTCTGAACTGGATGCTATTTTTGTATTTTTATTAGTCTACAATTCATTGAAAGAAGCAAAACCCTTGAGGTTTTATTTTTAAAGTAGTACTGACAGCAATGATTGGTCTGTATGTTCAAAGGAGAGTATGGCATGATCCACACAGTGCCTTCCTTTCTTACATGTCATTATGAGCACACCATGGAACATTTCCCCTGCAGTAAACACCACATCTTTTTCACATCCTCTTCCTCAAAGACCTATAAAGTTCACAGTTGTGGAAGAGGGTGCAGAAGCTCTTGCAAGCAGGATTTTTTTTTTTTTAAAGAAAGAAAATTCACTTTTTTCTTCCACGAAACAAAGCCAAGAGTTTTGTGTCTAAGAAGGCAGGAATGGGCTTTGCTAAAATATTATCATACAAGCAAAAGCATAAGCTCCAGTTTCATGCCTTAAAAACTCAAGCTCCAGAGTTTTATTTAAGTACTCCATATGTACAATAAAAATATCTTTGTATTGGTGACAAGCTTCAAAGAAAAAAACCCAAAACATTTCAAGTTGTGACACAGTTTAATACTATTTTTATAAGCCCATTTATAATTTTAGTTTTAAAAAAATGTTTTTTTTATTGAATTGCAGTGTCCTAGTTCACAGAATCAAGCAATAGTTGATGCAGGACACGACCTCTGGAGGTCATCTGGTCTGACCACCTTGCTCAAGGAGGGCTGCCCAGGACCACATCTTCAAATGGCTTTTTACGCAGCTTTCAAGTATTTCTTAGGATGAAGACTCCACCACCTTTTTTGTCAACCCGTGACAGCACTCAGTCACCTTCACAGTGGAAAAAATGCTTGCTGATGTCGAGAGGGAACCTCCTGTACTTCAGCTTGTGCCCATTTCCTCTTGTCCTGTAACTGGGCACCACTAAAAAAAGCTCAGCTCCATTTTCTTTAGACACTCCCTTCAGGTAATTCTATACATTGTAGAGATCACCTGTGAACTTTCTCATGTCTGAACAGTCCCAGCCCTCTCACTCTTTTCCTCACAGGGGAGATGCTCCTATCATTAATCATCTTTGTGCCCTTTGTTGGATACTCTCTAGTATGTCCATGTCTATATTGTATTGGGGAGCCCAGACCTGGACACAGTACTGCAGGTGTGGCTTCATAAGGTTTGAGTAAAAGGGAAGGATCACCTCCCTGCACCTGCTGGCAACACTCCTCTTAAAGGAACCCAGGATACAGTCAGCCTTCCTTGCTATAAGGTAATATTGCCGTCTCATGGTCAACTTCGTATCCACCAGAACAGCGAGAGCCTTTTTTGCTAAACTGTTTTCCAGCTGGGTAGCCCCCCATATACCGGCGTGTACAGTTTTTCCTTGTCAAATGTAGGACTGCGCATTCCTCCTTGTTGAGCTTCATGAGGTTCCTGTCAGTGCGTTTCTCCAGACTGTTGCAGTCATTCTACAAGGCGGCATGACTCTGTGGTGTATCAGCTACTCCACCCAGTTCTGTATCAACAGCAAATTTACTGAGAGCATGCTCTGCTCCATTATCCAAATCATTAACAAAGATGTTGAACAAGACCCAGTATTGATCCCTAGGGTACACCAACAGTTGCTGGCCTTCAGCTAGGCTTTGTACCACTGATATACCACTTTGTACCACCCTCCGGACCTGGCCATTTAACCGGTTTTCACCTCACTGTCTGCTCATCCAGTCCATAGTGCATCAGATTCTCTATGAAGATCCTGTTGGGGACAGTGCCAAAAGCCTTACTGAAGTCAAGGTAGACAATCGTCCACTACTCTCCCCTTATCTGCTAAGCCAGTCATTTCATCATGGAAGGCTATCAAGTCATGATAGTGAGCCCATGCTGACTAGCCCAAATGACTTTCGTCTTTCCTCATGTAGCCCACGTATACTACTCCCTTGCTTTACACTCTACTCAAATAAACTTTGTAGTATTTCATACATATGGCTCCCTGAACTATTTTAATACCAAGAAGAATAATCAGTATTATATAAAACTGTCCTGTGTAATATACACACAAAAATCATAGCAGCTATTGTCTCCATTAAGAATTTTTCTAAAATACCCACATCTTGACTTTGAAACTGCAAGTGGTAGAAAAGAAAAATCTACAGCTCAACCAGTCATAACATTAATGAGAATTTTTTATAAGCTTTAGCTTGCAAATTCTAGATCTGTTACACTTTCATCTTCCAAATTCACATGCCCACCCCATTTAAATGAATCTTTTCTCCTGTTACATAATTGTAAGAAAAAATATCCAGTAAGACTTCTCTTTATAGAGAAAACATAGTGCTGTTGCCTCACAAGGTAGAAAACTGCCAGTTCCAAGAAAGAGTTCCAAGCACATCTAGAAATGTTTTCCTAAGAATACAAGCTAGTTATCATTGGTAAGGTTCTTGAGCTGATTCACACAAAAAAACCCCAACCCAAAATGAGAGAGATCTGAAATAGTATTATTTGATCTTAATTTCCCTGAAATGTATTCACAGTACTGAGATCTATGCATATAAAGCAAGTCAAAAGGAAAAGTAAAACAAGTTGAGTACACATCTAACACCACCACCTTAGGTAAAATTTAGTTACAATGCCCTGAAAAAGCAACATATGCTTTAAACTGACCTATGTTTGCTCACTGCTTAATAACAAAGTGATTATTCAAGTAGCATAATTATCACCCAGATATGTTAATCCTACCCCACTGCAACCACAATCTAAGGAAAAAAAGAGAAAGTAAAGATGACAGTTGAAGAGCAAGCCTGAAGGAGAAATAGACACTCTCCCTTCCAAAACAAAATGCAGCTGCCACCATCAGATAACAACACTGTGTGACAATGTAGTAATCCCTAGACCCTTATCAAGCTCCTTTTAAGATAACGAATACAAATCTTGACAATGCTACACTTTCCAACACTAGCCTCCATGCTAGGTAATTTTTCACTGATTCTTTATAGTCACACATTCGTTAGTATCCATTGCTTACTTTATATGTAAGTTGGATAGAAAAATATTTTTGTTTTGAATTTGTATAACCCAGGATGCAATTGGAGACACTCAGCCAGGTACATGTTATGGTAATGTCATTAAAAAAAAAAAAAGAACAAAAATCCAAAACACAAACCCAGTGTTTGTGTTTTGATCACACTGATCAATGTATTTAACTGCTATACTTAATTGTTACAACTCACAACACAGAACAAATATAGCTTCTAATACACACTGTGGATAATAAAACAAAGTGAAAAAGCTATTCATGAGCATATGACTGCAGTACAAGATTGTGTTGATGATATGACGTTCAAATTGTCACCTTCTGAAATTCAAGATTCCTGACTAGTCATACCAGCTACATTTCAACAGAAATGAAGCTGTAACCCAAAGCACCGGTTAAGCACGCATTTTGATAGAGTATGACAGATGACAGGGCAGGAGACTAGACTGGCTGACTATGCCCAACTGAAAGAGAACCAAAGCCCTCAGTGCTGCACAGACTGGTGGGGGGTTTCATCTCATGTTTAACAGCCACAGGGAAAGTTCAAGTTTTGGCTGAAAAATGATGATTCCTTGTGAAAAGAAAATTTCCTCCAGAAATACAACAGTTGGAGTGGGCTATTATTATAAAGCCTTACAGAAAAATCACAATGCGTTTTCTTTTAAACGCTTCATTTTTAGATGTATGTGATTGCTTTGGCTGTACCACCCTGCATTGGCTCTGCCTCTCTCCTGACGCTGGAGCTGCACCAGCACTGGGAACAGCAGCCGGTGACAGTCTCAATTCAGACTTCCTATGGTTCACCACAAAGCAACTACCCTGCGGTGAACCGTAAGTTGGAGTGCTGTGGGGCTACCGCAGTAATCTAAGGCAGACCGCCAGCCGCTGGGGAGTTTTCCTGCCAGCCTCCCACAGAGACACAGCATAGAGAAAGCAGAGACAACACACTGTGAATTAACCTGCCAGGTGGTCATTTAAGACACCTACACTCCTCCAGTATCTAAGTCAGGTATTTCAGAGCGTACGTGGGTATTCTCACAGCAGTGCACACAGGGGGCACACGTTTAGCGCTCAGTGTCAAGTATGTTATTCCTCAGTTACATAAACACTGAATATGGTGCAAGATCCACAAGGAAGGTTGCCTGCTTACTTTGTCCAGACCATTGAACTCTTTCTGGAGAGATCTTTTAAAAGGAAGGAAAAGTGCCCCTTCCCCTGGCAGCAGCTAACCATACCCAGCCAGGGGAGGCAGCTACAGTCAAGACAAGCAACAGCAGGCAGGTAGAGGCACAGCAAGCCAGGATCCCAATGTACAGGAGACCCATGAGAAAGCAGAGAAGAGGTGACCAGACAAGTTACGGATGTGAGAAAGACAACATGATCTTCCCAGGGTCTAGGTGGGGCTCTGGAAAGGCTTGCTGTGACTCAGGAAGTCTGCAAAAACTGCATAGCTAGAATGAAAATGTCTGCAGAGACAGAATAGATAGTTTTGATTTCAGACCATTAATCTTTACATTTCATCAAGCAGATGTGAATTCTTATGGTATACAAGTTGACTTAAGTTAGTATTTGGTACTGTTACATAACCTATTTTTAAAGGGAAAATAGGTATTTTGGGGGACACATTCTAAGCATGGAGCAGGACAGTTCTACCTCAAGGCATCCAAACCTGCAAAGCCACTTCAACAAATATAAGACAGATCTTTGCTTCTCTTTCTAAAATGCACAAATTATTCTAAGGACAAATTTTGATGTTATACACAAGCAATTCTGTACCCAGAACATTCATTTCTATTATATATTCTGAAAATAACTAGCATGAATGCCTCTTTTTAGTCTTAGAATAAGGTCTGAATTTAAATTTAAAGTGTCTTTTGAAAAGAATAAGAGTGCTATGGGACTGTCATGTGTTTGTGTATTTTCACCCGTTATTGCATATGTACCATTTCGCTATTAATCTTTTCAATTAAATTTCACTGGCTAAAATTATATTTGTCATTTTAAACTGGAGGTCAGATTGGATGATATCTTCTGGCTTAAACTAAAAGAATTTGGTGTTTGAACATGCTGTAACCTAAAGTATGCTGAACGCTACATACTAAAATTACTTATGAGATGAGGAATAATTAATAAGCCTATTGGAACTACTACTCCAAATTTAAGAGCTTTGAGAATTGCCTTATAAACACTGTAATCCCTTTATTTTGGAAAAATACCAGGCAACAGATGCCTGTATTTCATTAATATCTACTATTTCAGAGTCAAACCTGTTTTGGGTAGTGCTCTACTCTCCATTTTTGTACTGCAGCACCAGGTGAAACCTGACATGATTACCAACTTAACAGGAGAATCTTCAAATTAGTTTGAAGTTTCCATTGTTTCTTGGTTTGTTTTTCCCAAAACATTCCACTTCACTGCTAAAAATACTTATCCTTTCATTCCTGAATATTGCTCTAAAAGAATTCAGAAACTAAAAATTGGAGCATGATTTTAAAATGATGAAATACCAATTAAATTCTCAAGAGCTCCTGTTAAGAAACCACAGAAGCAAGAGTTTCTAATTAATCAACAGAGTTGCATGAAAAACTTACTTTTAATGTGTCATTAAAATTTAAGTGCCAAATTTCCTTAAGTGATGGAGTTCCCAGGATGTTCTTTCACTGTAAAATCTGACTATGTCACAGCCTGAGTCAGAAAGTTTTAAGAGGCATAAACTGCTCCTTTTCATTCTAAAAATATTACTATATCTACATTTAAACATGCCTGTTTTTAAAACAATAAATACAGGGAATTCTGAAACTGTGAAAACCTGCATATGCTCCCCTGTGCACAGAAATAAGTAGGAGATAAATGAAGTTTCAACATTTATGAGTTGCCAGATCTAAAATTTCCATTTATGACATCTCAATACACATAGATGCAATGTGTATTATCTATGAAGTAGGAAAAACTAGTGAAGGAAGATGAAAAAGATGATGATTCTCTGCAGAACTTCAGGGAAGACCTTATTCCCACTCTAGCATGCAATGGCTATTTAAACAGATCAAACGACCTAACTACAGTATGTCCTTGCAGCTGTATCTCAACAGACTTTCAATCATTACACTGATCACTAAATCACAGAATGATATGGGGTTGGAAGGGACCTCTGGAAAACATTTAGTCGAACCCCCCTGCCAAAGCAAGTCCTCCTAGAGCAGGTTACACAGGAATTTGTCCAGATGGGTTCTGAATGTCTCCAGAGACAGACTCCATCACCTCTCCAAGCAGCCTGTTCTGGGGCTCTGCCACCCTCAAAATGAAGTTCTTCCTCACATTTAGATGGAACTCCTTATGTACAAGTTTGTGCCCATTCCCTCTTGTCCTCTCACTGGGCACCACTGATAAAAGACTGGCCCCTTCCTTCCTCTTGACACCCACCCTTTTAAGTATTTATAGGTGTCGATTGGATCCCCACCTCAGTCTTCTCCAGACTAAGACGACTCACATCCCTCAACCTTTCCTTGTAAGAGAGATGCTCAAGGCCCCTAATCACCTTGGTGGTCCTCTGCTGTACCCTCTCCAGCAGTTCCCTGTCCCTCCTGAACTGGGGAGCCCAGAACTTGACACAGTACTCCAGATGGGGCCTCACCAGGTTTTGGTTTTTTTCTCCCAGTACTTATTTCAAAATTTTTCCACACTTTTGCCTCCCTCTAACAAATAAACAGTATGGAAATAAAATGTCTGTGAAGTTGTTACATATTTCTAGTTTTTCTGGATACATATAATATACTTCACTCCTTGCAGTTATTCAGTTCCTCATCATGAGGAAGATTTAATACACACATCGTTTATTACAGCTTCCAAAACATTGACGAACAATCCAAACGTCCACTATATATATCTAACATACAGATAACTCCTAGAGTCAATACTGTAGCATTTAGTATTGCCCTTTATTTCCAATACAAGTATTTCAGCTTCAGGTGCATCTGAAATGCTGTTTTATCACATTAACACCCTCATAAAGCAGATTTATTAAGGAATTAATATTCCTCAAGAACAAAGTGAGTAATAGACAAGATTATAAAAACACCAGGACTACAGAACACAAACTCAATGGTCTTGCCACACATTCTTTCCTGCTCGTTTCTTTTTCTTAATTATACATTTCCTGAACCATCTATACTGTATTAAGTGGGTGATGGGAGTTGCAAGTATTAGAAATGTGACACTGTAATAAATTATAGCCAACAAAAACGAGGCGGCTAGAGATCACCAAAGTCAATGCAAAAATCAAGGGGCAGAATAGCTGTGAGGCACAAAATCCTTTCCTCAAGTGGACACATAAGTTGGGAAATCTCCATGGGAGAAGCCTCACAAAGCTGCGTCTGATCAGGACCTTGTAGCGAGGAACCAACTGTGGGAAGTGCTGCTCTGCCCTGCAATGGTTACTGATCACAGACCCAGGCACAAGGTCACCCTCTTGCTTGCCTTCATCATGTACATCTTCTGTACAAAACACTGATATTTAAACTCTGAATGTTTGAATTTACTAGCAAAGCATGGAAAGATACCTAAAATTATATAAAACTATCATTTTCTTCCATAGATTTTCACAACTGTACTGGAATAAAACTTCTTTCTTCTCAGTCAGAAAAAAAAAAAACCACCCAACTGAAATGAGGACTGCAAATAGCAAGTAATTCCAAATTCTCATTACCTGGACTTTTTTCTTTTCTTTTTTTTTTTTTTTTTTTTAAGTGTTACAAATAAGCTGTATCAAATACTGTTTTCTAAAGTTTTATCCGTACTTCAACCATTAATATTTTTTGATAAAACTTCAAGACAGAGAATGTACCATTCAGTATCCTGGGAACAAGGATAAACAACAATGATGCTTTTCAATGATTTTTTAAAATACTGATGTTTAGAGAAGTGACTCTTTCCTGCTACTTGTAAATCTGAAAGATAGATAACCTCGTTGCTTCAAACTATTCCTTAAAATTAATTTTCCTTGCAAAAAAGGTCAAGCTGTTTTTAGTCTGTAGACTTATATTCAGGATACAATAGCCCAAATCTGTGAACAGCTAAAATAAACCAAACATTTCCCAGACACTTCCTGAATGAGGAATTCCTCAATCATTGACTGTGTGCAAACTCAAAATAAATTGTAAATGGAGTTGCTCAGAAGTACAGAGACAATGCTCAGACAGACAAGGATGAAATTAAGAAATCCAAAGTCGGTCTGGATTTGAAGCCAGTAGTGGGCATAAAAGCCACAAGGACTTCTACAGGCTAAATTGGCAGCAAAAAAAAATACTAAGGAAAGCAAGGGCAGTTGCCCAGTGGATGGAGGACCTGGCAACAAACACATACAGGGAAATCTGTTTACTGTCTCCTTTGCCTCAGTCCTTCCTGATAAGGTCTACTGTCAACCCTCTTGGGTCTCTGCCACTACGCATTCATGAGGATTTCAGGGTTGAGAAGGCTAAAGTTAGAGACAGCTATGGGTAAAACTGGACCTACAGAATTCCTCAGTCCACAAAAATATGGAACAAGCCATTGTGGTATACACTTCTAGGTACATGAAGAAAGTGGTGGGAAGCAGCCACCATTGACTATGAGGGTGGTGAGGCACTGGAACAGCTTGCCCAGAGAAGTTGTGGATGCCCCATCCCTGGAAGTGTTTAAGGCCAGGCTGGATGGGGCTTTGAGCAACCTGGTCTAGTGGGAGGTGTCCCTGCCCATTGCAGGGGGGTTGAAACTTGGTGATCTTTAAGGTCCCTTCCAACTCTAACCATTCTGTGATTCTATGACTGACTTATACCTAATCACTCCCTGCAAACAAGCGAGAAACAGACTGGACAGGCTAACTGATCAGTCACTGCTGCAGTACTGCAACGTGAGAGAATAACTTGCTAGACTATCAAGTTTAAACCACAGTGGTCACAGACCAGATGCCCAGCAGGTGACCCATTACTAACAATGCTCCTCACCTTTAGAGTGACTGATACAGCTTAGAATCCTCCTGAAGTTGGATGATGGGACAGAATATACTTCTAGCAAGTATGCAGGTGACACTAAATTGGGAGGACTGGCTGATAAATGGGAGGTCATTCAGAGGGATCCTCAAAGGGTGGAGAAACAGGCTGACTTGTTCAGTGAACACGAAAGCACTGCTGCTGTGACGAAGTAGCAGTGCTGGCTGGTCAGTAGGCAGCTTTGCACAAGACAAACTGCGGACCCTGTCGGACAAGAACTTGCACGTGAGTCAGCAGGGCACCCTTGCAGCAACACAGGTTACCAGACACTGGCCTGCACAAGGAAAAGCTTACCTAACAGATGAAGAATGTTATTATCTGTCTGTGACTTGAAATAGTACATCGGGCATAGTTTGAGGATCCTCAGTGCAAGGCACTAAGGCACTGCAGCAAGTCCTAAAAAGCCACTGAGAATTGGCTCTGAAGCATACAATGCACAGGGAGAAGCAAACAAAATCATTCACACTCAAGGAGGAGGCTGCAGTGAATCCAACTGCTGACCTCAACTGGCTGATAGGCAGCTATGAAGAAGGCAGCATCCAACACTTCCAAGAGGTGCCCAGTAACAGGGCAAGTGCAGTGGGGTCACAAACACAGCAAGGGATGTTCTAGTTAGACACAAGGAAAACATTCTTCATAGCAAGGGTGGTTAAACACCAGATCCGGCTGCCTGGAAAGCAGCCTGCAGTCATTACAATTGAAAGTGTATTACTTCAGTTACTTTTACTTACTTCTTAACTCTACACAATCCTCCTGGTCGGCTGCCAGATTCCTCTTGAACAAATATTCTTTCAGCCCAATGTACTAGTCACAGTGGGCATTTCTGGTTTCTTATGAAGCTGACTGCATGCTTCATTAAAGAAAATTTCAGGCTTGGATTTTGGTTTTGGTTTTAGTTTACATTGCAGTACTACTTCGCATTGCATATCACTCACCAACTGTTTTACAGTGCCTTTTCTGAAAATCTATTCATTTTTGATTCCAGAAGTTTTTCTTAATTGACCAGTTGTGCATTATACTCAGAGGGAGAACAGGACATGTAAAACAGCTTGTCGTCTTGGAGGATTTTTTTTTCCCCTCTAAGGTCCATGCATAATTTATAACCACCACCATTAGCTAGAATCACCTAAAAGCTATAAATTATTAGTCAGATGGTTATTTTTCATCCTATGCACCCAATAGAGTATCAGTAACTATGGTACTCTCACAGCATGTCATACAGTATTTCATTGTTAATGTCTTTTGATCATCTCCATATGGGACATTTCACACATAAGTAAAAGTTATTTGTCATATCCATAGAGCTCCTTTGAGGAGGAAAATCAGCTATTGCCAGAGTGAGGAAATAGGTTTTTTTCTGAAACATGTGGGAAGAAGTGGAATGAGAAAGAAAAGTTGCACAGAAACCTGCAAGAATATTACCATTACAATCTTCTAAAGAACTCGAAGAGGGTTAGGAAGACGGAAGAAAGTGTCTAAGCAGACTCTTAGTATTTTCTAAGAAGGGTAAAAATAAAATAAAAGAGGACATGTCTCTTGCATTGACTCTGTTTATTCTTATTTCTCAGCTATCACACCCTTTGCTCCCAACTGGAAGTGGTAAGATTTTGTTGGTGCTAACTTGATGTATCAAAGCAGAGATCAATGTCATTTCTAGCTAAAACTAGTACAGGACACCCTTCCAGTACTATCAGTGCAAGAAATGAACTGTTTGTGAAGAGGACACCGCGTAACTTACAGCAAACTAAGAGCTAAATGCATATACACCAACCTTTAGCATACATTTTATTTGACGCGTATAGCCACAAAATGTTACTCCTTCCAGGCATCTGGAAGCATATACAAATTAAACAGTTATGGTTTGTAATAGCTCCAAGAAGATGCCAATAGCTTCTCAGTACTCATTTTCTATTTTCTTTTCAGCTCCTCTAACTTCACTAAAATGCATCTGTCCAGTAAAATTAACTGCAGGATCACTCCATTCCTCTATGGAGTCTGGCAAGTCTGGCCCTTCAGTCTCTCTAATAACAGAGGCAGGTGAGGCTAACATGCATGAGCATTGTCTAATCTTTATCACCCTCCACAGAGATACATAGGGGGTTTTTGGATGAAGAACTGGAGCAGAAAGAGTATTTGTTTTTCAAAGGGCACAGAAGGAAGGCTGCTATACTTACAGAAAAATTGATAATCTGGCTTTCTATATTTGCTGAGCTACCAGTCTACACTCCAAATATCCCTAGTTGAAGCTAAGAAATTCTCGTCAAGCATTAATATAGTTTTAAGACATCAAGATAGCTTCAAGACATTAAGGGTAGAAATCTATGGCAACATAATAACGTTGCCAAAATTAACTCCAGCTTGCAAAAGCTGGTGACAATTAAAACAAGAGAAGTATTAAAAAAAAGTTTATTTGTAACTTAAGTATTATTCCATTATTGTTCCATGTAATTAGAAGTCAAGGAAAAGTTTGACATTGGCAAAGTTTACAAGATTAGTTTATGTTCATGCATTTAAAAAACATTAACAAAGCAAGTATCTATCATCTTCCAATGTTTCCGACTCTTGTTAAAGTACTGTTGAAAAATGCATGGGACAGCAATTCTATTTCATAACAATCCTGGAGAAAGGAACCATTTATGTTTGCATACCTCAGGTCCTAAGGTAAATGCATGTGATAATGCACTTGCAATCCACCTGTAAACCTGCTTTGTTCATAGCACCTTTTTTATTATCATGCAAATTTTAGCAAATAATGTAAAAAATTTACCTGCCTAAGAAAATTTCTGTCACCAACTCCATTCAAGGCTTTCTGGAGGCTTCCATTCTGGTTATACAAATTTACCTCAACTCATTGCTTACTCCAAGAAGCATGGCAAACCCCCCCCCCATGTACTACCATTGCTTTCTAATACCTTAAAAAAGTTATTAAGGAGCCAGGGGCAATCTTAGCATAGAAACCCAGCCAGGATGATTCCTAAAACCTTTCTGGTAATTTTTAGTGCTGGCTGTAGCACAACTATCACAGTCATATACTTTCCACTGAAAATCAACACTGAATAAGAGTGGCAATGTTGATTCTATATATAAAACTATTAATTTTCAGCACAAAGCATTGAGACATCACCTGTTCTGCAAGGTGATACAAAGGGCAACACATACTGAATTTAAGCAGCACTGCTTACTTTGTTCATGTGCAGATAGTGACAGCTACCTATCTTGTCTATTTCACACCTCTTTTCCCCGGCCACCAATAAATGTGCTTTGGACTTTACTGACACCAATATTTGAATACCAGCATTCTATTCTTCTTCAAGCCTATCACACCATCACCCAGAATCTTACAGACTTAAAGAAAATTGGAATGAAACACATCATCCCAAACACATATCAGAGGCAATTCAATTAATGAACATACGTTCACCTGAAACATCAAAATGTTATACAGCCAATCAGACAACATAACTGTGAAATGCTTTTATTCCTTTTACAGGAAAACCATGCTGTTCCATCTGATTTTGTCAAGTAATTTTTGCTGGGGGTGAACTTTCTCTTCCTAATATGCTTCCCAGCACTGTACTTGAGCTCTTTTGATCCAAAAACATGAAAATAATGCTCAGATTCAGGGTGCCCTTTGCACCCCCATTACTTAGAACAACTGTTAGCTGCTCTGACTCCCTGAGAGTTTGGGGTGCATCTATAAATAATACAGAAAGTTTCCTGGGAAATCTCAGGAACATACACGTTTTTTTCTAAAAATCAATCCTTTTTCCAGAACAATATGTCATATACATCATTGAGGACTTTTATGGGAGGGAAGGAAGCGTTACTTACCGGTAGTCCAGTTTATTGCAGTCTTCCTCTTCCTCCAGCCTACAACAGAGTCCTTACACTAAGTGTTATGGCTCCCACCTACCAGGAAGCAAAACAATTATCAATCAAGGTCATCAGGGAAGCACCAGTCTGTACACTTCCATCTCAGTTACATTTCCATAGCATGGAGACCTAAACTGCATGTGAGAATCCAGAAAAACTTTATTACCAAAACATAACAAATAAGTAGTAAAAGGAAAGTAGTTGCTTAAGGCATTGGGAGGCTGGAGAGAAGCAATGGCTTGATGATGATTTCTCTCTTTCTCCCTTGCTACACATTTCTTAAATAGGAACCCCTGTTAAAGAAATCAGAAAGAAAAAGAGAGGCTGCTACAAACAGCTAAGAAGTCAAAAGCATGCTCAAGGTATAGATCCAAATCTGTGCAGTCTAAGCACTAGGAGAATGGTTAAAACTTAATGGGGCATAGCAAGTTACACCAGAATAGGGTTTCATTGCTATTACAGACACCGATCGTTTCTGCTATGATAAGATGACATGCTACTAGGCCAAAAAACCTTCAACTCTGCAGTATTTAGCTATACAGCTACTGTCCTTTGAAAACAGCAGACACAAAAGGACTTAGGTTTCCCTAACGATACAACTTCCAGAGGAAAGACTGTGCAAAGGATCGATGCATATAATCCATCTTAAGCTATTCTGTCTGTACCTGTTTATCAGTAAATTCTTTACCTGCAGTATATGCACTTTTTTTTTAAAGGGTTGTGGACAAGCATGTTAAACTTACCTAGTCCTTTTGTTGGAATTTATGAAAGTATTTGCTAAATTGATATAATCTTTGTACAGAGGGGAAGAATTATCTATTCTCAGAAATCTTTGAAGAGGAAGAATGTAAAATGCATTGACTAGTGCAAAACAGTGTTTTTTAGGAACTATGTGTGCTGATATAAGATAATTTGCCTGTCTGTTATGAGGACACCTGACGGTTGTCATAAGATTTCATGCCTCTAACATGCCTTTTCCAAATATTACAACTGCTTTATCAAGAAAAGGGGATGGGGGGTATTTTGAGGTAAAAGCGACAGGCATCTCAGCCAAACTTACTGGCATTATTACATTATTACATTTGGAAGTCTTAATGTTTGTGGAACTCAGATCTAAGAAGCTTAGTTACAGACAAGAAGTTGATGTGATGATACATTAGGTGATGAGAGAAAACAAGAATGAGATCATCTTCCTGAGGTTCACCTTTCCTTGGTGCTAACTTTCTTTACAAGAAAGTTTCTCTACGTAAATTTTATGAAGGTGCCTCTTTTAGTTGCTGAGAATCAAAAATAATCCATCAATCCCTCAAATTATATAAAGTTTTCACGAATAGTCACATATTACTGCCATTTACAGCACTATTCTATAAAGCCAGAAAGCTCAAAGCTTTTTCTATTTCACCTCTGTACAGCATGTTACATGTAGTTGTAAACAATAAGTAACTGCAGCTATTTAAGAAAGAGGGGTGAAATGAGAAACATTATCATTATTCAACAACAAAAAGTAAAAACTACCAAAAACCCCAAAGCACAGAAACCCTCCTGTGTGCAAAATAAATAAACCAGAGAAAGAACAGCATGTCAGTGAAGTGGTATTTGTATGAATTATTGACCTGAGACATCCAGAAAGCTCGCTATGATGAAGGTGACCATGGTCCAGACAATTACCCACAAAGGTGAGAATTTTGAAGGAAAGGAATCTGTTCTTTACAGATTGTCAAGAACTATTATTGAAAGGTATTCACAGAGGTAACTCAAAATGTTGCAATTTAATTTCTCCACAAAAACGGAGTCAGATGTCTGCATTTGGGCACCTGTGTTTTTCAGACCATGCTTAACCCACCCACACACACCCCCGCCCCCACAATGGTAACACAGTTACCAACAAAATACAAGCAGAAAAAAAAATTGGCAAAGGAACAACAGGTAGTTTATTAAACAAGGAAGGAAACAAGCATTTAGTTTTAGACCAGAATAAAAACAGTAGCAGTACCAATTCTTCCTGTCATTCAAAACCATTTACCACCCCTAAGAAAATGGAGAACCTTTGCATGTGGAATTTGCCAGGAAAACTGAAGTAGAGTTAAAGGTTCTCAGGTTGAAGTCAGATATTGAAAACCAAATAACATCCCAAACTTCAAAGCTGACTAAAACATTTTGAGTTAAGCATGAAGCCCAGTAGCTTAAGGGAAAAAAAAAAAAAAGCAGCCCCCAGGGCACTGAAGATTTATCCCACACTATGCATTTAAGAAATCTTTACCCAGTAGGTATTGTATGAGAATCACAGGAAAAGTGCACAAAAAAACCCTTCAGGCAAATACCTACCCAATGCCTGTAACAGCTGCTTTAAACACTACTCCACTCTTTCCCCCCAGCCTCACCAGTAAATATGTAATTATTTACAGTAACTTTATAAGCAGAATGGGTCACACAGATGTGTTGACCCAGGAAAACAAGCTTTAAGTAGGAAATATTGTGGTTCTTCACCCTGACAGACTGCACCTTGCCACTACTCAATATCTATCTTATCAAATGCTCTCTGAACACATTGTAAACCATCAGGCTGCCAAAAGCCCTTCAACAGGTATTTAACACTACAATGACTTTCCAGGATGGTGATACCACTTACTTCTGTTAGATGTCATGTTTCTGTCAAAATCAAAAGAAACGAGAGCCCTTAAATTCCCAATCCACAGCTGACCTTTCTGCCTCAGAGAATTAATACTCCTCACATCACTTAGTCGTATCTTCTGTAGTTTGCCTGTCATTGATTCATTTCACCATCCAGAAAGACAATTTTCCTTAAGAGTGACGCTTTTCTTTCATTCACAGTGACAGACATTCTTCTGAACTGCTCTTGAGAAGCATAAACATACTGCAGCCTTCACATGACTGTCTTATTCTTACCTAGTACCACAACTACAGAGTTCGGATTTTTCTAAGTGACTGCCTTCTTTGCCTTCCCCTTTTTCTTCTTGAATAGTCACTAAACTTACACGTCTTTTCTCAGTTCAGTCATGTTATTTACACCTCTTCTGTTATTTCCATTCTTAGACCTTTCTATGCACTACACTAGGGTACCATCACACTTCAAACTCTTCCTCTTTTATTCTCACCCAGGCCTTAAAGCTGACAGCTTCATAATCCATTTAGTTTCTCTCCTCTGATTTTATATTGAAAAAATCCTGTTCTAGGCCATGTCACCACCAATTCCTTCCTTTAGTCAAAGTTCCTGTTCACTGGCATCACTGCATTTCTTACCTGTCCATTTCAGTCCCTTTGCACAATCTTAACAAAAAGCATATGCACGTTGACACTTGTCTAGTATCACTCCACATATTGAAGGAAAACATTTCTGTAGAGATGTTTTGAGACAGAAACAGAGCATAAAAGTATGCTGTTGTTAAGCAGCAGTAATCTCTCAGAAAGTTTAAGACCTTCTGTTTGAATGCCGTTGTTTGAATTTAGCTTCCTCATAGCTACATTCTGGTTTAAAACTAACTTGGAGCAAAGGAATTCCCTTAGAGCCTTAACCTGCAAAATACTGCCATGAGACAGCATCTCATTCACTTCAGTCCTTACTGGAGCTAACACAGGCTTCCATCCACATTTAATAAAAAAAAAAATTGTCTGAGAAAGCCTGTTTGCTTCTCAGGGTTCACTTCAACTCCGTCAGTAACTAACACAGAGGAGTTTTATCAGAAGTGACACCACCAGAAAAGTCTGAACTGAGTAAAATGCTATCAAAGATGTTCAATAGCTCTGCAGCAGAGGGGACAACTAGTATTTGAGAAAGCGTTTTTGTTTATGCAAGCAAATTCTGTAAGATAAGCAAGCAGTGATTTGCTTAAAACACTGTGCCTCAAGTCATCAGGAATGTTTGAAAATGCTGAAAGGAAATAATGATTTAATGATTCCAGGCACTACTGACAGAAAGCCAACTATGTGGAGCTCTTGAAAAAACAAAAAACCCAGGAAAAAACAGGTGCACAGAAAGTTTCATATCTCACTGGCATAGAATCATTATGGAACTAAAGTTTTCACAAAACTTTTCAGTCAATGAAAATGAAATTAACATCTAAAGCCTGAAGTTACTCAGAATTAAGCATCAACAAAACTAATGAAAAAGTGTGTTAAGATCTTAGGGGAGGTAGGAAGGATGAATTTGGAGGCAAACAAAACACAAAACATTTGGAAATACCTGCATTATTTTTTCTAGGGAATTACTACAAGATCAATTTCTCTAGAAGAAGCTTCAAAAAAAAAAATCTGTTTTATTTTTGAAAGAGCTCTCTTGGGCTTACAGAAAAAAAGAAAAAAGTTTTTAATCTGTAGCAATAGTATAAGGAAGCAGAAATCAAGTATGGATAATAACGCTCAAATTTTAAATTTTCAATACTTCCAGTGAGTTCAAAGACAAACTATAATTAATATTACCATATTAATATTACCATAAACCACACTAATATTACCTTGTCTGAACAAGTTAGTAGTTATCAGCTAAGCTGTGACAAGAAATGACAGGGTGCTAACTGTCCCAAATGCAAATTCCAAATAAACTTATTAATTTTAATTTGCATTTGCTGTAAACTAAGCATGTTGACAAGAGCAGTTACAATTTATTCAGTTGACACTCACCTAGCTACTATTGGATCACGTACCCCTACATCTTAGAAAGACAAAGTAAATATGATTATAGATGGATTCAAAATGGTTTGAGTGTAACACTCAAAACTGTTGTTGGCAAATAATCAGCAAGATTCAAGTGCAGATCTAAGTCACTTTCACACACACCTCCACTGATATTTCATGAAACAATTTCCTCTGCTAGGAAAGCCATGCTTTAAGATTATACATGGGTAAGTAGAGCTGCTGCTGAGAAATATTCTGACTGTGAAAGGAACAGTAGAATATGCTGTAAGGAAGAAAGTCGGCCAAGAAAAACAACAGTCTAGGAAAAGTAATTTCCTGGATTATCTGACAGAAATGGACAATTATTGATCCAAGGGAAGATTTAACGACAGGATGACTAACTTAGCACCATTCAACTTGAAAAGCAAACGTATACTTTCATCTAGACACTATAGTCCTATCACAGGACTGCTAAAATTAAAAGATTATAGACATTTTAATTTTTTTTTTCCCCATTCATTTAGCACACTTACCAGCATTTGCTGTACAGAGAATTTCATTGATGGGTCAGTTGTACTTCCTCTCTAAAGTGCTTTGAGGGGAGCTCAAGTGCATCCTCTTCCTCAATCTTTGAAGTGTTTACCTGTACCACCAGCTTTGAAAGTAAAAGGCAACAGGCAGGCAATGCAGAGACAGGTATGAGGCTGTGTACAATATCATATTACTCAAAAAATATTTTAGTCTTGCTCTTCCACTCTTACATGGACACAAAGTCCTTTTTTCCTCTTTTTCCCCCGTTTAACCAAATCTTTAGACACTATTTAAAATTGACACTTTCGAAGTAAGTCAGCAATATAACAGTAGACAAGAATGTAAGAACTGATCATCTGAAATATATACATTATATACACACATACATAAAACAAAGAGGATTCTTAATGAACAGAATTATTGGTGCACTAAAATGAAAAGCAATTAGAAAACTCCCAGTATTAAATAAAACAGAATCACTACTTGAAACTAAAAACTAATGGGACCACATTATAATAGGAATGTTGACAAGTATGAAACTACAAAAAACAGTTAATTATGCCTGTATAAACACATCAGAGTAAGAAGAATTCATACTGCAAGTATTACAGATGAAGACTATGACTTGCAAAGATTCCTCCACAATGTAAGGGTAAGAGTGGGAAGTATATGATGGACAAAAAGTTATGATTTATTCAACATTCATGTCAAATATTTTATATTCCAAAAGTAACTAGAAAAGGTAAGTCTACTCTGGTCTGTCACAATTACCAATAAAGTCAATTTTTAAAACCCCAAAATTAAATCAGCAGGATGAAATTTTTCACACAAGAATTTAAAAGAACCATCAAGGAGACAATTTTGACTACTTCTGTTTATGTTACTCATCTTCATATTAAAAGGACAAGCATTCTGCAAGTGCAAGGATAGCGAGGTTGCATCTGAGCTGCTGACTGCAACTTTCCACCATGCCTAAAGGTTAGGAAGCTCTCCGAGTTCTTGGTTTTCATAGTATGTTATAGGTTTGCAGACCTAGAAAAAGTAAACTGCTTCTTACGTAAAGTGGAACTCAAAGAAAATAAGAAAACAAGGCGGGGATTTTTTGTTTTAAATTAAATTCTGGCAGACTGTCAGGCTACACAATACTAGAGGATCTAAATATGACTATGCAAGAGCAAAATACTGGGAATTAATTCAGTTTCATCTCTATCAGAAAAAAATCCAAACCAAAATCCAAACCCACAGTGGTTGTTGCTTCTCCCATCTTCTCTAACTGTTGATTTTTTTTATTTTTTTTTTAGGTGGGGCTTGTGTTAAAATTTTTATGACTAAACTCTAAAAATAGGTCCAAGAACTATTATTCTTGACTGTGAAAGTGTAGAAACAAAAGTATTATGAACAATGGCAAAATTTATCCTTTACTTCCACATGCAATTAGCAAGCAGCAATTCTGGCATAATATCAAAGTGAGAATATTTCATAGTTGCTGGGGAAACACTGCACAGAATAAAGCAGATGCCTTGAAGAGAGGAGAAAGGATTTTATTATGAAGAATGGTGAACTTCTCCCTAAAATGTTAACCCTAGAGGTGAATTAAGTGAATGTTAGAACATAATGCTTCCTCTACTAGCTCAGAAATAGTCAACACAAATTTTATTATGTAAAAGAAAGTGACTAGAAGCGGAACACTGTAATAGGTAAAATGTACAAGAAAACTTAAGGAGATCCATAGTTTCCATCCTGTTTTGGCTAACCAAGAGGAAGCTTCCAAATCAAGATAGCAACAATATAACATGGATTATAATAGTCTCATACTCATTACAGCAGAAGCTTCAGAAGTGAGAACTACAGTGTACCAACACCATAATTTGCACTGAACACTTGCTCATGATTCAGCACCTGTCTTCCAGGCAAAAAGACAAAAATTCAGTATCCTCTGCAGAGAAGCTGCAACCTGGTATGCATCAGAAACCCCAAACCTCTCTCATTGTGATTATCTATAAAGTGAGCCAGAAACAGTTTTCAACACTTACACCTCTTCCCCGCTTCTTAAATTCTTAATCATAATTTTCTTTTTAACTTTTATTTCTTGTTTTATAGATTAAGAACTGAAAACTGAGATGCAGTTGACTTCCTGCGGCCAGGACCTACACTGGAAGTGGATGAGCAAACAGACTTAGACAGAGGTCATCTTTGCTTCCACTCTTACACAAGGTTCACTACAGAACCATAAGAATAACAAGTATCCAGGTATCTTCTCAAGCCACAAACAGTGGAAGTCTCAATCATTTCATCTTTTTCTAAGTAAAGAGCTGCAGCACCTTTACGAACTTTTTAACAATAGAGAAAAAAAATTTATGACATGACTCTAAGAGAAATACTTTCCATTTTCACACATAAAATGTCTGTATGTTTAGCATTCCTTTTGCTAAGTCTTAATGGGGTGGGGAAGGCAACAACCACTTATGCTTGAAAGAGAATAATTCTACCTTTGCCCTTAAGAAGGGGGTCAACATCTTCATATGCACAAGCAGATAGAGTCTCAGAACTTCTGGAAAGCATGGTTCTTGCTTTGCTCATTTGTTCTTGCACAGTTCTTTGTATCAGAGAGGAAGGAGGAGCAGCAGCAGGCCTGTTACCTTCAGAGGAATGGATCAACTGTCGCTAGCTTCTGCAAATGCTCACACCGTGCACACGGTGTGTGCAGTAACTGCAGCTCGTCCTTTGTCTCCCACCCCAGCCAAATGGAATAGAGCAGGGCTGTGGAATGAAGAGCCACAGTACCGCTCTTGAATACTCTGTGATAGCCTTGTATCCAGCAAAACTTGGTTGGCCTCAAAAAGCCACGCTGAGAAACACTTCTCTGCAAGAGTTGTGATCACAATGTGATCATTTTGTATGTACAACATCAGCAACAGAGCTTTAATGGAAAGTGGACCTCAGACAGCCTTCTTGGGAAGGAAACTAATTTATAAAGGTCTAAACACACAGCACTAACTTTTACAGTTACTTCCTCAAAAACTATGTGAAAGCGATGCTGGGTTTGGTTTTTTTATTCCAAAGAAAATTCCCTTTAAGGGACTTACCTTCTCCAGTGCCATCGAATCCACAGGCTCAAGACTGATGGAAGCCAGGGACTGCAGAGCTGATAGACTTAATCCACCTGCTAAAAAGGATCATGCTGGAGCTGGTAAGAACCACTGGCTGCACAGTTCAAATCTAATTTACTTAACTCAGTAGGAAGACCATACAAAACTCTACTGTTTAGCTTCTTGGCCAGGCAGTCACAGAAGCAATTCAAAAATCAGAAGTGCAGGGTGACACCAGTCCCTAAGAGGGCACAAGACACACAAGACACATGCCCCAAAGGCAGTCTCATAAGTAAGTAGAAAAAGATTATCCTACATCAAGCTATGTTGCAGAATTACAACACCTACATCGCAGTCAGCAATTGTGTCTATTGTGAGCTAGACAAAGAACTGCAAGGCTGAAATTAAATTTCTTCATACAAATACTAGCACAAAACTTATTTGAACTCTTTTCTCTCCCAGGTTGACAAGGCCACAGCCACAATCTGAACATACAAACCAGAACCGTCAGTCTCCTGTCTCTCATGTCAGAGAAACTAAAGGATCATCATCATTTCAGGAATTCAGAAACATCCTTTCTCAATAAAGCCCACTGCAATCATACAGTCTCAGCTGGTACAACGCTGTACATCAAGACAAAACAGCATTTTAAGCCCAAACCCTTCCTCAAGCATGTCTTCCCGTCTCACAGATGGACATCATGCAGTGTTTCACACTCTCCAAAACAAGGCCTAATGTAACCCAAGGTGATAACATAAGGTATTCTCTCTCACTGTAGCTTTCCTGCTCCTCTCTCCAAAGAGACAAAAACCCACCAGAATCCCACACCAGACCTCTGGCACAACAGCCGTCTTCTCTTCAACATTAGTGACCCTCTCATCCACAGAGTGAAATACACCTCTCTCTCTATTACTGCTTCTCTGAATGCCTACCCCAAGCTATCTTTTGAATTGTACACAGGATATTATCAGCAAAATAGTCTTTCCAGTGTCTCTGCATGCCCTCAACATTTATTTTCTTTTTCAGAAATCCCCTTTACCACCACATTTTATACTTTGGGACTCTTCAGCATTTGAGGGCTGGTGAGGCTTGCTTAAGTTATTTTATCCCCCAGTGTCAATGATGTAGTTTCATCAGAAGTCACCATCACCTTGACACTGTCAACAAAACTGGGATTACATCCAGGCTTAAATGGCTGTATTAAGATTCACCAGGCATCACTGAGATTTCATGTATCAGAGCTTTTAAGTTGCCAAGGTCCAACCACCAGCTATTTTCAACATGGCAGAGGGAAGCAGAGTCAACAAACTTCCCTCTGAAAAGACGACTGCTTTTTACACACAGTTTTTAAAGAAATGTCAAGTTCTGATTTAAAAACATAAAATAAAATGTTTGCAATTCAAATAGTTATCATATCACCATAACAACCAACCTCCACAAACTTTCAAGCAATATCATCTTCACAATACTATATGAAGCAGGAAAATAACAACTTCAAGTGAGGAATTGAAGGCATATATTAGAGAAGTAATTTTCAAAAATAAGCCTATGTTACGCATAAACGCCCATAGCTTTTACACCAAAATAAAGCCTGCTGAATGACCTCTGTGGTATTGGTTTGTAGGTAGCCATTATATGGAGTTGGATGACATGAACAGGATACAAGAGAAAAACCATACATGTAATTTTGAACAGTAAAACGCCTCAAGCATTTCTGCCAGCACAGTGTATTTTTTTAGAATACATCTACATTAAAAACAACTGACTTTTTGGTATTTAGGGGTTTTATTTTAACTTATCTTCCTATGATAAGCCTACAGCTAAAGTAGCACCTTCCTGCACACTGCCCTAATTTTTGACTGAATTCCTTTCCTTCACAGTACTTCCTTCAACATTCCTTACATGTTCCAAAGACTCTTCAAACACTAATAAGTTTAAATAAATGGTAGACAAACCAGTTTCATATACCAGTAAAGAGCTTTTCAAGGTAGCCTGCCTTGAAACTGCCTTGACAGTTTAAGGTCTCCTTAAAAAAAAAAAAGGACCAGAATGAGAACTGAACCTAGCACCACCCAGAGCAGAAACATCTGTACCCGATCTTCAATGTGGTACTGCAGCGCTAGATAGCGGCTGCAACACACTTGCATTTCCTGATCAGCTGTTCAGTGCAGATCCACAGAGAATGAAGTGAAAAAATGATGTGCCCACGAGGTGTGGGCATGCCCAAGATCATCAGAAGATAGGACTGATTTGATGCAGGGGAGTTGGGGAAAAGATGGTTAGAACGAGGCACAGTAGACATGTAAAGAAAGGAGTAAGAAGGTTGTACACAGCTGACTGTAGCACTGGAAGAAAATTAGATGTGGGGATAAGTCTTTTGCGTATGAGCTTTTATTTGAACTTACTGAGAAATAAGAGACTTGTACAATTCCTCAAAGACGTTACATTCAAATAGTCATTCTTATTCATGTGATTATTCCAGAATTGCAAAACAAAGTTATAAACTAGCAATCAGGTACCCAACAAATAGAATCAGCTGGCACCAATTCATATTTCTTCATAGGCAAACAGAAGTACCTAAATTAAACTGCCCTGTTGCAGCAGAGCGTCAACTGTATACAAAATTCAGAGGAGGTATCACATTCTTGTGTTTCTAAACCCTTCCAAAAACCTCAATCAAGTTGCTTTGAAACCTGACACTTCAACTTTAACCAGTATTCATACTTTAAATTGATATATCTAGAAGATGTTCCTGAAATATGGGACCTAAAGAAATAAATCCCTGCTGTTGCTTTTAGATTTATCTTTTAGTATTCATCAGACTCATTACCAGGCATCCACCCATCAAGGTCTTCATTAGAAGAGATGGTACACTACCAAGCAGATCACGGGGATGTGGATGTCTTCTGGTTTGGTCCCAGTGTATCCCGAAAGGCAAGATAAGAACTGTATCTCAAGTATTGCAATATACAAAATACACAATAATAACTGCAGAATTTACCATGCCCCCACACCCAGGACCGACACAGCCCTCTACCAGAAAATACAGGTAGGCAATAGCCCTATTCTCGGGCTGTTCTCAACCATCTCCCCAGCTGTTCCGTAAAACGAAAGAGCAATAAAATTAAGCTAAAATAATATCCTGCACTGAGTGGATGACAAGCACATTGCAACCCAAGACTAGCACCGAGAGAAGACGAATCTCAAAGGTATCCTTTAACAGGTATTGCTTCAAAATCCATTAGTTTCCAAGTGGTAGATTTATTCAGCTACAACATCTCACCGACAGAACTAAGCTACTCCAACAACTCTGTAAGCTTCCAACATTAAAAAATTATGCCTTCCACCATAAACTCAGATTCACTGTCTCCATGCCCCTGCCACTGCTGCTGCTAGTCCTTACAATGCACTCCTCAAACATCACTGCATCACGTCCTCATTTTTGATTTATTAAGAATAGAACCAAGAAACAGGGAAAGAAGAAAGTCATCTGTGGACACTTAAATGCAAGCAATTGCTTTGAGTAGCAGGCTTTTCAGAAGCAATAAAAGTCTGAACAATAAAGGATATAGAACGTTGAAAGCCCTACATGTTTCCCACAATCACAACCAATACGATTCCTGTTAGGATAGCAACTAAGGATCCCTAACAACGTATGTTCTCATTACACTATAGCTGAATTTTCAATTTATTCAGACAAAGAATCGACACAGAAAAAGCCATCCACAGAACAAATGCAGGGGTTCTGCCACCTAGTGGCACCAAGAGCCCCAAAATGTTTCTACCATATTATTATTACCTTTATTTTATTTAACTGGAAGCATTTGACAGCACAGAACAGAATGAAGAACACGTGTTTTTTCACTAGCACTGAGATTACCAAGCCTGGTTCTCTACGGCTTCATTTCAGAATTGCATTCCGTAGCATCCAAGATGATGAGTTTCAATTGAAGCTTTTCTAGCTGTTCAGTCTGTATTTCTCTTCATCCCTCCTTCAGCTTCCGTGGACTTTGCTGCCTAATATTGAAGTTGATTTCATGTTGTACAGTCTCTCTCAGTCTGCTGCCCATTTTCAGTACTTACAGTATTATAATACCTTTGAGGTGCCTATCCATTTGTCATAAATGCTGGAATCTCATAAATCTCAAAATAACTATAGGCAGGAAAAAGAGATTGAGAGACAAAAGCAGAAAATAAAAGCCTCATTTC
Source organism: Thinocorus orbignyianus (assembly GCA_013400375.1). NCBI lineage: Eukaryota > Metazoa > Chordata > Aves > Ciconiiformes > Thinocoridae > Thinocorus > Thinocorus orbignyianus. The sequence continues at coordinate 78,506 of VXBW01008263.1, read as the reverse complement.
CTCATTACACCACCTGCATTGCAGTTTGTCAATAAAGGATCTTTGTCAGCTGCAACAGCCCAAGGGATTCCCCTGCCCAGCTTACAGCATGGACCCACAGCACATCATGTCAAGACATCAAGGACACAGAGGAGCACCGAGTCACAGACTCCTTGAGGCAAAGAGCTAGCAGAAACCACCCTTTTTGTCAGGCCATAAACTCAAAAGCCCCCCTTCCCACTTAGGATTCAAAGCCAGAGCACTTTAATGCCTAAACTAGGTCAGTCTTTGTTTACACAAAACACAAATGAGAAAGGAAGTATCACTCATCCAATTTAGGATAGGTCCAAACTACCGGACTACAAAACACAGAGCAGTATACTGCATGTCTCTATTTTATTTTAATAAATGAAATCTTATGAAACACAAACCTCACACAGACACAGACAGGTGACAACTTTTTTCCCCTGTAAAACAGATAATGCTTCCTCCGTAGGAGTTTTGACAAAGTAATTTGAAATAATCTCATAATCCTGCTAGGCTATATGATGGTTCCAGCTAGGTTTGCCTAGCTTCCAGCCCCGTTTGTCAACTTTTGTAACCCTGGTAAACCACCAGCACTTCTGGGCTACATCTACTATAGATTCATTCCTTAATAAACACAGATTTGGATATTTTACTTTCAGTACAGAAAATAAATCCCAAACAACCAACCAGAAACCAAATACCTGCCCCTATAAAACCCCCATCCATAAACAAGATCACAAACAAACATTATACAGCTGTAACTACTATCTTTGATACGTTTTCCTTTGCCATTTCAAGTTTTTTCCCCCCTGACTCCACAGCAATCCCTCCACTCCCCACAAAGTTCCTCGGCTACAACCTATGGGAACTTCCCTGCCCATCCCAATGGTGGTGGGGGTAGAGGAGAGAAAGAAAGAAAAACAAAACAAATCTGCTACAGGAGACCACAGGTGAGTCAATACTGCAGAGCTAGCAATGATTCATAGATCTGTCCAGTCTCTGCTGGACTTTAAACAAAAAAACAGAAGGAGACTTCAAGCAAGTTTCATTTCTTGCTCTGTACTCTAGAGATTTGAATTTCAGCCCTGTAAGATATAGCTGTAAAACAAGCATGCGAGAACAACCACGGTGATGAAGAGGTACATGTGTACCTTGATGTGAAGCCACCTTTGATCACTCAGCGATGAGTTTTGCCGACCGCAGCTATAAAGACACACTAGATTCCTGCTAGAAAGCAAGGCCCTTTCCTTTGTGAACAAGCTAGTAGCTTTCACAGCAAGAGTCCCTAGGATTCAGAAGGAAAACAGAGATTGTTGGAATAAATGTGTTGGCAAAGCAATACTTCGCAATTGTAGGACTGTGAGTAAAAGCCAGACACAGATTGCTTCTCTCTGCAGCCTTCCAAACCAAATGCACAAAGGCTAAGCACAGAAAGCATTAGGCTTTCTTACAGTGAGCATTCACATTCTAATCTACATGTAGCAAGCTACTCTAATTACTGAGATGTCAGGGTATCATTCAAAAGAATCTAGGGATGTGTTAAAAGGGAAGGTACATCTTTATCTCAATTTTCAGATTTTCACATTAGCACTGAAAACCCCTCAAAACTCAGTTGTAACTCAAGGAACTTGCAGAGCCCAGTAATAAACCACAGTCCCTCATGAGGTGAAAATCCTCTTAAGGGACCATTAGATGTTAACCAGAGCTTCATTTACACCTCATTTCAACAAATAGTGTGCTCAGAGTGGCATAGATGCCACTAGGTTATTTTCAGGCAGCGGCAATGTGCATTACCCCTTTAGATGGTGCTAGCTCCCACAGATCTGATTTGGGAATCTCAGTACCATACTGCAGAGTTTTTAAAAGATTAAGGAAACTCACTTTTTTTTTTTTCGAGGAGGTCAATAATTTTCTTCTCCCCTCATTTCTATGAATCTCTAGACCTGCACCTCAGACTCAGTCATTAGTTGTTACGCTTATATTTTGTGAGAGATCCAGACTTATCAGCGAATCAGTCAGTTCACCCATTTCTTTATGGGCACTGGAGCCTTACAATCAAGGCACAGCTGTCAATACAGTATCTGAGTACCATCCACCCTTGGTTACTTTTACATTCTCCCAAAATTCCACTTCCCTGAAGTACTCAATTTCTTGTATGATAAACCTAAAGCAGCACAGGGAATAACATAAGCAGATTGATCTGTCATGCATTTGATTTCTCCAACACTACAAAAAGATGTCTAGGGAAAAAAAATAGGAAAAAAAAATATGTATTTTTCTCGTTTCAGCTCCTGGAAAACAGGTGAGAAGACCTGCCTTACCCTGTCCCTCTCATTCTGGATGGCTGGGAGCTGTTAACACCCTTCCCAGGGACAGAACCAGTTCAGTGAAGCAGGATTTAGCTCCTGATAATTCTATCTCTCTAGCAGGTGATTTCCAGGCTCAAAGTGTTTGTCCTTCTACCCAGAGTCTGCCTACACTGCAGGACATCAGAGCCCCAGGAGAGGGTATCCAGTCATCACAAGTTGGAAGCTGAAAGCAATGGCTTGCACATAGAGGGCTAGTAAGGACTGGATGCTCAGAACAGCATTGCAGACCCAGTTATGTATGTTCTAACTCTATGCCTGATAAGGCAGTACAGAGTACGAATTTCAAAAAGCAGCAGCATTGAGATTGATATTCCAGTTTTGTCTTCTGTGTTCTATCTGGGTAAGGAATACCCACGCTGCCCACAAATTGTAACAGCATAATAATTAGAAAATTGTGTTTGACTTATTTTATATCTTATTTCTTATCCAGCATCCCAGCATAGTACACCAGTCACAAGTTTATTGGACAATCTTTGATATTTGAAGTGGCCTTCAGAAGTATTCACATTGGCTTTTCAGAATACAGAATTTTTACTGAAGTTGTTACATCATGACACTCTATTTCTAACCTGGTTTGTAAGGACATACAAGAAAGTAGGAGTTCATGTTCAAAACTCGTTAAATACATTTTACAGAAAGACTCAAAGCAGAAAGATGAAGCATACTGCTTCTGGCATTATTCTGTCCCCCATAAACTTCTACAAGAAACCTGCAATGACAGCTAAGGAGAAAAGAAGATCAGACCTACACATGCAAGTGTGGTAAAGAGCTGGAAGCCCCAGCTCAGATGGTTAGAATGTCAGGCATTTCCTTCACTACACTATGTGACTGCATCTACTAGCCAGAGGTCAAAGTAGATTTAAGTTTTCAGTTTTAGGGTTGGGGGGTTTGTTTTTTTGTTTTAAAACAATGGAGTGCTTTCTTTGCCCTCTGAAGTTATACAGTAGTGCCAAAACATGTTTAACATTTAACATATTAGCGCATTCATTTATAGAAGCTGCGATTCTGGATTATGTATCTGACAAATCATTTAAATTCTAGCACCTCAAATTATGTAGACTGGTTTGTCACTATGACAACGATTTTTATGTCTCTAGAATGAAGTTGATCATAAAAAGTACTACTTGTTCTCTCCCTAACTGAAACTAACAGTTAGTGAAAGCTTTACTCCTTCTGGCCAGAAAGGCAAAATTTACATCTTTTAACATGAGTTGACATAACACATCTGATTCTAGATGAACTATTTAATATACCTCTCATAAATTATTTCATCAGTGAGAAAGAAAGTTCTCAGATTTGAAAAGCAAGAATGTAAAGAAACACTTTGAATGAAGAACCTAAAATAAGGTGAAAGAGAACACGTGCAGGAATTCAGGAGAGCATAGAGCTATTGCTTGTCGGCACTAAGGCTAAGAATGCCTTTAGTTACATGTTTGGAGGTTTTTGTGTTATTTTGAGAAGGTTATTCAACCTCAAGGTCTGCGTTTCACCTAAGAAACGCACACCCTCTTCCCAAGTATTTGTGTAGGGGAATCCTTTATCAGTAACTAGAAGCACAAACACGTGCCCAAAATATATTGACACTAAGTAGATAGCCCAGCATTTAGAGAGCAGGCATTTTTTTTAAGCATCCATAGAGGGCACACACGTACCACCTCCACCCAGGTTCAGCACATAAGTATACCAGCTGAAGGACCATCTCACTGCATTGTCACCAGGAAAGATGGAACTGAGTCCTGAAAAGCCTACTTACAACTAGGCAGTTTCCACACCTTTAAACAGATGTTTGGACTTCTGTTCATACTGTGAGCTGTATCCCTGCTAACACTTTGGGGCAGGGTGAGAAATTCTTCTCAGAACTTTTTCTAAGTTTCTCTTATAAAGATGTTTTATGCAGGGGAGTTTCTGGGCAACACTTGCTTTTAGAGAACCTAAAAGGGCAGACTAACAGGCAAACAGGAGTAATAAACTCAGAACTAAACTTCCAGCCTAGATCACTGGATTTCTCAGTGGTTAGTCAGAGCTAGTTAGAATGGAGCAGTCATGGCTACAGGAAAACCTGGAGTAGTTTTGTACACACATGCACGCACACACATACAATACTCCCTCCTTGAAAGAGAAAGGCAGACTATGGATTTGTCACATACCATCAGCCCAGTCTAAAAAATTCTGCTCAAATTCATAAGAACTGATAACCTGGAGATAAGAGGTTAGTAATGCGAAGGCCTCTAAATATGTGCTCAATGCACAGCTCCAAGATAAATGTGGGGTAATATCCTACTTACAACATTATTTTCCAGAGGTTACTACAATTAAGTCTTTGAAACATTTCTGATGAATGTGGAAACAAGCTAGGGACTCTTTCCTTGCAGGTCAGCTCCACTGCTGAGAGGAATACTGGGCTGAAGGTGAAGAGGGGAGCGGGAGTTCAGCTAGACCCCAAGGGTTGGGCCAGCAATTTAAACCTCTCCTGAGTTTACAGGCATAGAAAAACAGTGTAGAGGAGTTAATGCTGAGAATACAAAATGTTATTAGACCATTTTTTAAAAAACAGCAAACATTTTTGGAAGGGGAATAATTTTGTTTTTAATCACTCTAGTATCACAACAAGCAATATTAATCCTTTTGCTTTCCTAGAGAGCAGAAATTTTACATTTGCAAATTACTTGAAATGGACATCTTCTATTACTGTATTAACTACCAAGTGCTTTTGTATATGCAGAGAAAGAAATGTTTCATCTTCTAGAAGAGATTACAGATAAAAACATTCCAAAAATGCGTATGAGCCTGCTTAAGTTGGAAAGCATAGAGTTGGATTCTTAAGCATACTGAAAAGGGTACAGTTGGAACAGCTATACAAGGATCCTTGCTCTACTTAAAAGCTGCCAGGTCAAATAAAACTTATTAAGCATCCTATCTTCAGCCTCTTCTGAAGTAGAATCAATGGAAGTTTTCCAGAAACACTGCTCTTTCTTTTCTCCTTTTCCTTCCCACCCTCCATCCTCTGCAAGCAATTATCCAACTTCCCCAAAGTTTCTCCAAAACCCAACTGGTTCATAGGATCTTTCTTCAATTAAGACAGATGGATGGACACCTCATCACAAACAAACATTTTGCTGATAATGCTTCATTACATCGCACAGAAATGTTAGTTTGATGCTGCAGAAGCTGCACAGTATTTGCTCTATTTAGGAAAAAAAATAAAACCAACAAAATTTCACAAGATAATTCAAGGCCTAAATTTGGAGGCAAAGAGATAAAATAGTCTGTCAGGACACCACCAACCATTTAGAATTACAAAACATTAGTATTCTTTAAAAAGAGACAGTTATGATGCCCACTAGAGGTGATCACACAGAAGACTTTATTTTCCAACAAATTGACCCCCGCTATTTATAGACACATAACCATTGTATTGAAATTGTCATATTAACCAGTGTGTCACTGATATCACTAACACTGGATACAATAATCCAGCATTAATACTGCGTATATCCAAACAAGGCTTGCCCTGTCAAAACAAGACCTGTGACCCAGCACGCCAAGTGATACAAGAATACAGCTTCCTGCTAGTGTACACAATTAGCCTAATATTTACACACCATTCAATTTGAGATCTTTGCTCGGGTCTCTTCTGTCACATATAGATAACTTTTGATCCTTAATCAACACTGAATCTGGAAGCATTCTGTGGAAAGTCACCTGCTCCGTTTTGTCTTCCCCAGTTCTAACAGAAGTTAAGAACAAGGGTTCATTAAAACCCACACCTTGCCATTACAGTTAAAATGTACATCAGCACAGCCTACTTGCCAGCACAGAAGAGAATGTTTGGAAGGCAAAGAACTTATCAAAAGCAAAATCTTACCAGCAGTAGGATACCCGCTCTGGTCTTTTCCTTCTCTTATAGAGGCTGAAGGTACAACTGGTTATCTTGTATTCCATTTCAGATTAATGCAGGTAAGCATTTGAAACAGAAATAGGCAGGAGGAACACTTCGTCTCTAGGAATAACCATGTTTGACCACCCACACCTGACTGCTAACTTTATAGAATGCATTTGTCACACAGTCCTATCCCCAAGGCCTACAGTTAAGGTTATACTTCTGTCCACAGCAATCTCAGGAACTGCAGGTGTGAAGGAAACTGAAGCATTACATGTTTAAGATGCAGTACCCTCTCCATAAGCATTATGTACCCAAGGGATTTGTATGTAAAAGGAGGAAAGGCAAGAGTGGCATCTGCACAGCAGCTCACATGAGCAAGCACAACACAGAAGGAAAATAAGCTCAGTTACTACACAGTAGAAACAACACATTTACATAAAACATCAAGGAAAAACACAGAAGTGTAAAGATACAGCATTAGTTACAAATGTAAGTAATTCCTGTGATGTTAACACTTTTTTTTCTTTAACCAGCTGCTCAGTTGAGTTTTCTTCTATCTTCCCTCCTAACAGTTTCTGCAGTTTTTCCCTATTAATACAAACAGCATTATTCATAATATAATTAAGCCTAAAATTAGGTTTCTAGCCACATTAATGCAGAAATATGAAAGTCAGTTTTCCCTTTTGATTTCTTTCTGAAACTTCTACACGGTTTTCTTACCATTAGCTTGAAATTTCATGGCACAGATGTTCTCTGTGTGATAACTCATGTTAAAAATAGGACATGCCAAAATAGTCAATCCATTAGGAAGAGTTTATACTTCCTTCATCAGGGAACAGTTCTCTGAGGGGCTAGAGTCAGAAAGTAACAAGTCCTGCAAATTTAACACCATGCTGTTATGCTGTGAAGGCAACTACACTGCCAGATGTACTACTGTCACAAGACCTCTTTATCAACTAATGAGCTCTCCCCCTTTTTTGTTTCTGGAAGATTTCTTTGTGTATTTGAGTTTATCAGTACTCCTAATCTGTAGTATTTCCATATCAAATGGTTTTTCCTTCTCTATCTATGCATTCAGAAACAAAGGCCAAGAGCTATACTGCTATTTTCATCCACGTTTCATTTGAAATTTTGCCTTCAAATGCATTTACTCAGCTCTTACAAGCACGTTCAAGGGTAAAATCTGGACCTTTGCCACACTTGCATTCCTTATTGCAAATACATGCCAACCTTCAGAGTTCAGTTATTTGAGCTAAAACACACGTTAATTGTTATGTGAGAGGAGTGGAAAGTGTATCAGATTAAGCACATTTGAAAGTATTTCACTCCCCTCCTTGCCTGGTAATTCAGCATAAAGCTGGATTTATTCTGTTCTAGTTTTTCAACATTGCTGCAGCCATTAAGACCACACAAGTGAAGTTTAACACAAAATCAGACTTAACAACAGCCAAACAAGCATCCAGAATAAAACTGCCTTCTCATATTTATTATTCCAGGACTGGTCTAACAGGTAGTGCAACATTTGCCAGTATAAAGTTATTCAGTTACATGTAAAAATAATGGAATGCAAGGAGTATGTTGCAATAAGCCAGCTTAATAGATACCAGCAACTTGAAAGTCCTTTTCCTTTCACCTATGAAGGATAGCAGCAAATAGCTTACAAAGGTGCACAGCAGGTAACCAAGAAGAAACTCTTAAAAGTACGTTTCAATAACTTCATATCAGCAGCAGGTTTTACATGCACAGATATATGCAAATGAAGGGTGTTCATTTACCTAAAAGATTAATTGTACCTTTCATCCAAAAAAGCTACAAATTCTATCCTTCACATATATACTGAATTAAGATTGTGTTTAATTTTAACATGGAAAATGCTTATGCTTTTGGTAGAGTATTAGCTGATAAAGAAAGTCAATGGGTTTCTCCTCATAGAGCTCAAGTGTACATTGAGACAGACACAAAACCATCACCTTACTATGGCTGGTGGCACTTGTGCTCTGCGTACCCTCTGACTCACAACTTTCACCCCACCTCCCAAAAGGATAAGGAGATAACTCGCTCCTTAAAAAACACTCTCTGCTAGAACAGCTATAACTCCAAATACATGCTGTTGTCTCCAAAGGGGAAAGGCAGCAACGCATGCCTCCTTTCCCACGAGCAGCTCACCACAGCACAGATCCCAGCCTGCTTTGGTAGGGGAAAAGGAACAAGCTCAAGAACATCCTTAGGTTCCTGTTCTTTAAAGCTCTCCTAGGCTACATGAACTGCTGCCAGAGCCTAGCATCCGGAGAGAAAGAATATCCCAGAACCGCAATACAGTCTTTGAAACTACTGAGGCTGGGCCACTGCAGATACTGAGACTCCCTAGTGACTCTTTGTATGCACTAGGCAAGATTGAGGTAACTGGACCGCTACTACACAAGTTCTCAATGCTACTACCTACCAATGCCCTAAAAATGTATATTGACCAGAAAAAATTACTTCCTCTTTCACTTCCCTCAACCCCAATTCTCAGTGTCTCCCATGAAGTCTGAAGAACTGACTTCTGTACTGTCTGCACCTCTTAGCAGTATCACAACTTGTAAGAATCCATAGGTGCAGCTTATTCGACTTCTGCATGTGACTGTGGCTCAGACAAATGGCATCTCATCAATTTTTACTCTGAACATATTTTCCAGAGTCCACTCCAGCAGTCCAAGTTCAACCATGCTGTCATCATTAGCAGTCTCCTGAATAGAAACAAGCTTTCTAAGCTCAAGTACACAGGATTTCCTGAACCATATCAGAGCAGGCACTCATCAAGACAATAACTAAAAGCAAAAGCATTTTAAACAACAACAAAAAAGCCACCAATCCAACACAGGAATCTATTATTATTTAGTTATGTGATAGCTTTTCCAGACAATTTCTTTCTAGTCCCAAATATGTGTATTTCCTCACAGCGGGATGATTCATGACCTCTATACAAATCTTCTATATGAAAAGTCGCAGGCACTTTAAGCCTGGCAATAGAGCTGGGAGATCTCTAAGGCATAAATGTACTTTATGCTCTAGGATAATCTATGCAAATAGCAAGTCTTTGAACATATGCAGTAAGTCTACATGAAGATTAGTTAGAAGATACCTACGAGACCTTTCAAACATATCCAATCCTTGCATTTTCCAGGAAAACAAGAGCATAGGATGGGGTTAACTGTCTTTAGTACCTGTAACACTGATATCCCAACACTAGCCTCTCTGTACTTTCCTGCAAATAGAAATCAACAGCCCTATACAAGTTACATACATTTGGGTAGAGATTAAAACAGATTTCTCCTTATTACAGGCTCCCCCAGTTCAGGACAGTGCAAGACTTTGGGAGACAAAATAAACAACACGGCTTTCAGGCCTTGTCAATGACATCTAAGCAACATGACCTCAGAGTCCATGTAGCCTGATTTTTGGAAATGAAGGACAGATAAATTTGTCTTATTTGCCTCACGTGGCTTAAGTTAATTGGGGTGCAAATGGTATGAAATAGGTAGACAAAGAAAGCAAGAAAAGGAAGCAGGGAAAGAGAAAGGCAGAACAAAATATCAGGAGACCAGGAAGACAGGCAGACAAGATGATAGGGAAAGAAAGATCCTATATGGAGGTATCAAGAAAAAAAAGGTTTTGGGTTAGCTGAGTAAGCTAACTGAGAGCTGACATTAAGCCCAGAAGGGAAGACCACACACAGCTTGAAAAGCTTAAGTATAAGACAAACCAGATCAAAAAAGGAAGATGACTGAAGAGGTACTTGAAAGGGAAGGTGCGAGCACAAGAAGACAAGAAACCCAAGTACATGTAAAAAACCTGACCTCTTTGCACATACAACTTCCTATCTGGAAATGGAACTCCAGATTTCAGCTCACGACTTCTTACTTGCCAGGTCATATTTATGGAACAGATTCCACATTTATAGGCAAAGGCAGCTTTCAGTGAGCCACTCAGGTTGATAGACCTGGCAGTTACAGTTAATGCTATGCATTAGCACCAGTATCTCTTATGCATGGCCCTATGTATACTTAGCATGGCTGGGGCAACCTAATTGCACGCTTTTTTCTTTCAAAGTGACCAAAAATCCAACAAGACAAAAAGAGAGAGAAAGAAAAGCCAGGGGACTCATAATCAGAACAAGCAAGTCACACTGATGTAGGACCACTAGCCTTTATAGTGGCCTTGCCTCAGCTGCTCAGGAAACAGAAAGATGGGTCCTCAGTTAAATGAGTTTATACAACCCAAGAAAACCTCTCATAGCTATGCAACTTTAATGAAACTGCTTGAATCAGAATTTCTCTAGATGCCATTGTATACGACTAATTTTCTAGATTCCAATTTGTAAAGTATTCTGTGAAGTTATACATTTTTCAGCCGTGCTTTTAAGAACAGCACTACAAAAAAAAAAAAATAGAGTTCACTCAACAGGAGTTTCCCCCTTCCCTCCTACCTCCATAATTAGAAGGAAAGCTGCCTTACCCATTTTACCCTCAGCAGGATCAGATTAAGTATCTTCCCTTGCCTCAGTTGTTTTATGGAAGTTCATCAGCACATGAATGATACATAAGCTTGTAACTAATCTCAAAAATCTTGCACAGTGATACACATCCCCAAACAACACAGAACCTTGTCAATTGCTTAGCAAGTATCAAAGTAGAAAACACATGGCAGTAGCTGCTTAGATGGCAGTTTTCTTCAAGTTTTCTTCAAGTTTTCTTCAGAGACTCCGATTGTGGTACATTCATTCATGTGTTCAACTTATATCTTTTTAATCATGCTCTGTATTTAGTTATCCATATCAAGTGTGGTGAGGACAGGGAAGTTCAACTACCCTCTCCTGGTCCCACTTCCCACAGCAGATCCTATTAGAACACTTTAAGACTTAAATTACTTGTTTTAAATCTTCCTGCTATTAGCAGACAAGCCCAAAGACTGAAGTATACATCAGTACTTTGGATTTCAGGAAAATCTTAGTTAGACATATTAAACATATCTTATGAATTGCCCCTTTTTACATGACACTACAGTTTAAGACTTAGCTTGCCTCAAAGAAATGGAAAGATTTTTCTATTTTAACACGCTTAAAGAACACTTTGGTTTGCATACTACCTAATCCGTGTTTCATGTGGACTTTCTAAATGTATTAATTCAACTTTTAGACTGTAAGCTTTGAAAGTCTGAAACACTCAAACAGCAAATACTGGCTCAGACACACCAAAGAGGCTATCCCACTCTAAGAGACTTGGCTTGCTTACCAAACAGGGAGGTGGCGAACGCAAGGGGAAAAAAAAGTTGTTCTTCTTTTCCATTAGCTTAGTTACATGATGAAGCATACATTTTCATAACCAAAACAAGAAGTAATACATTTAAAGAAACAAACTCCAGAAGCAGTTAGCATTCAATTCCTGATCCTAGTTACAGAAAGAGAGAATAAGCATTTACAGTGCAAAACACAGTAGGAAGATTTGACCAACTGCAGCTGTCAAATGCAGACAAATCAATTCCCTTCTATTAGGGAATTCTACATACAGATTTAACTTTAAACATTCCTCAGTGGTAGGGTTTCTAGTGCAAGGATGCAAATGCAAATTCACATTCTTATGAATACAAGCTGGGCTGTTGCAACACTCAACTTATAACTCCGAAATTTCTGATATTTAAGGATACAGTTGTGATTTAAATCACTTGTACCAACTACCCTTCCTATCTATGAAGGATTAAAAAGCAACATCTCCTGAAGTCTTCTACTGGAACCCTACAGTCTGAGGTTTTGAAGAACATACTCTCTTATGCCCCTCAAAAGAGAAATAAAGCCAAGAAAACAAAAAACAAACAAAACAAAACCAGACCTTAAACACAACTGTACCACTGCTGTCATACCAGACAGTTCACATGTATAATATTGTTACCTCATGGCTAAGCCTAAAGTGCTATTCTTCTTAAAAATGGGAATCTAACCAAGACCAGATGTTGTTGAAAGTTTTAGATATGCCATTCCACAAACTAAGTATTTCTTCTGAGTCTACAAAAAAAACTAGAGGCACCCACAGCAGATTTTTCTTAGCATGTTAAACACGATGAATTGTCGTACCAATAGAGTCCTGCTGAACTATTACAAACTTAGTCACACACAAGTGAAAAAAAAGGAGTAAGGCTACATAAGAATCCACATATGCTACTGCCCACTACGACAGCAATAAAGGGCCAAAGATCGTGCCTCTCCTTCTCCTAGAGCTAAAAAAAAAAAAAAAAACAAAAAAACCCCACACATCGAAAAACTACACAAAGCACTTGTGTACGTGGCTAGTGACCAACATCTTGACCAATAATAACGAACGTGTTTCCACCAGCTACATTTTTTCCTCACAAGATCTCCTTAAAATCTGTACCTCAAAAAGAATTTTCTTATCACAAAAGGAATGACAGATGACATCAGATTACATGTTCTCAACTCAAAGATAGTAACTTTAAGTATTATTAGTAGCCTTATAAATACATTTAATTTTGCAATATGACTTTAAATGTTGGTTTAAAGCAGACTAACAAAGCCAATTCAAACCACTAATCAACTTTGGCATATTCCTGGACACTCTGGAAAATAAACAGTAGTCACAGCATCACAGAAAGAGCCCAAGATCAAGCCTTCGATAGCTGTTCAAAACCATCCTAGGAACACACCACGGGAATTTCATTCCAACTTGATAGATTTGAGCCAACTCATTTCCAGTTCAGCCATAAACAATGATAACAAAAATCCAAACAAAAACCCCATCATATGTGTACAGAAGATAAGCATATGTTGTCTAATGCAAATCTAATCAAAGAAACATGGAAAATACAAGCAATAAAGTAATGCTGTTATGTAAACCTGAAGAAAATAGCAATTCATGCATTCATATAAGAAAAGATACAAGTATAATCAACAACTACTCCTTTTTCTATGCCTTTGCTAATAGAATCCATTGTGTTCATTCATGGTTCAGTCACAACAATACATCTAAAGAGACTTCCAAACTGCTTTACAGCTAAAGATACAGAAAGGTAGCTACCATAAACAGAATAGGTTTAGTCTTTAAATCTGCATAACATGCCAAACATGAACTATTAGTTTCTTCCATTACCTTCTTAAATCTAAGCATTTGGAAGGCCAAGCTTACAGAAGTCTTACCTTCCTTTAAAAACATACAACGGTCTTCTAAAAGTACAAGGCCACAGGTATCTGAAACTACCCAAGTCATCCTAAAACATACTGAAATAGACCCTAGCTTTTCCATCAAATGCATAGAAAAATTACTAACTCTGAATTACTGAAGACAAGTGCTTACCTTCAATCCTTTTTAAGGCTGACAGGCAAGTATCCCGGCTTGGAAATTCAAACGGATTATTACAGGTCCGAATGGTGTCACATTCACATTTCCCGTTGATTATGTTACAACCTGTTATAAGGTTTTCATTGCATGGCTCAAATCCAAGAAGCTGATCATCATCCCAGTTTTCATCTAAAATAAACAAACAAACTCACTCACTATTGGATTTCGGCTGCAGTATACAAATTCAGCTGCTTTTGAGTTGTGTGCGATTTACTTCAAGTTTAACATAGTGCTAAACAAATGACAATAGATTAAAAAAATGGATTAATCTAAACTGTGGGATTTGCCAAATACTGTGTTTTGCAGCTGTTCTGTTGCCCATTTTGCTACAGCTACTAGCATTGTTTACTTCCATCTGTATGAAAAACTATGTTGTCTCAGGGAAATTCGTCGCTGTAGTATAAACGAGTGCTATTCTAATCTAAATAACTTTTACAGATACTTGAAGTTGTATTTATTGTAGAAGTGAGAAACTGCAGCTGTTATAGAAGTCAAAATTGAGTCAGAAACAGACTTTTTTTTTTTTAAACTCGATTAAAAAAATACATCACAAAATTCACTCCAGAGATAACTTGTTATTACAAAAATACTACGAGATGGCAGGCTTTCCGTTCTGTAATATGACCAGAAGTGAGTTTTCCAGCACTACTGGATTAGCATCCGTACTCCAAGAGAATTGCTTGAGCACATCACACTCCTTGCTGTTGAGGGAGAGGGGGATAGTTGGGCTGGAATGAGTCTCTGCTCAAATAATTCTGCTCCCTTTGAATCAGTCCCATCAAACGTAACTCATATTTCCACTGAACAACTGCCCATTTTCTTTTTAGAAGACAGCTACATGCAATAGGGTTTTATTTTTCTCCAGGAAGCAATAAATCCAGTTCCACCAAGATTACCAGTTGTACAGAATTCCAGCTTCCTTAGGTCTAGAACACATGCAGTAGCATCCCATCAGCTCAGAAGTTTAAGCAAGACCCATGCTTTCCTGTGCAAAATAAACTAGGCATTAGGTATCTTAGCTATAGAGCACCATATTTTCTAACCTTGTCTAACAAAACAAATACTACAAAACAGTCACACAGGCAAGAAAATATACTTATTTTCAATCTACATCTACATATTCCTTCACATTGTGCCTTCCAGTAGTTCACTCCAATTTTATATGCTATCAACAAGCAAATTTCCAATACAGATCCTGCCAAGAAACTCTTCAAAACAGTTAAGGTGTCTTCCAGCTATCATGGGTGGGGTTGTCTACTGGTGTTGGGGTTATCAGAAGCTCTCCTCCAGTATAGGAGCCCACAGATAAATACAACCTGATTGTCATTCAACAGTCTTGGTGCTCAATAGAGGTCTAAAAACTCACAGTAAACAACACACACAAGATTGACATGTAAATACTGTTCACTCAGAAACATGCAGAATATCTTCTCACCTGCAGTTTTTCTTGTTTTAGGGAAAAAAACCCAACACAAGGAAAGAATTGCTCTCCAGTTAAGAACACGATCTACAGCAAGCATGTAGCAGATTATCACAAGTATGTTTCTTCCTGTAGAACCAACTGCTTGTTTTCTAAGTCAGCAAGCTACCTTGTTGAAAAAAATGCACTGAATAAACACATTAGTCGATTTTAGATGTGAATAAGGGAACCTCCATGGGAACCTCATGGCTCTTGTACTCCATAAAAACAGCAAAGGAAAAGTAGTCATTAATCCCAGGAAGTAATATGTCTTTTTTTTTTTTTTTTTTTAGTTAAAGTTAACCTATCATCCCATAAAGCAACTGTATCAATAAAAGTCAAAGGAAGTGTAGAAGTTCCTGAAGAGAAACTATTAAAATTCTTTCAAGAGAAGATGCTGCTTCAGTAATACTTGGGACACTTTCATCATGAGGCCATGCACATAGAGGGGAAAAAAAAAACAAAACAAAAACGCCACCACACAACAAAAAACATGAGAATTTTGAGAACAATAATACATCCTGTTTTTGAGAAGCCGGAATACAGCTTGGACAATTTGTATTTTACAAATCACAGCAGTAATCCATGTAACGACAAGAACAAAAGGGACTATAAGTTTTGCTCCAAAAGTTGGTGTTTCAAATTCTGTAATCACAGGGACTACAGCTTCACCTAGATCAGCCTGTTTAAAGAGTCTGAATTTCTTATTTCTGACATACAGGCTCTTCTCTCCTATGACACTGTACTCGCCTAGGGCTTCACCTGCCCCAGTGGCCACAAAGCTGAGGTGGGAGAGCACCTTTGCCCCCAGATCCCTCATACTGCGCTACCCAGCTGCAATCTGGCACCAGTGCAGCACAAACAGGTGCATCACACAGACGGCAACGGCAGTATGCCTCTGCTTTTCCAGCACACCAGACCACTGGTGAGTTTCTGCCCTGTGGTATTTCAGCACTAGATCTTTTCAAGGAGAGATGGAGAGATCAGCAGAGTCCCTGTTACACTAGAGCTGCTCATACTACCTAAGAGGTTATATCTAATATCTTAGATATTAGGAAGAATTTTTTCACTCAGGGTAGTGAGGCACAGGAACAGGTTGCCCAGAGAAGTTGTGGATGCCCCATCCCTGGGAGTATTCAAGACCAAGCTGGATTGGTCTTTGAGCAACCTGCTCTAGTGGGTGGTGTTCCTAAAAATGGCAGGGGTTTGGAACTCGATGATTTTTAAGGTCCCTTCCAATCTAAACCATTCTATGATTCTATCTCATCTGCCACATCTTGTGGCTTTTCAGATGGGAGCAGAAAAGGAGGCACATAAGCAGTGAATGGCCCAATACTAGGTGCACCTACAGTCTTCAGTACCACACCCCTCAAAAACTAGCTCAGAGCCATGAAGAGGATGGAAAGAGAAGAGAAATCCCTCACAAATACTTGCAGGCTACATAACTAACATGCTGAATCTTGAAACAAGGTATTTTTCATTTTTGTGAGTAAATACAGAGTCTCATTCCAACAGGAAGAATGCCAATCCAGTTCTAGCCCGGGTACCTTTAACCAGAGTGCTTTCCACACAATTTCATTTAGAAACAAGTTTTCCAACAAAGTTTAGTGAATCAATGCAAAGTCTAGCATGATCTTTCATGTAGACTTAAGACTCATTTTCCTAGTTGATTTTGTCATTTTATGAACAAAAATTAAAGGTCCTGTTAAATGAATACTTGTTTACCACTTAAGGTAAACCCTTGGAAGTCACACTGGTATAGACAAAACAAAATTCTTTGGAATGAAAGGTACAAACACATGAAAGCACTCACATGAGTTAAAGGGATGAATCCAGTGCCTCACTTCAATTCAAAGCTTTACTTATGTCATGGCCTAGGCTGGGCACCAAATGAATGACAGATGCTCTATTTTAAGAGGTTTCTTAAAGAAGCCTTAAAAAGAGGCTTAGCTGAAAAAAATCAAATTACTGAAAAGCAAATTAGTTCTGTTTTATACCAAATCAGGACAACTTACTCGATGTAAAGGCATCTAGTGCTCTGTTCAATACAGATAAATGGTGATTCAGTACAGCAGGCTTGTTCCTTTAGAGTCAGCAATATTTCAACTGATAACAGAAACATGTCTTGAACAAAGTCTAGGCTCTGTGAAGCATATAACCTAGCCTATACTACTCCCAAAATCATCATGTCCTGCAGACTATTCCAAAAACCAAACTTTTACACACCAGTGATTCAGAGACATGGGACAGTTCACAAACAATTCCAGGCTGCAGCACATTTTCCTGCATGCTCTGTTTGACCTCCCCTATGGCTTTCTTTTCAGAAGAGTGCTTTTATGCTTACCCCCCAGAAAACTGAATGACATGAAGGAAGAAATTGAAGATATAATCGCTTGTAAGTGCTTTACTTCTCTGCAAGCAGGGTTGACAAAACCCAATGTAAGAATCTAAGAGCCTGCCATACATTGGTACGTGCATCCTATCCACTAGCTGACTCATAGGGCACCTAAAATTACAAAAATCAAGTAGGTGTTTAACATTAAGTTTTAGAAACAATCCAGCTGAAACACAGCCCAAGCAAACTGTTAGTTGTCATCTAAACTGATCTTAGTTTAGCCATAATTTCCATCTTCTGTGCTGGCATGATCAGGTAGGTAGGGCACAAAAAAAAGAAAGGGCCACTCATTGTAGCTGTCCTGAGCACATACTGGACTGTTGTTGGACTTAACCTCTTGCACATGTGTAAAAGCAGTTCAAATTCTCCAAGCAGGCCAACAACTATAGCTTGGAAGTCTGTCTTCCAACTCATTTCTATCTACATGCAGTTCCCCACTCTTTCCAACTCACTGAGGCAAGCTCCCTTTTCAGGCAATAAAGTAGCTCTGCATTTACTCAGACTAAAGTTAAACCTTAGAAGAATTAAAGAAATATAACGTCCATACTACAAGGAAGCCACGGGAGGGGAAGCATCATGTTAATTCAAAAACTTTTTACATTTTCTTCCATCACTCATATAATACTTGCTTTCTGCAAAGCAAACGTTTCAGCTTGCTAACAACTGAAGTGCTACTTTGGGTTGCTCAACTCCCAAGTCCTGTCATCGCATGCATCTAAAGTACAGAAGAGGATTAAGGCATTAACAAGCTGAACAAGAGGCCCTTAAACAACTGGTCAAGTCTGGGAAATAGTTTGAGCAACATGTCTCTAGTAAGCAGCATTCCATCACTTCTTCTGTGCTAAATTCTACGTACCAACACTCACAATAGCACCACAGCCGTGGGCGAGGATGATGTTTACAACTGAAGCAGGTACATCTGCTTCACCTGAAGCACTGCTTGTTTCCAGAAAAGCATGTAACTACAGGAAACTAACTCAAAGCCTTATTTTAAAGTACATGGTAACTCACTATAGTTGCATTTATCATCCCCATATGCAAAAGTTCATCTCAAAACAGGTGCAAGTAAAAAGTACAAGGAAAGACCTTTTCCTTGAGGCTCCCTATTGCTTAGATTTTTGCTCTCCCTTCCTTGAAGTCCTCAATTTCTTCTACCTGCCACAGACTCTTCTCTTCCTTTCTGGATATTTAATGAATATCAGCTATTGTTTGGAAAACCACATAATATTCTCCTTCACCGTTTATAAAAATAATGCATCACTTCAAACCAGTAAGCAACAGACTGGAATAGGCACTAAAGCATCACTGTCAAAAACTAATATACAAGCACTGGACTCACAATAATCTTAAGTTACAGATCAGAGGCAAGGGAGTAAACAAATTATGGGAAATCACTCCAGTTATGTTTAACTGCAACATATTACTCAGCTACTTCTGCCTTTTTAAAGCTTGACAGACAGGTTTTCAGGATGTTGAAAGAGCAAAAAGACCATCAAATACATAGCTAATCTGAAAGTGAAACAGTGAAAGTCACATCTTACAGACTCTTGCATCCTTTTAAATCTTCAATTTAGAGGGCAGAAAATGTGTTTCTCAGTGACACAGAAGTGATCCTTACTGCCTGGACTGGTACTGCCCTCTGGGAAGGGTGGGGAACCTTTTAGGAGCTTCTCCATCAAAGCAGACCCACGGTTTGAGCCCCATCACTCCAGTATACTGGTATACACAACAGCATTTTCCAGTCAGTGGTACTCATTAAGATGGTACAAGACTCCAGAAGGATTCTACAAACTTTCTAAAATAAAAAAAAGGAAATACTTCTTGCCAGTAGGCTTTGGCTTCTCTTTGAACAGGAAAAAAGAATGATGGAAAGGAAATTCATGTTTTTGAGCAACTGAACAATAGAAATGACTAATCACCACTAAAGAATGCTTGAAACCCAGCCCCAGACCTTGAAAAGCAGCGTAAGGGAAGGCTAGCCTTGAAGGGAGATTGAGCTCATGCACTGGCTGCAATTCTCCCCCCTCTCACATCTTATTCCTTCAGTGAACTCATGAATTGGGGATGAGAGCTGGCAGAAACTTTGATGGCATGATACACAGCTGAGAGTTTTATGATAAAGCAGTTTTTCCACCTTTTAGAAGGGTGTCTTTCCAAGATCGATCTTCATGTGGAATTCACATCAGTACAAGAGAGCTTTGCAACCTCCTGATAAAATTTCTTCTCAAAGCTAGAAAGCTAAACCATCAAATTTGAAATGGAAGCACCACGTATGTAAGGCTTGTCTTACATGCTCTAGTTTGAATAAGATAAAGCAGGCAAATTTATCTCACATGATCAAATCCCCAATACAGTGAGAAAGATTTTCACTGCAGCAGCTCTGCGTGTGTCTCAAGGCAGTTATTTCATACTAAGGAATGCAGAAAGTATTTAAACAAACCAGCTTTCCACTCAATTATCAGAAACTCCACAGAAGCCATGAGGAAAGCAAGGAGCTAAACAAAAGTGTTAAGTGAAGCACGTGACATGGACAACTATTTCAAGTTTTAAAATTTTCCCTTGCCCACACTGTCTGCAATATTTTAGCTCTCCAGGAACCTCAAAAACATACCTTTTCTAGGTGGGGTTTTTGGTTGAGGTGGTTTTTTTCCTGTGCTGTTGGGGTATTTTTGGCTTGGGGTTTTTTCTTTTTTTTTTCCTTTTTTCTTTTTCT